>BSBM01000241.1:10422500-11022500 GCA_027924585.1 Larix kaempferi | reverse complement strand
TTGTGGTGAAAATTATCTACCCAAGTTAGTAAGAAAAATATATTGGTAAATACAAGGAAATGAATATATACCAGTCAAGTACTCTTTCATCTGAAACCAATAGATAAATTACATACATGATCAAATACTAACTTTAAATATTGAACATACAAGTAATTCCAGAGGACTACACATTAGGCTTTCAAAATATTCCCAACATTATATTGTCAAACTTACTTGATTGCATTTTACAATTAATTTTTGTTAAGGAATTTTTATGGGAATCACTAAATTTCTTGATTGCATTTTACAAATTTTTTTTTTAAGGACTTTTTATTGGAACCACAAAATTTTCTTCTTAGAATGGCATGGAGTTGTATCTGCTTTGGGTACAAACAATAATCAACTGGGAAACATACATACCTCGAATAAATTTGTTCCTAAAATGGATTTGGGATGGGTATGTTGAATGAATACGTTTTTTGTGAACCTCATAATTTTGTGATCAATCATAGTCCCATCTCTACCCAAGCGGCATAAACGACTTAAGCACCTCACTATGTTTTGAAGATCCTACAAATAGGTGAACAACGTCATTGCCAGGGCATTTCATCACCGAACGAAACTACTTATAAATATCACGAGATGCGTCGTCGCCACCGTAGTTTGTATCAAATTGAACCCTATCATGTGATTTTGTGTCTATTCTGTTGTTATTTAGCCATAATTTAGGAGGGGATTCACATCTCACTTCGCAAAAATGTATCAAGTAAATTAAGATGATGGGGAGAAGTTTCCAATGCGAATTATAACAAATCAAGTGTTTTGGCGTGAAACCAGCTTACAATTTTTTCCATCGCCCCTTCGCCTCCCTGTGGTCGGCCTGAGGGTCCTTCGTCTCTCCTTCATCACTCCTATGGTCTATATAACCCCTCCTACAATGGAAAGCAGCTTTGCGCCTTCTACTTTACCAAGGTTTGTCTATGGTAGTGTATCAATCCAATGGTGTGTGTAAATGACGATTAGGAGGTTAAAATGACTTGTCTTCCTTGACTTCGTAATTACATATACAAATTAGGAGATTTGATTACTGATACGAAAGCACTTTATGACGGAGATTCTTTGTCTCAACCCCCGTATTTGATCAATCAATCTCATATGGCTGGAATTCATTCTCAATTGCATTCATCATTTTTGTTAGTAAGGAATGGCCTTTCACATTTCTATAAAAAAATATCTATCCACGGAAAGGAGGTCGACCCTCACATTCATACCCCCGATGGGGGCGGGTACTCTAAAAAAAGTAGTTTCTAACAAGGTAAAACATTAACTGATAAGTTTTTCTGAGATCAGTACCATAATATGTTCTGGCATGGATCGAGTAAGAACCTGGCTGCCATATCATAATTTATATCAAAATAAAGATATAAGTAAGCTTGTGTTATATACGTAATTATAAAAAAATGCTTGCCTTTAATAGGAAACCGGTTCCTTGCTTCGTTCCTTGCTTCCTGGGTGATGTGTCCTGGGGAATGCTTATTGAAATGAATACAACTCTGGGGAACTTCAAGATACTTTCTTTTCTTTCGTGTTCGGTCTCGCTCTTCCACCTGTTATACCACCACCCCCCCTGAAGGATGTTGGGAATCAATCTCAGAAATCATCAGTGTCAGTGCGCCCCTATCGAAAGACATTTAGTATCAATCAATCAATATCTAGTGCCACCTCTACCTCATTTACAACCATACCCAAAAGCATTAGCATTAATGTATAAACAATAAAATATAAACAATATAGACCAAATTACTTATATGTCTGAATTTATTTGGGGAAATAGCTATAGAGGATTTTGTTTTCTCCCAGCCTTACTCAGGGGGATAACTTATATTCCTGAAACCCCAAGTTGTTTGAGCTCACAACCAGCACCTGGAATCCTCTCTAAACATGTATAAGACTTGTTTAAATTTTGGTAGAATTTGTGTGAATTTTATTTCAGGCTACCTATAGTTCAAAACTAGGTATAAGATTAAATATCCACGAATAAATTCACTTGCTGCCTGCTACATTAACCAAGGGCTGGGCGAACCCAAAAAGCTGGCTGGTCAAAACCTTAAACCCTAGAGCTGGTCACAACGTTTGGGGCAACGATAATCCTCACTTCGGGGACTTAAATGGATTTTATTGTTAGTGAAATATACCCTTTCACGTCATTTACCCATAATTTCCAGGTGTTGATTCACTTGAGGCCGGGACTCGCTGTAGTCAATGCCTGGAATCTTTCCCAGTAGTCATTGCTAGTAGTCCGTCAATGCAATAAGTCTTAGTCGATACAGGTGGTGGCATGCTACTAATGCTGTTGATACAAGAGATGAATGCACCATAATTAGTACCAAGATTACTTCTCTTTTGAATGGTGAACTCCTCTATTTAATGGCTCCATTACTCATTCTCCTTACTCTTTGTGAAAATATGACTTCACAAGATGTTGGGAAATTTTTGTCCATAATAAAAAGGACCTAACTACTACATGTTTAATCTTATTAAGGAAAGCAAAATAATTAATAGATTTCAAACCCAAGTAAATAATTCCATCTTCTTAATTATCCTGGATTTGAGTTTTTTTTTTTTTTTTTGTCTCTCAATATATTGCTACTTACCATAATCTACCTTTTATTATTCTTACATTCACCATCTTTTTAGGTTCTTGCTGTTGAAAACATGGTGTTGCAACCAAAGTACAACCTTGGGGGCTACCCATTAATTATGGATAGGCCATGGTTGGCCACTGCAGATGCCTACATTGGCTGTAGATCCGAAAATTGAACACCTTATGATTTAATAAATTGAGGCATTTAACCTTTCCATAGTGGTAAGCGTCCAGGAGGTCCCATTACTAGCTGGTCAGTGCTGATATTTCCTTGGCAGAGTCCTCTAGTCTATTATACTAATATCTTCTACCTTTGGTATCTTTATTAACTTTTCGCATCAATCTGTATGGTGTTAATGGCTGTTATGTATCCATCCAAGCTAGCCGATTATCCAAAAGCTAGTGTATCATCATGTTGTCATAAAATTTATACTTCCGCATATAGTGAGACATAGAAGAGGGGGTTGTTTCCCACTTGCTCTATAAGGGTCAGTGCGCACCAAGAAAAAACTAGAATATGTGCGTAGTATATCATATAGTCATCATATGTTTAATATTTCTATTTCTATGTTATTGCTCTGACAACCCTCTCGAGCGGGAAGGGGTGTACTGTAATGTCCCTTGTTAGGAATTTTATTAAAATGGCAATTTTTCACTTGTTTCCCTAGTTCGACCTTTGACTAGTTTTGAGCTCTAGGTCCCCAAATTGCTCCAATTGCTCCCAAATATTCTGAGAAGGTATATGGATGATGTTAGAACATAAGTATGTGTTTCAGGGATGCTTTTGGACCTTTAAAATACTTTTTCAAATCCTCTTTCAATTCTGGCCAATGTAGGGAACTTTACTAGTAATTTCTCTTTGACTAGTATTGGTCTCTAGGTCTCAAATTAGCTCCAAATGCCTTCAAATCTTCAAAGAAGGTGTATGAATGATATTAGGAATTTAATATGATTTTCAGGGATTATATATGGACACCAAAAGACCTCTGCAAACTCTCTTAATATTCTGGATCAAGTATGCAATTTTACTAGTAATTTGGGGTTCAAATCCCCCTGGGGTAAGTACTAAAAATGGCTTCCCAAATGCTTCCAAACCCACTCAAATTTATGAACAGAGGTAGGGGATGTCTCAAGGATGTTATTAAGGTCCCAAATTCACCATTTATTAGTTATTAAGTCTGTTCCAAACCTCTCCCAAACAACAGCCAAAAATCACTAGTTCGACCCTTGGGGAAATGGCACCAAATCTTCTCCAAATGTAAATAAACTGAGTAAAATGACTTCAAATGCTTGAGAACTGAACATGAAACTTGTATAATACATCAATAAAATTCCATTCATCAATAAACCATCATTATTTTACTTATCCATTCGAATCCATCAACATTACATTGGTTCACAACAAGGTAGTGGGGAAATGGCACTGTTCTTTCATTAAAAATGAGATTTATACATTTCTACTTGGAATTTCGACATGAAACTTTGTGGAGATGAAGGAAAGAGTATTTAATTCATATTACAAAATAAATAGGGCATTAGAATCTCCCCCAAAGAGTACAATAGCTCACCAAAAACGCCCTCCCTCAAGGATCAAGAATATGCCATCAAAACTGGAAATGGTTGAAGGAGTGAGCTGCAATAGAAGAAACCATGAGCTTCCATGTAGCTTACACATGCAAATAAATACTCCATTAAATCTCCAAATGAAAGGTCTGAATGGCCTTTCCAATTACCAACTTGGATGGGAATCTTTCACCCTCGAAATTGGCTAAGGCAAGAAACTAGTCATCCACTAGCTCTCCTTCTTCACAAATGCAATTGCAAATTTCTCAAATGATAAAAAGATGGTTTCATTCTTTGTTATTGACATTTATAAACTTCTAATGTCCTCCATGGGTCGAATTCATTCCAAGAGACTCATGCCAACTCAAGTTGGGAAGAGATTCCAAAGAACGCCACTTGTACAACAATTCCTAGTCGTCCACTTCCACCAAATCACATGTGGAAGCATCTTAGCTGCCCTAACTCCCTTGAGTGCCCTCTTGGAGGCTATTCTTAGCACTTTCATGTCATATATGTCATATGTTAGCCTTCAGGTCTGATTTGTGTCATAGGTGTTATAACATCTTCATCATTGTTATCATAGAACTAGGGAATCTAGCCCAAGTGTCTCACTAGCTCCAAATTGCCTCTTCCTCTTCCATGGGAGTTACTATTCCTCTACATTTCGACCTTGGATGAGTAATGCAATGAATAATACCTTTCGAACTCCCCCAATTATGTTACCATTCACCTTGAATTCGAATTGGTGAGAGAATGATGCCAAGTGTAGTGGGGAAATCTAGCCATATGTGGGTTCCACTTCCTCCATGTGTCTTCATGATCAAATGCCACTTTGATTTTCACTTGTACATATTTATTTATCTCCTTTATTAAATATTCATTCCATTCTAATGTTTAAACATCATTTATTATCCCCCTTATTCCAAATCCCAAAGCTTCCACCCCAAACCTAGGAAACTAGTAATTTTCCTCCTTGGCAATTATTTGACCTTTAGCATCAATTTGATAAACTCTCATGAATATGGCCAATGGGATTCGGCCATTGTGACCCAATGCAAAATTTGCGACATGACATATACGTTCTAAATTAAATAATAAAATTATTGTAACGACTCCCATAATTGGATACATATTGTAAAGCGGAGGTAGCAATCTTAAGATAAAATGAAAGAACGAATTAACAGGTTGCAACAAGAAGCTTAATATATCATTGACTCAGTGGTGCGGGATGCAAAGTTGAGGAAATTTAGCAGGCAGATAAATAACTAGATCCATTGTTTCCAATCTAGCAGAAAGGTTAAAATTAAGTTGCGCCAGTTAAGACTAGATGTGCTTGGGCACTATAACTCTTTAAAGTAGCTATATAATGCAAAGGAATCTGAATAGGTTGTAGTAAAATAAATAAAACTAAATGTACTTTACACTGAGTAGGCTAATGTATAAAAGGCAGGCCTCAATATTTTGGTAGTAAAATGGTCCAACTCCTTGGACGACTTCATTGACTTCAGAGACAAATTTTTGGAGGTGGTTCCCAAGTTTTCCCTTGTTTTAAAAGGAAGGCCATTTTCTATACATTGAAAAGAAGGCCAGCTAGTAAGTCTATATAGAAAATCCATCTCTTGTTTAAGTTCTTAATAATGTTATTGAGGAGCCTTGTCTCATGAATCACACTAGTAATTATATTTATTTCCTCCAGTCTATTTACTTAATAGTTTTTTTATAATTGTTCTATCAAAATAGTACTTGATTGGGGTTTTCCCAGACCACTTATATTTGCACATTCGGTCTAGTTTTGGTTATTGTTAGATTGGATACCCCTATGCGTATATGCAGAAGTAGAACAGAGGGATTTAGGGTCCTTCTACCTCTGCTAATAAAGGATAAGATAAGGATTATAAGATGAGCTCTTCTGCATCATAGTTGATCCAATTAATGGCCTGGGATCAAGGGTTGGAGACAACAGGAATTGCTGAATTTTAAAAAGAAAGAGTGAAAGCCATAAGAAGGTACTAGCTTAGGGTAAGGTTGTCCCCATTCTTCTAATTGGATTGCTTTCTTGCACTTTCACCCTGATAGTAAGGATCCTGGGTAGGTTTTATGTCATTTATAAATAAAATAGCATTGGGACTAATCCAACCCACATAGGTATTTACTAGGTTCCAAAAGCTCAGTATTTAAGACACAATATGTGGAATAAGGAGAATTTAGAGCCTTTATCGTGGTTAGATTAGGTTATCAAATATATGGTAAGCAACCAAGTATGAATATATAAATAAGCAGTACCATCAACCCCATTAGATTGGCATGATATGGTGCTAATTTAGTTATCCGTTACACTAGTACCTATGTCAATGTTGTAAACTCAATACATGATGGTAGTGATTAGAGCTAATAGTACTTACTGCATAGACTATTAATAATGCAGTATTGCCACACTTTAAGAAGCTATAGCAGAGACGGAGGCTAATAGTCTTGACTCTATGGTGATAGTACTAATTGAACTCTCTCTACAACTACTATACAGACTAGAGATAGAGCTCTTACCTATATAAAGTGAGAAAAGCTCAAACGTTTGGAAACATTCTCTTGAAGGTCTTTCTCAGGCTGTTTTGAGCTTAGAACATAACCATTGTTGGCAAGTGGCTGTTGTGATCCCTGACTATCTTTGGTCTTTGCCACCTTAATTTAGTTTGGATGCTATATTGAGCTCTATCAGTTCCGCACTGCAGTATTTTTGCTGCCACGCACCAAGAATTACATGGCATTTGTAGACAGGAAAATGATTATTGAAGTTGTCTGAAAAGGATTCTTTGGATTTTTCAAGTTCTGCATCTTCTTCTTTGGTTGAGTTGTTTTGTACGATGTTTGAGTATTATGAACTATAGATAAGATGTATTTCCCTTCAACATCTAGGTAGAGTTGTTGAACATGAGGAACTTGGCAAGTTTACAGGTTTATCCATATTAGGAATTTCCAATACAAATGTTAATGTAGGAATCGCTGTCAAGAAAGTAAGTCAGCTTGGTCTTGTAAGTTAGCTTGGTCTTGTTTCCACTCAGGTTTCCAACATATGGGACAAAATAGCATCTTTATCAGCTTGTGATCCATCAATGACCTTAAGAAAGGAGGCAATGGAATTGTTATCGAGATTCATACCATTTGTTGAACATAATCGGTTGCATTCATTTTTTAGTTCTATTAATTCTATACTACCAGCTACATCTTCCAATTCAGTGAGAGATGGACTGCTTACAGGGATTGCATTATCACCATGTGCATACTCAAAATGGGGGTTCTTGGTTTGTATACAAATACCCCTTAAAGTCTATCTAAATTGATAGGAAAGTAATTTATTATTTTAAATTTAATAAATCAAAATTGATTATTTACTTTGTCATTATCTAATTATATTAGCACAGTGATGCCATTATATAGAAATTTCTAGACAACGGTTTTCCAAAACTCATGCATGATGATCTAATTATATTTTATTTCTATAAATACTATTAAATAATAATGGACGCATACACTTTTTAATATACTCACATAGTCATACAAAGCATTCAAGGGAGAGCATATATTCATTGTGAGCATGTAGACGTTTAATTGAAAAGCATGATATGATAGTGTCAACATATCTGTAGAATGCAGGGAACACAAAATGTATTGTGACAAGGGTTCTACTCATGGAAAATCAATTAGAATTCTTCAAATGAAAAGTTCAAGGGTTTTGAAAGGCAGAAAAGGTTGAGTATCTCTGATTCATTTTTTTCCAAAAATTAAAACGAGTAGAGTGAATAGTAAATGTGAAACTCTCTTTAGGTAAAAGAGGTTATAGAAAACCCAAAAAACTGATTGGAAGTAAAAATTCAAAGCTAAATTAAAAATTAGTTTTTAATAATTCATTAGCATGAATATACAACCTAATAGTTAAGGTAATTAAGTAATTTTAAAATTTAAACTTCTATTTTAAAATTTTTATTCAATAAAGTAATTTTAGAATTTAAACTTCTATTTCAAATTTGTATTCAATATTTCTGGCATTTTTCATTCAAGAATTTTAACAACCAGTTACAGGGAAAACTTCAAGGATGCAATACAAAGGCTTCGACAAGAGACAAATGTTGAATACCTCTGCATTTTATAGATGTAGTGTACGCAATTAGTTGTGCCATTTTCCCAGGTTCTTGTTAGCAACTTTTCTCGGATTCATCCCACATTCTCATGGAGATATCCTTGTCTTCTCCTACAAATAAATAAGCAGAAAATCATAGCTAATTAGAGGAGAAGAAGAGATATTCAAGAGGGCCAAGACTCAAGCGGAGGTAGAGGAAATAAATAGTTCCAAAATACAATGGCAGGCTCACTCGGCACATTCCGGACCATCAAGGACCCCTAATGTAGCTTTCGATAAAGTTATCAAAGTTCTACATCATTAGTCCAAAACCCATGCAGACCCAATAAAAGACATTGTTTATATATAGTGCATGAGGTATTACAAGCTATTACGATTACAACCAGAGAATCCAAGCAGTGAAATCTAGAATAACATAAGCACCTCAAAAGGAAAAGAGTTGTCGGAGTTTTGGGTTGAGCCTGGAGTAGGAGTGATACGTCTTGTTGGTCCTATGTTGTTCTATGTAATCTACTATGGATCTCATCTGGACTCTAATGTCTCTTTGAGATCTTGCACAAGACAAGTTCCATTGATTCTGGTTGGATTGATTACTGGATTAATCTATTTTATGCAAATGAGATCTCTATAGAAAAATCCCTAGAGAGGGGGTTGAGAGACAACCCTAGACCCTAAACCAAAATAATGCAGATATTCTTTGGATGAGGCTCTAGGGTTGTCTTCTTAGCACCCTTTTCCTTCCTCTCCCGACCTTATGTCAGTGTTGTTGTTCATGATTGCTTTTTATTTCTTCCCTACAATTTAGCCAATAAAACAATTGAAATACAAAATTTAGCCAGTAAAACAATTGAAATCAATTTCTATTGGTGGTCACCAAAAATGATTTTCCCTCTCGTTTTATTTATTTTCTCTTTCATTCTCTTTTAAACCTTTTAAATTAAAATACACTTTTTTTTTTTTTTTTTTTTTTATTTCTCATTTTTAATTCATTTTTAGTTTTGTTAAGTTTAATAATAATATTAACCATAGGGTATATAAAAAAATATATTACTGTATTTCATTATTAATTCTAATAGTATTACTTAGAACATCTTGTGGTCGGTGAATATGGATAGACTGACTACAAATTAAATGTCATGAAAAAATTATTGTTATTTGTTCTTCATGACAATTTCGACAATACACTTATCTCATCCTCCTCCAATTTAGGAAAATTATAGTTGATACTCCACCCCAATATCTAAAATATAAACACCTAGTGGTGTAATTATTTTTAATGAACCTAATCATAAAAAATAATTTTATTTAAATTTTGTAGTTTTCATTTTCGTAATTAACATTTTTTCTCCCTTAAATCCTTATTGCTTTGAATGTTAAGTGTTGTTTTCATTTTCATATTTAACACTTTTTCTCCCTTGGATCCTTATTGTTTTGAATCTCAAGTATCTAATATTTGAACCTCCTACCTATGTAGATAAATTTCTAAACAATAAACTTTACGAGTTGATAACTTTTACAATCACATGAAAAAACATTTAAAATAAGTAAAAATGTTTTAAATGAAAATAAAATTTGTGAATTCATCCATATTGATGGAATTGAGGATAAAACATAACCTACATTTTTATATAAATTCCAAAAATTCTTGGTCATGGTGAACTTATGAATCAAATTGTTACTTTTTTGAAATGGGCCATTATTCCATCTATATTCAGGAAATTGAGAAATTGAGTGTGTGCCCAACTCCCATACACTCCAATAATGACCGAATATGACAATGGCAATGATGGACCAATAGTAAAAGTGGCAACCTGTAGCACTTTTCCCCTAACTCAGTGTGCTCTCCCTCAGAGAGGCACTATACTTTGCCCTGGTTATCTCTCCTGTTATCCCTAAAGTTGAACCTAGACTACTGGGGTTCAAGCTTAAGGAAATCTTAGATAGTAGATATAGGACATCTACATAGTAATTCTATCATTTTTGGTGGCAAATGAATATATGACCAAGCTTGGATATTTAAGATCAAATGATAGGGATAATATAAAGTTTCAGTACCTAAACAAGAACAGAAAAATGACTATGATAATGACTTTATGAATGTAAGAGCTCAGGTTTCATTTCAGAATAGGGGCATAGTTATATACTAATCAAAAGAATCACAACATGAGATGTTAATATCATGCATAGACAGAATATTGACAGTATACACTTCATAAATTAAAATAAGATAGGCTCAAAGATCATAATTCATTTCAAAAACAATCATTTCTACAAAAGATAACATAAAAAACTGTATACATGCCTGTACATAAGCTTTAAAATCGAACTTCCATTATATTGTTTCAAGTTCCAACCATTTCTAATTCATTACTGTTTGATATATATACAAAAGTTTTTCAAAATAAAACAGTTTGGAGATCCTATTCTATTGGATTGAATCCCTTCAAAAATGGAAAAGACCGTTGAACTTAAGTCTCTCGAATAATTAACATAGGCAAAGTAAAAACAACAAACTGCCACCTATGAGTCCTTATCATCCTAACTTAGCAATAGACTAGATGCTTCTAGAAGATTCAACTAAATAGCTAAATCATCAAGAACCTGTGATCTTTTCTGTAGCCTAGTGTACTCAGCATCAACATTTTTCTCTCGACCTTGCAATTCATCCAGTTGGGTCTTCATTTGTTTCCATTGCTTGTGCATGGCCCTTTTCTTCTGTAATGTCTCTTTGGATATGACTGCCAACTTATGATAATCTGCATCTTTTTGCCCTAGGTCTTCTCGCAGTCTTTTATTAGCCAACATTAGATTTTCATTTATATTTTGCAGGTACTGGCATTGTTATTTATAAGATTGTAGAGTTTTCTTGACTTGGTCCAGTTCTGGGACTATTTCCATCTCTTCAATATTCATTGCAACATACTCCTTTTGCACACCTTTCAAACTTGATGCCTCATTTCCAAAATTAACTTGTTTTTTCACATAAAATGCCTCGGGTATATGCCCTGTATTCCCCTACCAATCTATGAAGTTTTCATTCTCAACAATAAAAGTATCAGACATTTGAATGCCTTTCTCATTGTCAAAGTCATTTACAGGAATGATTTCATCCTTTTTGACAAGCTTATTCATTAATTTAATCTCTGCAACCACCTTAGTTCTCGACCTCGTTCTAGGCCCTAAATCCACATTTCCTGTACTTAGGGTTTTGATTTGCTCATTTTCATCGGAAATTGGATTTTTAACAGTCAAACTAAACATATCTGATTTCTCCATATTAAACTGGTCAACAGCTGCCTTACCTTCACCATTATTCAATGTGGCTTGCTCTGCTTCATCTTTTCTTTCAGGATTTTCAGCATGGACCTGTTTGTCTGGCAGCTCTGTCTTATCCTTTTTCTCTTTGGCTGGTTTCTTCTTTTTCTTCACCTCATACCCTAACTTGAGAAGGAAATTCTCCCAATCTTGCCCTACCTGGTTCAAATGATGAATTACCAAAAGCTTCATAAGATCTTGATGAAAGATGGAGCGGTTTGTATGCTTTGGGTGGCTTTGAACCCACAGAACCATTTTCTGTAAACTTCTCAACAAATAGTATGGAGAATTCAATTTCTTGGTTCCATGCAAATGCATTAACAACCGAATATGGCATCTTAATACTTTATCATAACGACCATCACAAGTAATGTAATTCTGTATCATTTCCAAAGGGATTCTCCAATTGGGTTTCACCTTGCTGATATGCACTCCATTTTGCCAATTCAAATCTTCAAACCCTGGCAGCAAAAAATCACTATAATCCCCTTCAAATTCCTTTTGCTTAAACCATTTCTCACCTTCTACTGGAACACCAATGAATTCTAATATGGACTGTTCATTAACTGTAACTTTAAAGGTTTTGAAATCAACAACTCCATCCTTATAGTTTTTTATGAAAGCCTTGGTTACCTGGAGGTTATAACCCTTTAATCTTTCGCAGAAAACAAGCCAACCTGCATCTCTCATCAATTTTGTTGACCTGGGGAACTGAGTAATCCACTCGATATTATTTGGTTCGGTCCTACAAATGAGACCACCTAGTTTCTTCTTCTCTTGGCCCTGTGAAGTTTCTTCCATCTTTTACCCTAAGCAAAGCAAAATGAATCAGCGCTGAAGTAACAATAAATTACAGGGTTCATTCCCGATGCTGAATACCTCTATCCATGAAATCTGATAATCTCGATGCCTGGAAAGTTGTACACATCACTGTGTACTGTTCAACTAAAATCTGGCATGTGTAATGGACTTCCACGCCTCATGGGGGTACGAGATGCATGAATAATCACAATTCATTTCAAATTATGATAAATCCAAACTGTAATTGCAAACTTAAAACCCTTGCACAAATCATTATTTCATATTTATGCAATACTGACAGCATTTTCACATTATTGACAGCATTTTCAATATTTGAGATTTTGACATATGCTGTCAATTCATCATTTTTATCAAATTGGATGAATTGTAATGTTTCCAAACATTTGAAATAGTTTTTTGACTAAGAAATTAAACTTTATTTCAAAAATAAACATGAATAAAGAGCCTTATCTTAATTTAATTATGAAAAATATAAATGAATGTAACTAAAATAGTATGAAACCAAGCGAATGAAAGAAATGTAAAAACTGGGAAAATGGGAAAAAATACTAAGGTACACAAAAAATGAATGACAACTGGGTAAAGGTTGTACTAGTATAAATAACAACCTTAGAGATAACATCTGGCTCCATCTGGGGATAAGGTCCTCCTTGTGAGGCCTTAAGAACACTGTGACCTGTGCCTTCTGAAATCTGTCTTATTGGGTTGGAGTCTACTAAAACCTGCTTGGAATGATATATACAATGAATATGTACAAGGTATCTGTCATCTTAACATGTATGAAACAACTTTAAGAATCGTCCATTAACTGGACCTAGAATCTCATTACCACCCAAAGTCTGTAGAACAAAAGTGTTGTTTCCTAAAATCTTCACCACTATGAATGGTCCCAACCACAGAGAGTCAAACTTACCATGCTTTCCTTTATCCTCATTTCTAGCATCCCATCTTAATACTTTATCGCCCACTGAAAACACATTCTTTTTTACTTTCTTATCAAAGCTCTCTTTCATCCCATTTCTGTGTATTTCAGCCTTTTCCATGATAGCTTCTCTTTCTTGCTGCAGCTGGATTATCTGAAATATCCTTCTTTTCTTCTCTTCTGATTCTTCCTGAATTTCCTGCACATATTTGATTACTGGAGAAAATAACTGAACAGGAAATACTGCCTCAGTTCCATACACTATTTGAAATGGAGTAGTCCCAATTCCTTTCTTTATGGTGACCCTGTCTGCCCACAAAGCCAATCTTAACTTAGTATCCCAGATTTTTATTATTTTCTAACAACATTCTTTTGATATTGGTTACAATGTTTTTATTGCTGGATTCTGCTAATCCATTGCCTTGGGGGTAATATGGTGTGGACCGTCTCAAGGAAATATTGTTTTCTTTAGCAAAATTTATCATTTTTTTAGATTTAAATGCAGGAGCATTATCAGTAATCAGTTTTCTAGGACATCCAAATCGACTAAGAATATTTTCTTGCATAAAATTAATGATAACCTGATATGTTTCTTTTCTAGTTGGGATTGCCTCTACCCATTTGGTGAAAAAATCCGTGGCAGCTAAAATCCACCTATGTTGGCCACTAGATGCAGGATGAATTTCACCTATAAAGTCTAAACCCCACTGTTGAAATGGAGCATCTACTGATATAGCTTTTAGAGGTAAGGACTGTAGCTGATGTTTTCCTACAAATTTTTGACATTTTTCACAAGCCCTAATCTGATGATACACATCTGTGAAAAGAGTAGGCCAGTAATACCCAGCTCTTAGGATTTTGAAGGTTGTTTCCTTCCAGTACTTATGTCCACCACACACACCAGCATGCAATTCCTCAGTGACATTATTTGCTTCTGCTCTATCCAAACACTTCAGAAGTATCCCTCTTGGGTCCTTCCAGTACAAAACTTGATCCATCAAAACATACTTGAGAGCCTTTAACTTTACAGATCTGCATTCATTTTTACTCAACTCTGAGGGACACTACAGATTTAACAAGTAATATACAATTTCAACATACCAAGGACAGTCATAATACCTGCTATAAAATTGTTCTTCAACATGTTCTGAACTTTCTGCCATCATGTGGAGATCCAATATCTGACAATTTGATTCCGACAAAAGCTTGGTTAAGCCCTGCCCTTTTACCAATTTAGTAGGCTTGATTTCCACATCATACTCCATCACTTTTGCAATCCACCTGCCTCTTTTTTCTTCACTGTCAGGCTGTACCAAAATTTCTTTAACAGCTGAATTAGGAACATAAGCCAAAATTTTAGAATGGAGAACATATATCCTGAAAAATTTAAGTGCTTTTACGAAGGCATATGCCTGCTTCTCCATATCAGTGTACTTCAACTTTGAATCCCTTAATGTTTTACTAAAAAAGGAAATGGGTTGTTCTAAGCCATCAAAGTTTTTCTGTAATAACACAACAGCTATTGTATCTTCTGATGCAAATGAAAAGACTGCAAAATCTTTAGTATAATCTGGGGCTATCAATATTGGTGCTTCTACAAGTGCTTGCTTAATCCCTCAAATGATTTTTTGGCCTGATCTGTCCACTTTACCTCCCTGTCCTTTTTGAGCATGTTAGTAATATACTTAATAGTTTCTGCAAAATTGGGGATAAACCACCTCAAAAAATTGATTTTTCCTATGAAAGACTGAATTTCTTTTTTATTTCTAGGAATGGCAATTTTTAAAATAGCTTCACTCTTTTCGAGTCTATTTTAATCCCATCTGCAGAAATTATGTGACCCAATAACTTACCTTCTTTCATAGCAAAGTGAGACTTCTTTGGGTTCAGTGACAACCCAAACCTTTTGCATTTCATGAATGTTTGATTCAGATGTTTTAAATGTTCTTCATCAGATTTGGAAAAGACTGTGATATCATCTTGATAAATAACCACAATTTTTTCATTCTCACCTACGAAGGCTATGTCCATTGCCCTCTGAAACGTGGCACCTGCATTCATTATCCCAAAAGGCATTTTATCATACATGAATGTACCCCAGGGGGTTATAAAAGCTGTCTTCTCTCTATCATCTGGTTGAACTGCAATCTGGTTATAACCAGAAAAACCATCAATCATTAAAATTCTTTCTGCACCTACCACTCTCTACAGGATTTGATCTATCTTAGGTAAGGAATAATTATCTTTAAGGCATGATCTGTTTAAGTTGCGAAAATCCACACATAACCTTATCTCTCCATTTTTCTTGCGTACTGGCACAAGGTTAGCTACCCAAGATGAATACCTGAGAGGAACAATAATCTTGGCATCCAATAATTTTTTTACTTCCTTCTCAATGATTGGTAAAAGTGTTGGATTAAGCCTTCGCAGTTTTTGTTTAAAAGGCTTAGTATTTGGCTTCAATGGGATCTTATGCTGGATAATGCTAGTGTCATATGTTTTTAGATCCTCGTATGACGAGGCAAAAATATCTATGAATGCCTTCAGCAAACTAATATATCTATTCCTCTCCTTCTCTGAAAGTTTCTTAGATATTTTGACCATTCTAGGTTCTGTTTCAGACCCAATATTGCAGCTCATAACATTTTATTCATTGGTCTATAAATTATTTTTTAACAATGTGTCATTCTTTGAGAACAACCTCTCCAATGGAACAAGTCCCTTAGGGATGAAATTGCTTTTTAAATCAAGAATTTTTTGATTAGCAATTGAATTTTTTGCATGAGTAGAAAATTCAGCCAAATCTACATCTTCATCTAAATCAACCTGGTCATCTGCAAATTCTTCTGTTAACTCTAAAATTTATTTTATCTCCTGCTCATCCTGGAAGACCCTCCAATGTTTAATATCATCTAGGACTGCTAGTCTATACCTCACATCAATGGGATACTTCAGGTGTGTCAACTTTGGAATTCTTAAATAAGATGTTGCTAATGCCAATGAATCTGCAGTCTGATTACAATCTCTTGGAACATATGTTATGTTGAAAGCATAGAAAAAATTATCTATCTTATCCCATACTTCATTTCTGTAAACTTTCAATAACGACTGCTTTACCTGATAAATATTCTTCACTTGCTGAATTATCAATTCGGAGTCGCCAAATACTGCAAGACTTTGAATATTCATGTTTTTTGCAGCTCTCAATCCAAGGATTAGTGCTTTATACTCAGCAGTATTATTGGTGGTTTGAAATTCCAAGTTATACAATAACGAAACCATCTCACCTCCAGGAAAAATTAACAAAACACCAGCACCTGCTCCATCCTTATTCGATGATCCATCAAAATACATCTGCCAAATACCCTCCTGTTCTTCTGTGTTGCACTGAACTGAACTGTTTTTCCGAAATTGCAAAACCCCTGAAAAATCATCATTTAACTGTGACATGCAAGAACCCATATCTTCTTGTATTGTATAAATAGGATGATTCGTAGGGTTTCTGTCATCACTTACCAAGAATGCTAATTGTACATCTCTGTATAGCCTTCTATATTCACCTCCAAATATAGGAATTGAAGCATATGATAGATCCAATTGCAGAGTGCCACCTATCTTTTTAGCCCATGATCTTGACAACAACATGCCAAACTTAGGAGAGACATCAGCTTCTACTACATCCATGAGAATACTTTTCATAGGTAACCGGGCAAGGTTGACCACAAGGTCTTTTATGACTCCTAAACATTTGACAGCCCGAGAATCAAAAGCATATAAGTCATGATAGGGTTTTGTAATAGATAATCCTAGGGCTTCCATAACTTCCTTTGGCATAAGATTATGTGAAGCACCTGAATCCAGGAGGCAATTATGTAACATCTGGTCATGTATGGTAAGTGTGATGTAGAATGGTGGGGGGTAACAGGATTTCATGTCTGACTGACCAGAGGCTTTTGAACCAGTGATAATAGTTGGATCCTTCTCTTGCAAATTTATCACATCAGATGAAGCATGAATAGGTGATGAATTCAAAATTTTCATGGAAGGTTCTCCATAAGATTTGCTCCTTACCAACTCAGTCAAGGGAATAGGGACCTTGATTTTATTTATCTCATGCTCCAAATCAAAACCAAAAACTTTGCCTACTTCTGTTGATTCAACAATCTTGTTTTTATCTTTCTGTGGTTCTTGTTTTTCTCTAGAAGGAAATACTTCTTTGGTAGGCACAAACTTAACCTTCTTTTTAAATGGTACAGCCTGTTTTACTCCTGACCTAAGTCAATATGATTTTTGCTGCTCTTGCTGAAAAATTTCAGATTGCTGCTCATTGAAATCTATTTCTTCATAACCAAATTCTGCTGCACCATAATAATCATCCTTAGTCACAAAATTAGAAGAAGAAACATCATCCAGTTGATTAATGTCATGCTCTAAATTTTCTATTTCTTCTACTGGTGTTTCATAAGGATCATCATCTCTTATCAAATTGTCCTGAAAAGGTGGCTTAATCTTCTGATCTTCATTTTCTCTCCTCTCCCTTTGAATGTCATTGTTCCTTCTTTCTCTGGGAATGAATCTAGGTGGGTAAGGGCATCTAAACTGATTTTGGTTTCTATTGTCATTATCCTGAGCAGGCCTGTTTTGATTTTTCTTTTCCATTTCCAATCTTTCAACCTTTGCAGACAAATCTTTTATGGTTTTATGCATATCATCATATTTACTATCTGAAACCTTTGTAAAAGAAGCAGCAGGAAGCATTTCCCGTTTACCCTTCCTATCCATATTTTGACATTCTGCTTCTTATTTGAGTTTATTTGATGCCAAAATGTTGGATTCAACTTCTAAGGCTGCATCCTGCATGTTCATCAGAGACACAGTTTTTCTTTCCCTTAACCATAAAGAAAACTGATAATCAAAAGCATTTGCATAAGTTAATTTTGCTGCAGGTTCAGTAGGTTTAATCTCGATAGGAATCTTGTTGTACATTTTATTAAGCCTCTTAGAAAAGTTTGCAACTGCTTCATCTGGTTTTCTTTTTAATGTTGTAAATTTTGTATAATAGTAGCGATAATCTTTTGTATCTCCCCATTGTCTGATAAAAACATGGTATAACTCCTCCAAACCATCTATAGAATTCTCTGGTAATTCCCTGAACCATTTTCTTACCTCTCCGTCTAAACTCTGTACAAACATCCTCATCCAAACATCTCTAGCTTCAATGTTGTAATTATCAGCATAACTACAAAACTTATCCCAATGCTCTTCTGCAGTCCTTCCACCCTGGCCATCAAACCTAGGCAAGTATTTATGGTAATCACCACCAGGCAAAGGATTTAAGGGTTGAGGCATAACTAATGGAGCATATCTAGCTGCTACCATACAGTCCATCATATCGGGAGGTTGACCAGCCATATTTGATGAATGGGATATATGTGAGAAAGATGGCTTATTTTGTGGAGATGGTGGTTTGGTATGTGGAGGGGAAGGTACTTAAATTTTCAATTGGCCAATGAAAATCCTACTTGTAAGAGGTATCTCAGGTGATGTGAAAGACTTTAAAGTAAAAACTTCCTCTGGAATATGTTTATGTTCAAAAGATAAAGGATATGAATATACTTCAAAATCACCAACCTGTGTTGGATTTAAATCATCACCTTCAGGAATGCACACAGATAAATCCAATCTGTTTTCTTCTTGGCTGTTCACAAAATATGAAGAGGAAGATCCTGGATCTATATCAACAGTGAAAAGCTGAGGGTTACTGGATGATGGATAATTCAACTTTCTTCTAGCCTCCCTTATAATCTTTTCTGGATCAGAAACTCCTGTATGCAGAGGAGATGAAGGATTTCCTCTTGTACCAATCGGATTTGAAGCCACTGTAACTTTCTAAGCTGTCAGGTGAATGTAGTCTGTAAACAAGTATACTAATCTTGTCACCCTTCAAAATCAGCTATAAAGATATCAAACACCCAGGGAAGATGTATTTTCGTTTCTCCGTCCCCGGCAACGGTGCCAAAATATGTTATCCCTAAAATTGAACCTAGACTACTAGGGTTCAAGCTTAAGGAAATCTTAGATAGTAAACATAGGACATCTACACAGTAATTCTATCAGTTTTGGCGGCAAATGAATATATGACCAAGGTTGGATATTTAAGATCAAATGACAGGGATAATATAAAGTTTTAGAACTTAAACAAGAACATAAAAATGGCTGTGCTAATGACTTTAAGAATGTAAGAGCTTAGGTTTCATTTCAGAATAGGGGCATAGTTATATACTAATCAAAAGAATCACAACATGAAATGTTAAGATCATGCATAGATAGAATATTGACAGTATACACTTCATAAATTAAAATAAGATAGGCTCAAAGATCATAATTCATTTAAAAAACAGTCATTTCTGCAAAAGATAACATAAAAAACTGTATACATGCCTGTATATAAGCTTTAAAATCGAACTTCCATTATATTGTTTCAAGTTCCAACTCTTTCTAATTCATTACTGCTTGATATATATACAAAAGTTTTTCAAAATAAAACAGTTTGGAGATCCTATTCTATTGGATCGAATCCCTTCAAAAATGGAAAAGACCTTTGAACTTAAGTCTCTCGAATCATTAACATAGGCAAAGTAAAAACAACAAAATACCACCTATGAGTCCTTATCATCCTAACTTAGCAATAGACTAGATTCTTCTAGAATATTCAACTAAAACAGCTAAATCATCAAGAACCTGTGATCTTTTCTGTAGCCTGGTGTACTCAGCATCAACATTTTTCTCCCGACCTTGCAATTCATCCAGTTGGGTCTTCATTTGTTTCCATTGCTTGTGCATGGCCCTTTTCTTCTGTAATGTCTCTTTGGATGTGATTTCCAACTTCTAATAATCTGCATCTTTTTTCCCTAGGTCTTCTCGCAGTCTTTTATTAGCCAACATTAGACTTTCATTTCCATTTTGTAATGTCCCCATTTTGACCCCCTTTGTATTAAATCGTAAATGATGTGAATATTGTAATTTAATCATGGTGAGGAGCTCAAGGCCAAGGCCCCATCGTTGATTTAGCATTTTGTATCGGCAATTAAAAATAGATGCCTATGGTTCTTGTGCGAGATGGGCACAATGTATATAAGACATCATGTAATTACGAATTTTTAATGGAAAACTCACAACCGGCTATGCAATGCAACAAAAGAGATGGGGCATGATTCTACAAGGAAAAGGGAGGGAAATTATTCAAACCCTTGAGCCAATGGTATTAATCCATGTGTCAATGGGGAAACCCATAAACCACCAACTACCCATTTTGTCTCATGCACCCAATCATTTAATTCTTCCAAGAAATTGGTTAAGGCAGTTAATGCCTTGGAAATGAAGAAGTATGGCAGCCAATTTTGTGCATGGGCAAGCCATCAACCTGGAAATTCGTGTTTTTGCTTGTTGGGCAAGAAATCACCCACGAAAGGGTGCCCAAATCCATTCTGAATGGGGAGTCTTCACCCATTCACGCAGATAGAGAAGGCTGGGAGTTACAGTCACGTTTTTGGAGAAAAAACGCAGGGTTCTCCCTGCCCAAAAACCCGTTTTTGGTTTTGGATAGTAGCTAGGAAGGAGGGGCTGCGATTTAGGACTGTAGGGAGTTCATTTTGTCCCCGATTTGCCATGGGCGTTTTTCCTAAAAACGTTTTCTGCTACCTAGGGTTTTCTCCAAACCTCCATTGCTCATTTTTAACCTTCCCACGTTTTTCTGAACCCTAGGGGATCATTTTCATTCCTGTCACTGTACAAACGATTTTCATTATGCCCATAATTGTGTTCTGCTGTTGTGTGCATCCCCATTTTGGTTTGAACCTGTGAATTGAGGTTTTGGAGTGGTAGTGGACAGAAGTAGCTTGATAAACCTAGTGGGGGAGACAACCTCTCAAGAAGATCAAGAGGGCTTTGGTTACTCTTCTATGCATACCCTGAGAGCACTAGATAGGGAAGGTATGGCTTGAGGGACTGTATAGCAGAGAAAAGAATACTTCCTTGTGCTGGGTGTGTAGGTATTGTGGGTGCCAAGCTAGATAGATCTTGCAAGGTTATCCCTGGCTCTGTGCTGGAGCTCACTAGCTTAGCAACTCTTCCTTTCCATCTCCTAGCAGCCTGATAAACCCAATTGTAGATTGGCTTGGCTCATTTTGGTGTATGCTTGGCTACGTGTGAGTCTGCTGTTCCTTGGTTCCTTGTAGAGATCATGCCCAGCTCGGAGGTGGCAGTGGTGCTGAGAGATTGAGGAGCACACTGGCCTACGGTTGGGTGGAACGTTGCAGTTGCATAGCCAGTTGCTTGGGACTACCTTATTGAGATAAGTATTCTCTTGTGTAAATTGGCAATTTATCATTTGATGAATATTTTGAATGTATCATGGATCTGCTAATAAATTTGCTTCCGCTGTGTATTCAAATGATTATGCATTTCCATATGATCTTGTATAATTTCGCAAAGATCTTTATTTAATGACTGTCACAGAATTCTGAATGTATGTTAGATATTCAACAGGATTTATTAATCTCAGTTGTGTTTCTATAGCATGCACATATACAGTTCTTTGTATCAATGAGTTTAATTCAATGAATAAGGGGCTAATTGCCCAGATTGAGCACCATGTCCTCTCTATCATGCTGATATGGTAGGAGGGGACACTACACATTTTGCAGTTACTGGAATTGTTCTTTATAAGACTGTAGAGTTTTCTTGACTTGGTCCAGTTCTGGGACTATTTCCATCTCTTCAATATTCATTGCAACATCCTCCTTTTTCACACCTTTCAAACTTGATGCCTCATTTCCAAAATTAACCTGTTTTTTCACATAAAATGCCTCAGGTATATGCCTTGTATTCCCCTGCCAATCTATGAAGTTTTCATTCTCAGCAATAAAAGTATCAGACATTTGAATGTCTTTGTCATTGTCAAAGTCATTAACATGAATGATTTCATCCTTTTTGACAAGCTTATTCATTAATTTAATCTCTGCAACCACCTTAGTTCTCGACCTCGTTCTAGGCCCTAAATACACATTTCCTGTACTTAGGGTTTTGATTTGCTCATTTTCATCGAAAATTGGATTTTTAACAGTCAAACTAAACATATCTGATTTGTCCATATTAAACTGGTCAACAGCTACCTTACCTTCACCATTATTCAATGTGGCTTGCTCTGCTTCATCTTTTCTTTCAGGATTTTCAGCATGGACCTGTTTGTCTGGCAACTGTGTCTTATCCCTTTTCTCTTTGGCTGGTTTCTTCTTTTTCTTCACCTCATACCCTGACTTGAGAAGGAAATTCTCCCAATATTGCCCTACCTGGTTCAAATGATGAATTACCAAAAGCTCGATAAGACCTTGATGAAAGATGGAGCGGTTTGTACGCTTTGGGTGGCTTTGAACCCACAGAACCATTTTCTGTAAACTTCTCAACAAATAGTATGGCAAATTCAATTTCTTGGTTCCATGCAAATGCATTAACAACCGAATATGGCATCTTAATACTTTATCATAACGGCCATCACAAGTAATGTAATTCTGTATCATTTCCAAAGGGATTCTCCAATTGGGTTTCACCTTGCTGATATGCACTCCATTTTGCCAATTCAAATCTTCAAACCCTGGCAGCAAAAACACACTGTAATCCCCTTCAAATTCCTTTTGCTTAAACCATTTCTCATCTTCCACTGGAACACTGATGACTTCTGCTATGGACTATTCATTAACTCTAACTTTAAAGGTTTTGAAATCAACATCTCCATCCTTATAGTTTTTTATGAAAGCCTTGGTTACCTGGAGGTTGTAACCCTTTAATCTTTCGCAGAAAACAAGCCAACCTGCATCTCTCATCAATTTTGTTGACCTGGGGAACTGAGTAATCCACTTGATATTATTTGGTTCAGTCCTACAAATGAGACCACCTAGTTTCTTCTTCTCTTGGCCCTGTGAAGTTTCTTCCATCTTTTACCCTAACCAAAGCAAAATGAATCAGTGCTGAAGTAACAATAAACTGCAGGGTTCATTCCTGACGCCGAATACCTCTATCCATGAAATTATGATAATCTCGATGCCTGGAAAGTTGTACACATCACTGTGTACTGTTCAACTGATATTTGGCATGTGTAATGGACTGCCACGCCTCATGGGGGTACGAGATGCATGAATAATCATAATTCATTTCAAATTATGATAAATCCAAACTGTAATTGCAAACTTAAAACCCCTGTATAAATCATTATTTCATATTTATGCAATACTGACAACATTTTCACATTACTCACAGCATTTTCAATATTTGAGATTTTGACATATGCTGTCAGTTCATCATTTTTTCAAATTGGATGAATTGTAATGTTTCCAAACATTTGAAATAGCTTTTTGACTAAGAAATTAAACTTTATTTCGAAAATAAACATGAACCAAGAGCCTTATCCTAATTTAATTATGAAAAATATAGCATAATGTAACTAAAATAGTATGAAACCAAGCGAATGAAAGAAATGTAAACACTGGGAAAATGGGAAAAAATACTAAGGTACACAAAAAATGAATGAAAACTGGGTAAAGGTTGTACTAGCCTAAAAAACAACCTTAGAGATAACATCTCCTGTCGTTGCCATTATTGTCCATTGGAAGCCACTTGAGTTACCCTTCACAAAAAGGGGAAAACAACGAGAAGAAAGGGCGATGGAGGGAAAATAACTAGCATGTTGAAATCAGAAGGGAAATTTTCATTTTTAGGAATGCATGTGAGATGGACCAAGGGCCCACACATGTCCCATGAGCCCTAATGAGAATTTTTATGGTCAAAATTTTGAAGTTTTGTATTTGGACCATAGCATGGGAGCTAAGAACCATCCTTGCTATTTCAAAAAAAATGTGGATCATATCTCACTCATAGGGTAAGGAATATATGTTCCAACCATATCTTACTTATAGCCTAAATATTCCCTATGTAGGTCTTGTATGGTGGTCTTGGGACTTCATGTGCATAGGCGCTCACAAATCTAAAAGGAATTTGTTATCTCCTAAGACCCAAGGTTTTCTTCTTGAACTATGGCCCATTCTATGTGAAGCATACATGATGTGTAAAACCTTAAAATGACCAACATATCTTGCTCATGAGCCAACTTAGATTCAAAATATGGAGCATATGTGGTGCCTTCATACCCCACACATGGCACATGATGATACCCCAAAGATAAATGATATGACATAAGGCCCTAAATTTTGTCCATGAATGATATCTCAGGCCATGAGAACCATCCCTGGTGCCCATGAAGAGTCTTAGAGTACACTAAAATTTTGACCCAACAACCTGCATTTTGGCATTGAACTCGGCTTGGTGTCACAAACTTTAAATAGACACCATATGATTCTCACGTGACAAAGTTCCCATTTATAAGGTGTATCTAGTGGCTAAGGACCCCACAAATTATGGCTCATGAAACCTTTACTTGGTTATTAGGAACCATCCATTTTGTTCTAAACCTCAAAATGGCCATGCCACCATATCCAACTTACATGCCAAATATTCTCTATGGAGGGCTTGTGGTGGTAATTTGGGGCCCCACATATGGACCATGAGCTTTAGAGGAAAATGTGACATCCTAAGACCATAGTTTTGACTATATTTTAAGTCTTGCATCAAGAACCATCCCCTATGCTCAAGTTTTCGAATTGATGACCATATCTCACATGTAAACTAGATATTTTCTATGAAGATGCATGCTATGTGATTGTAAACAACATCGTAATGGTACATGACCCCGTAAGCAATTGGTATTAACTTAGTCCATAAATTTAAACCCTAGACCATGGTGTGGTCCAAGAGATCCATTATTAATGTTATAAAACTCTAAATACCAACATATCCCCTTGTATTTGAAATAACATCCCCTCTATATAGATTATGTGATGTCTCAAGGCCTTACGACACATCACTCATGAGTCACAAAGGGAATTATTACTTGTATGCTAGAGATTCAATACATAGTTATTATGTGGTAGGCTAGGTTAACATGCATGGACCATCAACCCCATAGCAAATTAATATGGCATTAGACCCTAAATTTAGTTCATAGGCCATGGTGTAGGCTACAAGAACCATCATGATCAATGTTACAAATATTGAAATGGCCAACATATCTCACTTATAAGGTAAAGTAATTATGTGTAGGGCCCTACACATGGACCATGAGAACATAAGGTCCTAGCTTTTTCCTTATATCATGGAATGGTCCTCAAGATCCATGTCATAGGGAAAATATGGGAAAGGGCCTCATGGATGGCCTATGTAGAACCCGAAAGCCACATGTTGTCGACTAAAAATCTGGATCTTCACCCTAGACTGTGACTTGGGTCATGAGAACCACCCTTGGTGTACTAAACCTTCAAATATGACACCACAACAAACTCACATGCCAACAATTGGCTATGAATGGCTTATGTTGTGGATTAAGGTCCCACACATGGCATGTAAGGGTTAGAGATAAATTCCATGGATTAATATAACATAGATTTTTTGCACCAAACTATGCCCTTAACCCCAAGAAACATATAAAGTCCTTCAAACCTTGAAATCACCACCATAACAAACTCGTAGGCCAAAGATTATGTATTAAGGACATGTGTGATGCCTTGAGCGAAATAATCTGCTCCACGTGCAGAACTCAGATAGGAGCAGAATAATGTCACATGTTCCAATAATCATTATAATAAACAATGACGTTACAATGGAGAGAATTCGAATCATGCAGGAGAATTCGAACCTCAGTTGGTCTAGCATAGGGATTATCACCACTAGAGTGCTCCGGAAGACTCAAAGTCAACTGAACTGAACCTAAACTTAGTTAACTGAAGTCACAATCAGTTAACTAACTAAGGAGGGTGCAATAGTGAGTTTGTCATGCATGCTAGTCAGAAAAGGGTGCATGAGGCAACAATCATTGGAATCTGGAGCTCTAACCCCCCACAAGAGTCAGATAACTCAGGTAGACTGCACCAGAACAGTCAGTAGGTTCCTATAAAATAGGTAACTGACTGAAGTGGTCCTAAAATGATGCATGTAGGGCTCAGAAGGTGGTAGATGGATCCTGGATGACATCTACACACCACTAGGGAGAAAATGACATCATCAACAACTAGGAAAAATAAATAATGTTAGGTAGGGAAAGGATGGAGTATTGAAATATCCTAACACATAATACCATTATTCATGAGTGTAAGGCCAACTTATGCATAGGCACCAATACTTTAGAACGATGGCTCTTGAATTGTCCTTGTGGAAACCTACATTCAAATATGGTTGGGGATTCTATTTTTTCAAATTGAGAACTAGCTAAACCATAATTTAAAATGTACTTGTTATAAGGAATGAAATTCCTATGCCTATCTCTAACTGAAGTCATGTTAAAACCATGCAATGTGGTTAGATAAGCTATTTCCTTCAAAACCAAACTATTTGGGAAATGCCTTGGCAAAATATGGTGTTTTGTTATAGCTCCATCTATCCTCCTGAAAGTATGATGCTATTGAAAGTACCGGTCTCTGATACTGCTATGTAATTCCATATGACAACTTAGGAGAAAATTTATAGAACAATATTTCACATGCCTTGGAAATTTTTTTATAACATATATACATGCTTACTGCCTTTTTTATTATTATGTATTTTCCCATAAACTTCGATAGTAGACTAAGGATTCTCTACACATGCCCTATGCAATGATGTGGGTTACCATGCAAAGACCGTGAGTCCCATAAACAAATTTTCTATCCCAACAACATGGGTTTTGGTATCAAACCATGGATTAGTGACCAAGAAACATCCATGATGTGACAAACATAAAAATGGCTAGCATATCAATGTAATAGGGAAAATGTGGGCTAGGGCTTCTTGGATGGCCTATGTAGATCCTGAAAGCCACATGTTATGGACTAAAAATTTGGATCTTCACCCTGAACCATGAATTGGTTTGTAAGAACCATCATTGGTGTACTAAACTATCAAATGTGACACCACATCTTACTCACATGCCAAAGATTTCCTATGCATGTCCTATGTTGTGTCTTAAGGCCACACACATGGCACGTAAGGATTAGAGATAGATTCCATGGACTTAGAACCTACGTTTTTGCACCAAACTATGCCCTTATCCCCAAGAAACATATCAAGTCTTTCAAACCTTAAAATCACCACCATACCAAACTCATAGGTTGTTGACACAAACCCAGTCAACAGGGGTTCCTCACGCTGTCGACACCCAAACCACGATGATCTCCCTGAGCACCGACACAAACAGGTTTTACCCTGTCCAGCAACACCTGCGGAGCAGATGAGGTCTCACCCGAGATGTTCAAGGGAGAGTTGTCGGAACCATGTTTCTGCCAAATGATGGAGGATGTTGTGCATTAACTGATTAACTTATTGCAACATTTAGGAATAGATCTAAGCATTCAAATCAGGCATAAGCATAATCGCGACATCATTCAACATATCTTATCATTGATAGAAGCATAACTGTGCAACAAATATAACAGTAAAGCATTAATCGCAACAAGGAAACATCGCATCATTCACGGATTCATATCGCATAATGCATTTACCATAGAGAAACGGAAAAGACACAAGGATTCTGCTCAAAAACTCTGTCACATCATATTCATCTTCGCAAAAACCCAGATACAACAAGATATTCAGTCATCAACTCTCAGTCTTCAGCTATCTCAAGATGTCAATATCAGATCTATCAGATATCAAGATGTCTCAACACTTACAAACCTACATCTGCTTATAGGCTTGCGCCTTTACATTTACGGTCCACTTAGGTAACCGCCTAACTACTTTTTAACAAACTCTACAAAAAGATGACCCAAAACCCACATAATGCGGTCCAAATGAACCAAAATACATATGACACGGTCCAATTAACCCAAAAATATACATGACACGGTCCAAATGACCCAAAACTACATAAACTATTGTCTCCTTGCGCGCCACTTTCCTCCTTTCGCGATACCTTCAGCCTTGCGCAGCATCCGCGATGCTGACTCATCAAAATGCCTGCCAATAGGCCCCCAACACAATGTTGTGGCTCGCCCTTGAGCCACGTCAATTGGACATGGTGTACTCAGTGGTCTTCAGCCTTAAGTCCTCATACTGCTGATCAACCTCTTGAACCTACTCCTTCACCGCCACGGCCACCGCTTGGCTCTCTGTCACGTCCTGCGCGGATGGATGCTCAGTCATTTTCTCTGCAACTTGCCGATGACCCTCTTGCATGGCCTGTAGTGCGGAACTTGCCTTGAGAAAAAACTGGCTGCCAATTTCTTGGAACTCCTGTAACTGCGCACTACGCTTCTTCTGACGCTCTTCGGCCTTTCGGTTCTAATGATTTGGTGACTTGAACAATTGGTGGCAGCGTTCTCAGCGACACCTTCAATGTTGCCAGTTGCCCTTCTGCTTCTTGCCGCTGCTTGGTCAGCTATTCTAATTGCTCGTCCTGAACAATGCTGCCCCAAAACTGCGCAATCTCGGCAGTGATCTTTGTCACTGCTTGTTCCAGCTCACCCATCTGTGTTGCCAACTCCTCGAGGGCATGTTTTCATTCATATACCTGCTCTTCAGGTGTGTCAGGGTGATGTAGAGCTGCTAACTCCGCATTGTCACGCTATAATTGGGCGATGACAACCCCAAGTCGCTGCGATTTCTTGACTGGATCCAATTGCATGGTGGGCTCCGACACGTGCTGATATGCTTTAGAGACTGCCACCTCCAATCATACTCTGTTGTCCCAAATAGTGGCTTTCTCCACTATTAGGCGATCCTGCTCTTTCTTCAATTCTTCTATTGCCCGAGCTTTCTCATCCATTAGCTGCTCGAGCTTATCCTCCGACTCGTCGATGACCTCTCACGCCACGACTGCCATTCCTTTTAACTTTGCAACCTCTTGCTGGGCCGCTGCCTCGTTTTCCTACGATTGCAGAAACTGGCCGCTGATCTCTTATATTATGTCCGCCTTTTCCTGGCTGGTAACTGCTTGCATAGTCATCAACTCCTTCGTAGGAAGCTCATTGATGTTAATGGTAAAATTTTCTAATTGCTGCAGCAAGGCCTGGAGAGCCTTGTTGTCAGTCACAATCACAGTCGGGGGAATATTCACGTTCCGAACCCGTGGCTCAGTGCTGATTGTGCCAACTGCCTGCCTAGTTGCTACCTCTGGTACTCGCTGCGAAACAAGATCACATAAAGAATCAAGGAGAACGTTTACCTCTTTGAAACCTGCTTCCTCCTTTGCCATCATCGCTCGAGCTGCCACATTTGTCGCATTGGTGACAACCACTATAAGTCACCCAACTGCGCTTCCATTGCTGGAGAGGCCCCACTGATCCTAGCATGCTCATGATGCGCCTTCATTCTTCCCTCATTAAGCTCGCGGTCAATATCATCATTCGTGGGTGTCCTTGTTGATTCCTGATCCGAGTCATGGCGACTATGCTGGTCCTGCGCGGACAATGGATCATCTGGGCCAGTCGCTGGTGGTCTTGCCTCAATCTCTGCCAGACTAACTGGTTCCCTCCATTCGACCGACCAATCATTGACGATGCCATCCAGCTCTTCCTCGGACAATTTGTAGTGTGTTAGCAACCGTTGCTTCGCAGGGTCGCGCCTTGCTTGCACATGAATAGCATGAGGCCGAATAAAAAACAACACAATCTGATTGTATTTTGCCGTGACTTCTTCAGATAAGCGAGGCACCTTCATCGCTGCTGCTTGTAGCATCTCCCAATAGAGCCAAAACTACATTGCACATTCCTTAAGGCGCTCAGGTTCTTGCACCCACCACAGATTCTGATAGCGCGCACCCTTACGGTTTTTCCCGACATAAACTTCCATGCCCTGGTAAGTGTCAGGCTCCTTCCAGGCGACAAGCATGATCAAAATCAGGAGCCAGCTATATGTGAAGGATCCCTTCTCATCTTGGAGGATTGCTGCGTCCTCCGCCAACTGATTCAACAAAAATGGTGACCAGTTCATCTGTACGCCTTCCACGCACTACTCTGCACACGCCACGACTCTTGAATTACACTGGTTGGGTCGATTCTTTCGGACCACTTTGCAACACAGTATCTTTGCGCCGGTGAGGACTGCCTGATCATTAATACTGCCAATGCGGTAGGCCCGGCCATCACGTTCCAAGCCGTAACGCAGCACCAACTATGCAACCCTCTTCTTATCATTCTCCTTCCCTCTGAAGTATTGAGAAGGGTCCACTCCATCCTTTGGCAACCCGGTGATCTCAGCAATCAAATCAACAGTGACTGGAATCGATCTGTTCAGTCACAATGTGTTGTCGTGGAAGCAGGCCAGCAACTGCTTCACACAATCATTAACCTCTGGCAATCGCCCAAAGTGTGGCATGTTAATGAGTCCAAGCAATCCCGCTTGGTCCAATCCACGCGCCCAATCTTACGGAATCGGCTTACCGCTAATTTGTGTCCCCGACACATAGGGATTCGACGTAATTTCCTTATATGCCACCATGTCGTGGTCGTTGTATTTCAGGAGCATCAACGCCGACATAATATCTACAGAGCACTCCATTCCTGCTGGCAGCGCTGGCATCCGCACTGGGTATTTCTGATTCTTCATGGGCTTTCAGGGCGGTATACCAGGCCGACAGGGGGGTACATACCTAGGGATATCCACAGCAGATATCCCTGTCCAAGTAGCAGAATCTTCAACTCTGCGGCATGATTGTCCCACTTCTGCTAGGACCTCCTCCACAACAGCTGTGGATGACCGTAGCTGCCTTTTGATCTACGGGGACTCGGAATGTTGGCCCCCCCCTCCGCTTCTTTGGGATTCCTATGAACACCGATCCAACCGACATGCTGACGACCTCTTCTTCAATGCTTACTGGCCTAGCTGGTGACACTACACCATTGGAAACTTCGACCACGGGTATACTCAGCATGCCGCACCAGGGCCTTGCTTGGATCAACAGTTCCTCACCCAACGTGCACTACTTTCTACTAGCAAACACACAACACCTATCTTAGCAACTCGATGCAACAATGTAATATTGAGCTATCTTGTACACTCTGTGCAATGGTTCCTTCCGACCAGATCCAACACCTTCTTATAGTGCCGAATTGTGTCCTTAACCATCATTACCAAATCAAACCATTCATCATGACCAAATCATGCCTTAATTATCCAAATCCGCCATCGATCTATCAATCCAACGGTCAGATCCACCATTAATGCCGATCATTTCATCATGCGCCGGTAATTAACTGTCTTTAACTTCCTGCATTTATTGCCAATTTGATCAGGTCGCGACCCTACAGCTGTCGCGACCCACCGCCTAAACTGCGATACAAGTGCTCCAACTTGCACATTCTGTTCCTGCTGGTGTGCCATTCTGCCACCTAGCATCCTGCACTTTTTTTTTTGTCGATGCGACTCAGGCATCGCACTGCTCCAAGCCTATCCTGTAGGGCTTCAATCTGCTACCATTTACCAACTTTGGGAGAATCGTGCCATCTAACTGCTGTAGCTGTACTGCGCCTCTTGAATTGATGCGATATGGACCAAGCCAATGCATCTGCAATTTCCTTGGATGCTTCATAAACTTGTTGTTATATAACAACACCAAGTCACCTTGCTGAAACTGTTTGTTCTTGATATGGCGATCATGCCAAGCCTTTTGTTGATCCTTCTCCACGCTTTGGTGAAAACCTGTGATAAAGTGGTATTCCTCAAGTTGCACTAGCTGCGCCAGACGTTCTCCTAATGCTGCTTCATCATCCAGGCCTATCGCTGCCACGATGCCCAGACTTGGAACAATGTACTCCATAGGCATAATCGCTTCTTGTCCATACACCAATTTGGATGGTGTCTGTCCCATCAACCTTTTACAAGTGGCGTAGTATGCCCACAAGACTGCTGGAATCTTCAAATCCCAATCGTCGTGGTTTGCATTACAAACCTTTGTCAGCGCATTATCCAATACCTTGTTGAAAGCTTCCACTATCCCATTTTCCCGCGGATGATATGGCGTACTCTTCTTATGTTGTATCTGCAGTTTCGCTGTAAATGCGTTGACTGTGCGATTGATGAAATGGTTTCCTTGATCACTCATCAATACCTTCGGGCAGCCAAACTGAGTGACAATGTTGTCGAACAAGAAACGCACTGCTGTTGCAATGGTGCAATCTACGACTGGTGCAGCCTCCACCCATCTTATCAAATAATCTGTCGCTGTGATGATGTATCGTGCACCAGTGCGCTTCCAAGGTGGGTTGATAGGGCCCACAAATTCCACTTCCCATTTTTCAAATGGCTGTAGTGTCACGTGAGGTATCAGTGGCATCTCATCCCTCCTGGAGGGTTTCCCAGTTCTTTGACATACATCGCAGGTCCGCACATAATCTGTTGCATCATTGTGAAGCGTGGGCCACCAAATCCCTGCGCGAAGCACTTTTCTTGCAGTTGCACGACCGCCATAGTGCCCACCAGCTACTCCTGCATGTGCTTCCGACAATATCTACCCTTGCTCATGAGGTAGGACACAACGACTCAAGATCTCGTCTGATCCCAGTTTGTACAACTATCCTGCAATCAATCAGAAACTTGCAGCCTTGACCACCAGCTGCTTCTTCTAACTAGTGGTGAACCCCTCCGGCGCAATTCTTGTTGCAAAAAACTGAATGATTTCTTCATAATAGTCATTAGCGATGTCAACCCTGAAGAGTTGCGCATATGGCAACCCATCTTCAATGTTGGTTGGTTCCTGCCAATCTCAATTCACAACACATGATCTGGCACTGCGTTTGGTCCTGGCTTCACAATCACCTCAAAATCAAACTCCTAAAAAAGAAGTAGCCAATGACATATCTTCCCCCCCAACACAGGCTTATTGACCAAATATTTCAATGTTGAATGATTTCTGAACATCTTAAAGTGACCTCCCAATAAGTAGTGCCGAAACTTCTGCAGCACATATACCATCGCGAGACCTTCCCTCTCTGTAGTTGTATAGTTCCTCTCTGCAGACAACAACTTCTGACTCGCAAAAGCAATTGGGTGATCCAGATCCCCTTCCCCTGGTTGCACGAGCACTACTCCCAGCGTGATTGATGATGCATCTACGTGGACATGGAATTCCTTGCTCTAGTCCAGAAATACCAGTGTCGACGCTGAAGCCATCTTATCTTTCAGCGTCTCAAAACTAACTTGACATTCAGGGCTCCATTGAAAGATCGCATCCTTCTTCAACAACTTCTCCATAGGGGCCGTGATTGCTGCATAACCACGGATGCGATAGTACCCAGTGTGTCCCAACGTCGCTTTCAACTGCTTGAGATTAGTCGATGGTGTTAACCTCAGAATGAGCGCAAACTTTCTTGGTTCGACCAACAATCCATGCTTGCAAACAATGTGACCCAGTAATATCCCAAATGGTGCACAGAAGATGCACTTCTTCAAGTTCAACGATATCTGATGCTATCGACAGCGCTCCAACATCAGTCGCATGTTTTCCAGATGATCGCTGATCAATCCATAGACTATCCAGTCATCCATGTACACCTGCAAAAACGTCTGACTAAAATCCATGAAAGTAGCAACAACGACCCGAGAGAATATCACAGGTGCATTCTTTAGCCCAAACGACATCACCGTGTACTGAAAACAGCCCCATTTTGTCACAAATGTTGTCTTGTGGCAGTCTTCTTTCGCGATTCTGATCTGGTGATAGCCAGAGAACCCATCCGTGAAAGAATACATCTCTTGGCCATCGACACCCTCCAACACCTCATCAGTGAACGGGGTCGGAAATGGATCATGCAGACATGCATCATTCAGCTTCCGCAAGTCAACGCAGATGCGCACTTCACCTATCTTCTTGTCCTGCACCACCATAGGACTAATCCAGTCTGATTCCTTAACTGGTTCAATAATGCTAGCATCTAGCATGTGATCAAGTTCGACTTTGACCCTTTCCTTATGGCGCGGATTCATTCGGTACGGTCGCTGCCTTAGTGGTTTTGCATATGGTTTCAACGGGATCTTCATCTACCCCAAATCCCCCAAGATTCCCTTCATCTCAAAAAAATTCGTAGGGAACAAGTCTTGGAACTCATGCAACAGGTATGTGACCTTTGCCATCATCTCGTCATCCCAATAGGCCCCGACATTCATAAACTTTGGGTTCTCCTCCGTCCCAATGTTGACTTTTCTGAGCTTCAGCGGTTGACTGATCAGATCTGTCGGTGCATCAGGAGCTACAACAACACGACTGCCTTTTGATTCTGGAATATTGACATTCCGCGGATCATCACCATCTTCTATCCCACCAGTGATATTATAACATTCCATCATTGACTGCATCTTGCAGTGCATATGTGGATCCGTAGGATATGCCACTCGAACAACCTTCAGAACAACGTCACGGATGAGCTGCAAAGCATTATGGACATCTGGGTTGGCATCCATGAAGCTGAAGGTATGAGTAAAACAAACTGTCAACTCTAACCAAGTAGTAATCTCGCCTCGCAATTCAGTTGCGGCAAACCATGATTGCGACATCTCGTCCGACGTATGGACAAAGGCATGGCCCCACTCATCCCTTGTTCGCGATGCCCACAACATCTGACATTCCATCAAAAGACTGCCAGGGTCGTTCCATCCATCGTATTTCCCTGTGTGGTAAACTTCGGTGTCGCCAAAGAGAACTGTTAGCAATCTTCGGCACTACAACCACCCAGCAATCGACTTCTTATGTATCGCCCACCAACATGCTGGAGCAACCTTCAACACTTCTTCTAATGCCAGCAATCGTTGTGGTTCTAAGACCTTTTCCTCAAACGCCACGAGAAAGTCAGACAATCTGGGCAAACCTTCATATACTGGCAGTGCAACAGTTTCAGTCGCAACACGGCATAATGACTGCGTGATCAACCCACACTTGCGGAGTGACACCTCATGCAAGTGATTTTGCCAATTCTCCAGAGCGTCATTAGAGTCGAAAGACGTAGAGCTAGAGCTGCGCCACTCGAGCTCACCATCGACAGTCGGATGAATATAATCTTTTGAAATATTATATGCATGGTCCCATCCGCTGGGAACTTCATCCTTTACTGGTTCAATATACTTGCGTCCAACGGGGCTATGACTCTGAGGTCGCAGTTTTAAAAATTCATCATTCGCTTCTTAAAGTTAATTACTGCTGCATTGTCATTAGCCCATCCAATCCCCAACAATGTGGGATATGAGCTCCCCCATTCAACTACTTCAATAACATCGAAATCAGCGTATGTATTCATTCCCTCAATGTCCACAACAAGGAGTGGAACTCTCCCAATCAGTGTCACCTTGGCCTGATTGGTCAGTCAGAGTTGTACAGGAGACCAGCTCAGCGTTGGGCTCCCCATTTTCGGCCAGGCCTACTTGGTTAGGATGTTGACATCCGAACCAAGATCCAAAATAACTAAATCAACCTCATAGTCCCCAATATGGATGTTCATGCGCATCTCCTTACCTGTCTTCCACCTCTGTAAGGAGTTTACCGCGGACTCTCTTCCTCCCTTAGGTGGCCGATGCAACAACCCCTCAATCTCGGCAAGAGCATTAGGATCCCTTGCCAGCGATAAACAACTCTCAAAAAAATTCTGTAAAGTACCAGACTGCCGTGATGGACCTGCCTCTGAAGTGGAATAAAAAATAGGGGGCATGTAACAAATAATTGCCTTATTGCGATCTTTTTCCACTGCAGGACGTGCTTGAAAGAATGCATCACGCTCGGAATCAATGTCAAATTGCACCTTCTTCTACCCTGCTAACCGGATGAGTGGAGTTGGACCATCTTCTCCTGTCGTCGCACCTCCACGAGCGATAATTGCAACATCAGCGTCTTGTGTCCTTGGCTCCACAGAAATTGTCGCAATAGTTGCACCCTGAGTCTGGTTCAGTGGTGGATTCCCAGGTTGGTTCACATTCTGATTCGGACGCTGGTTCTGGTTCTGCGATGGGTTTTGATTCTGCACTAGTTGCTGCACTTGATTCGGGTTTTGCAACTGTTGAACATTTCTCGCTTGCCATCACGCAATCAACTGAGGACAATTTTCAACAGTGTGATCAGGAACAAAACAAAATGTACACTGTGTCTGCAATTGTGGGAAATCTCTCTGCTAGTGTCCCAACACCCCGTAATTATAACGCTGGATAGGTCTGCGGCCTCCTTATCCTCCTCCACGACCAAAGCCTCCACCGCGTCCTCCCCGGAATCCTCCATGAAATTCCCCTTGCTGTTGATATTGCGGTTGATTGAACTGTTGCTGCATGGGATTCAGTTGTAGTTGCACACACTGCCCTGGCTGAACGTACTGTGGCTGTTGTGGAGCCATATGCATCGGAGCATATTGTGGCATAAACTATTATTGTGGTTGCGGCTGTAGTACAAAATGCACCTGTGGTTGAGGTAGCGGCTAAGCCACCTATGGCTGCGGTTGCGTTTGTTGTATGGCGCTGGTCGTCCTTCACATAGAATGCATCGTACGTTCTCTCCTGAAGCAAGCCATATGTGCGACAATCTTTATCTTCATGTCCCACAAATTTGCAGAAGGTACAATACAAATTCATCGGTTTTGTGACCATCTTTTGCATGTATTGACACTCCTCATGTCGATGCCCATATACCTGACAGATGTGACACCACGACATACTGCCGCCGCTCAATGGATTCGGTGCTCCTGATACCAGATAATTGTAGAAGTCTGGGAAATTATCCTTAGTATGCCCCTCTCCGTGACATCGTGTACACCACACCTCTTCACGATGTTCTTTACCCTTCTTAAGGTCTTGCAGCTGTATTGTCAAGTTGGCCAGATGCGTATGAATCTGCGACATACCAGTTGCTTTCTCACCAATCGGTGAAGCTTCTAACCGCATCGCAATTTCCAGGGCTTCACTCGGTGTTGTAATGTTATGTTGCATCAACGGTAGTCGAATGTGAGGGAGCAATGCCGCGATGAACCATTCTTGGTGCTGGACATTGCTCATGTCGAAGCTAACCCTTGCCATCAGTGTTTTAAACGGCTAGTCAAAATCCCACACAGTTTCATTGGGATACTGCTTAATCTCTTTTAGTTTTGTAATATACTGCGCTTCAGACTTAGGGGTTTTATGAACTTTGCAATCAATCCTGATCAAACTTCATCTAGCGTCTTTTCTGGAGCGCCTACGGGAACCTGCACAAATTTCATGAACCAGTCTAATGCATGACCCCAGAGAGTTGTCGCCAATTGTCCTTTCTTGGCATTATCATCAGTAATTTGCTTCACAGTCCATACTGCTTCACATAGGAACCAGTATTTCTTGGGATTATCTGTTCCATTTCTGTGGAACAACTGTAACTTTGCATCTTCGCCCGCCATCCTGGGCTTCCTTCCTATAGTCGCTGAGCTACTAGCAATCAAGTTCGATTGACTTGATGAACACGGTGGTGTCAACATTGTATTTCTTACTGGTTGAGAGATAGTGAGCGGAGGTGTGGGTACGTTGCTGTTAGGGGTTGGTCCTGCCTCTGTCCTGGGCGTAGCTTGGTTGTCCTTGTCAGCACTGTGAGGTTGCTTCGTCCCATGTGGTCTTCCTTCACGGCTTTGTGTTTCGATCGCAGCAGGACCTTCTCTTGTCCTCTGCCTCTTTTCCTATCGAAACCTTGCTCCTCCCCTTGTAAGACCACTCTCTTCCTCGACTTCCTTCACAGTCTTGTCATAACCTGCACCCATCTACCCTTTATCATTCCATGTACTGCCCCCCCTGCTATCGTGGTATCCACAGCCTCCGCCCACTAGGGTTCCTACTGGTCTAGGTGCATCTTTAGTATTCCCTTTTCGCAAATGAGTATTTTAATGGACAACTGTAGTGACAACAGAAACCTACCTCTTGGTCCGTTGAAGAATTCCCTTTCTGCTTCACTGTAAGACTTTATTGTATCAACCGCAAACTCCGTGATGTAGCCTTCTATTATATTGTCGACCCAAACCTCAACAGCCCGCGATGCTTTGTTGTCGACTTCCCGCAGCTCCTAGATCAGTTCTGGGGTCCAAGCTGTCGGCTCACCACCTTGGAAGTTCCTCTTTTGATAGCTCAATTTTGCTAACCACTCATACAGGATGATTGGGAACTCGCAGAAAAAATATTCGTGTGGACCGTCGTGGATGTACTTCGCCAACCACCAATCTGTCGACAACCCACGGTTCTGATTTTCTTTTTCAGCGAACTCTCACAACTTTAGGTCAAACCAATCTTGGATCTCCGGTCTCGTCGGATGCCACAACATATCCTCCTTTCACTTCGTGCTATGGTCCCGGCAACAGAACCATTTGTTGACACAAAACCAGTCGACAGGGGTTCCTCATGCTGTCGACACCCAAACCACGGCGATCTCCCTGAGCACCGGCCTAGACATGTTTTACCCTGTCTAGCAACACCTGTGGAGCAGATGAGGTCTCACTCGAGATGTTCAAGGGAGAGTTGACGGAACCATGTTTCCACCGAATGAAGGAGGATGTTGTGCATTAACTGATTAACTTATTGCAACATTTAGGAATAGATCTAAGCATTCAAATTAGGCATTAAGCATAATCACAACATCATTCAAATGATCTTATCATTGACAGAAGGATAACTGTGCAACAAACATAACAGTAAAGCATTAATCGCAGCAAGGAAACATCGCATCATTCATGGATTCATATCGCATAATGCATTTACCACAGAGAAACGGAAAAGACACAAGGATTCTGCTCAAAAACTCTGTCACATCATATTCATCTCCGCAAAAACCCAGATACAACAAGATATTCAGTCATCAACTCTCAGTCTTCAGCTATCTCAAGATGTCAAGATCAGATCTATCAGATATCAAGATGTCTCAACACTTACAAACCTACATCTACTTATAGGCTTGTGCCTTTACATTTACGGTCCACTTAGGTAACCGCCTAACCACGTCTTAACAAACTGCACAAAAAGATGACCCAAAACCCACATAAGCGGCAGTCCAAATGACCCAAAATACATATGACACGGTCCAATAAACCCAAAACTATACATGATGCGCTCCAAATGACCCCAAACTACATAAACTATTGTCACCTTGCACGCCACTTTCCTCCTTTCGCGGTTCCTTCGGCCTTGCGCAACATCCGCGATGCTGACTCATCAAACCACCTGCCAACATAGGCCAAAGATTCTGTATTATGGGCATGTGTGATGCCTTGAGTGACAAAACATGCTATGTGAGCCCCAGAGAATTATATGTTATGGCCTAATGCCTCACCTTTTATTCCTAGACCATGGCATGGGAATTGAAAACCATCATGAGTATGTTAATTCTCAAAATGATGGACATATCTCACTCACATGCTAAATGTTTCCTATGTAGGGCATGTGTGGTTGTTTGGGGCACTACACATGACCCATGTACCTAGAGAAAACTATATGAACTTAGGACCTAGACGTTAATCCCAAACCATGGCCTAGCTATAAAAAAACTAATCATGGTGTTATACATCCCAAAATGGACACCATATCCCACTCATAAGCCAAAATATCCCTCTGTAAGGCCTATAGATTTATACTTTAGGACTACTTTACTATAGGTATTTATCCCATGATTATAAAAATGTCCGCAAAATTGCCAATTATATCCTGAGCACATCCTATGAAATTTTCCCAAGACCAGGATACAAAAACATTTCAACATTTAGAACAAGCTGAGTTGGACTTTCCTGGTGATGACATCTTCTATGGGATGCTCGAGCTCTTTTTTCTCTGGCTCATCTCCAACTTCTTGTTGTTGCTCTCCTTCATATACTAGTGGAGGTTGATTGAGATCAAAGGAAGTGTATTTAGGACTGGGAGAGGATTCTTGCATCGAAACCTCTAGGGATGGCCTGCCACGTAGGTCTTTTATTTCTAATCAAAGCATGTAGTATTCATCCTCCAAGTGCTGCTTCTTTGTCCTCTGCTCTGCCAAAATATCCATCATTGTTAGGGATTGAGATGATAGTCCTTGAACATGAATATGTAATACTTGAACCATGTTTTCTAGGTCCTCCTCTCTATTACTTTTTTCTTCATTCAAACTCTATGTTAGGAACAATCAGATACCATGAGGGTCATTTATGTGCTATTAGGGTCACTTAGATGCCATTAGGGTCATTTAGGCTCCATTAGGATTAGTCAAGATCAAATAGTGCTATAATCGCCTACATAATCATGATTGACATTGACATCATCATCATCAACATCCTAGTCAACATCATACAGATCGTCAATGTTATATTTATCATTTTCATGATGCAACGTCATCATCATCATCATGAAGTTAGAGTCACACAAATGTCGTAGGGACACTCATATGCCATTAGGGTCATTTAATATTAATTATGGTCTCTTAGTTTCCAAAAGGGCCACTTAGATTCCATTAGAGTCACTCAGGGTCAAATAATGCAATAACATGAATCATCCTCATCCTCATCATTGTCATCGACATCATCATCCTCATCATCGTCGTCCTTATCATCATCATTATCACCATAGACATCAAAATCAATGTTTAACACAACCCTCCCAAATATAACCCTCAAATCCAATAACCAATAGCCTCTATCCCATCAATTAAGTAACTCATATGTTGAACTAGGCTCAATTCTAGGAGGAAAACTCGATGCTATTTGGGAGCAAATTTAGGCGCAATACTAGGATAAAAAACATGGTGGTACGTTGGGAGCAAAAATAGATGCTACACTAGACATTATTGTAGACGCAAAACTTGGTGCTAAACCTATTGACAATTAGGAAGCTAAATTAGGCGCTAAACATGGTGCTAATCCTGGCTTAAATCTTGGTGCAACTTAGGGAGCCAAACTAGACGCAATTCTTGGTTTAAATATTGGTTCAAAAGAGGAAGCTAAACTTGGCGCTAAGCTTGGAATTATGGAGGACGCTATTTATGGCACTAAAGGAAGCAAAACTAGGCGCTATTGAGGGCGCCATGCCTGGCGTTATTCCTGGTGCTAAAGTGGATGCAATTATCGTCCAGTTTAGCACCTAATTTCGAAAAAAGACGCAAAAAATGCTAGGAAAAGCGCCATCTCGTGAAATAGTGCCAACTTTTCCTAGAAAATGAATAAAAATACACTAAAAGTGTTAGTGGACGCCAAAAAGGGAGCTAAAAGAGATGCTAATCACAGGGTTTTGTTGTAGTGTATGCTTTAGTTTTGTTGATTTCTCTCTATAATAATTCTTGGTTGTTTTGTATTTTTTATTAGTTTGAAACACTTGAGAATATTCAAGCCTTGGGAAGCAACTTGAATGGATGGAATACGGTGCTTGTTTTCAACCAAGGTATGATTCTAACCCATTAAATACTCTAGGCAATAATGAGAGGCAAAACTTTCATTCCTTGATAAGAAACTTGAATGGCCGGAAGAAGTAGACGAATTTTGAGGTAAAAAATGCATCTCAAAACAAAAAAATGTAGCATCAAAATCAACTTTATAAGAACCAATAGGATTCAAGATGATGATGTCAACCGTAAGGGTAAATTGTTTTGGAGGGAAAGGGAAAAAACTACTCTTTTCTATCATATTTTCAACTTATCTCCTTGTAGGTTAACTCAAATTTAGAATGTGAGCACTTGTTGGATGCAAAATTGAATTCCACATCTAACGAGTACCCATTCAACATACGATAAGTTGAAAATACAATATACAAAAATAGATTTTTTCCTTTCCTTAAATAAATTATAACTCTCATTTTATTTATTTAACTAATATTCTAGTATTTTCCTTCGGAGGCTCATTTTAGACCTCAAAATTGCTCTAATGATGCTTGTTTTCAAACAAGGTGTGATTTTAACCACTAAAATGCCCCAAACAATGATGAGAGGTAAAAAATAAATTCTTCACATTGTGATTCTCACTCCAAACCTTCAGACATTTCTCCATTGGCTAATACCCCTAACATCCTTCCATGCAGTAAGAGACTCCACCTCCTCCTAAACCCACATAGTATAGGGAGAAAATAAAACCAAATGTTGTATAGGATCCTCATCAGTGTTGCAAATAAAATACCTACCAGGACTATACCAACATCTGTTTAATAAATTGTCCCATGTGATACCTTGCTTCGAAGAATTAATGACATAAATATCCTAGCCTTGGCTGGAGATGCCCTTGATTTCTCAGAAGTGAATTTTTTAGTTTGTATTATATTAATGGGATAGCTCCCTGGGGATGAAACTTAGAACAATATTACGGCGAACAACACCTTCAATAAGCCCATGTCCTTGATCTAGGGCTAAGCTTATCTTCACAACTAGTTTTGGATTAATTTGGAAGCAAATTGAGTTGGTGAATCTGCTACATGTTTTTTAGTTTGATTTTGGGCCCTAGCTTATTAACCCTATGCTTATTAGGTAGAAACCATTTTCTCACCGTCGCTGGGATAATGGGACACTTAATATTCTTTTATCATCATGGTTCATATGCCTATGATTTTTCTCATAGTGGTTCTAGTGACCTAGGACACTTCAAATAACATCCTACAATCAATGGCGATGGGCTTAGTTCACGTTTGCATGTCTTGAAGAGAAGTTAGGTCCTACCCATGTTGTGTATTCCCTAGGTGGTTTGTGTAGAATTTGGAATTTTATAACATCATGGGTGTTGTTTATTAAGGCCTTGAATATAGATGAATGTCACAACCCCAATTTACTCATTTTTTTTTAAATGTACATGTTGACAACATTAATTCTTATGTCACAGGTATGGAATACGAAGAGGATACAGTGTGACTCTGCATCGTCTATTTATAAGGTATAATTTTTATTTATGTACTATACATGCGTCAAATATTTATTACAAAGTATTTAAACTTTAACTAAGGTTCTAGGGGTATTACATACACCCCCCCTTAGAGATAATACCGTCCTCGGTGTTATTCATTCTTCCATTGATTCATCTTGAAACAAAATTGGATATGCCTCCTGAATTTTACTTTCCAATTCCCAAGTAGCCTCTTCTGGGCTAAGGTGCATCGACTACACTTTTACTTGCCCAATAATGTGGTCACAAATATGCTCCCAAAGCTAAACCGCTTTTGTGTGGATAAGAGTAGGCAAAATTACAAGACTTTTGAATATGAAAATGACTCAACATTTTTTTTATTAATATGAAACCTAATACAAATGTTCAATAATGTCTTGTTTCAAATTACATAGATAATACTACTTAGTACAAAACACCATAGGTTCTAAACCCTTAACAGGTTTGTTGGTTGTTTGTTGTGAAATTCTACAAAAATACAACAAAATGAGTGTCTTCTTTCCAAGGTATTTTATACATAGATGATCAAGTGTGACTTGTGACAAGTGCAAGTCCAACTTGCCGAGTCAATCTTCCTTGCATTTGACTTGTGAGTTTGAGTCAAATTCAAATGAGATGACTTGGATTTGTTTTCTCAAAGAGGAACATCGACTCAAACTTGGAAGAGTTTGGTATCACTCAAAGCAGGATGTATTCATGGGTTTCAAATTCCAAGATTGGTTGTTCAACATTTGACCTTTTTCTCCAGATTAGATTTGGGATGTCTATGAAGCTATTGCTTCCATTTTGTGAAGTGTTTCAATCTATTTTCTAGCAACTAGCTACATCTGTTACTATTATTGTTATAATATTTCTAGTGTGCTCCTAAGCCTAGTATTTCAATTTGTAGGTTTTAAGCAGGAAGGATTGGTCTTAAGGCCCTAGACATGTAACTGGTAGGGGAAGAAACCCGAGCATTAGACCTTAGGGCCTTGGATGAACATCCTAGGGCATAACATATGCTTTTATGGATCATGAAACTTGTATGTGCTCCAAAACCATGAAAGAATACTTATAAAGGAAATAATTGTCCTATATATGTTTTATGGACATGATTATAATGTTTATAGCCTAGGGATGGTTGTTAGGGCCCTAGACATTATCTAATGAAAATCTACAATGTCTTAGGGCCAAAAACATGATTTTAATGCTCATAGACCATGCATAGAGCCAAAACCACTACATGGACTATTTAAAGGGAATATTTGGATAATAGGGGTTGTATGAGAATCATTACAAAGAGTGTATTCAACAATTTTATTCATACACATAAGCTATGCACATGAAGGAGGGGAAGGTGAATAATCACTAAGTGCTCCTCTAAAGAAGCCGAGAGAGATACAATCAACACAATTTTCATCGAATAATTGAATTAAGACTTCCATGTAAATACATTTTTTTATAAGTAAAAGTATTTCATATTAGCAAATTTTCAAAGGTTACACAGCTTCAAGAGTTCATAGCTCCAAAAAACATGCTGATAACAAACTTCCTATGTTGACTGAAGTTCTATCATAGTAGCTATCCCTAACACAGGTCCAAAAAAGATCAGCCTTCCCAATTCTATCAACAACCGTAGAGCCATTACAAAAGACCATCCTATCAACAAAACAGTAAGACTGGATAGAGGACTCGTCCCTCCTAATTACAACTGAAACAACATTTAACATACATACGGTTCGAAGTAGTAATTACCGAAATAAACAGGAAATATCATAGGGTCAAAACAAAAAAAAGGAGGGCATCCCATTTATGGCGCATGGCGGTTTGCAGAGAGTTCGGGGTTGTTGGTGGTGGCACCAGTGGGCTCCCAAATCGTTACGCCTCTGCACATAGGGATTCCAGAGCTACTTATGGGAGATTGATCGAGCGATGGATACAGTGGAATTCCCAGTTTCAAAGTGATGAGATCCACTTTTTTATGCAATACTCTACAATCATTGTACTGTTCTTTCCATGCGCGTACCGCTTCAGCATCCCCCCGAGCCTTGTTCTCGTGGTCCATCAGCACGTGGGACAACAAGCCCTTTGTAACCCAATAGGTAGAGATAATGTGATCATAGGCCAACAAACAACTAGCAGTGGTTCTAGGGTCCTGAACCCATTCATCAACCTTGTCGTGGATACTCTGTAAGTTCTTGGATGAAATATGTTCCTAGAGTTCCTTTTCTAGGACCTCAATTTCCTCGCGAATCTGGCGAGGGATTCACTTTTTGAAGAACTGGGAAGCCTGGGTAGCTTTGTCTTGCTCCCGGGTGTATTTCTTGGCTTTACGGGATGGATGAGGTTGAGTCCTGTCTCTGTGAGCCCGGGGGGTTCGAGGCTTAAGGGCCATGTCATGGGAGAGGAGGTTGCGAGGGGAAACAAAAGACTGGGGGTTCAATTGGGTGGGGAGGAGGTACTCAACAGTACCCAGAGGCGAACACCTGAGGGAGACTAGGGTGGCCAGAGGGTGTAAGGTGATGCAAAACATAATAACATGAATAGAAACAGGAAAAAAACATATGAGCTTGAGGCCGTAGGGTTCCCCAATTTATAACATAATTATTATGAATTTCCATCATGCCTTCGTAATCCCCTGGATCAAATCAGCGTACTGCAGTACTCAATCCATCATAGTGACCACCATTTTCAATTATTCTCTGCATTGAGTAGGCATGTGTGAAGGACAGTTCGTCACCCTTCTGTTATCAAAATTCCTTTCACAGTTTAACTGCCCAGGACAATCTTGATTGCCATTGATATAATTCCCACCAGTGTCACGTGTTGGCACATGTTGAAGAGAAGTGGCGAATCTAACAACCTCATGGGAGGTTTCCAGGGAATCATTGTAGTTTGAGGTGTCGATCTCTCCTTGCCACCTTTCTTTATCATCATTATTAGCCAGCTGAGTGCAATGGTCAACCCAAGGTAAATTCGAAAAGAGTGACAAGGGCCCTTCTCGAAGTCTGTGAGGGGAGGAGGTTCCGACGTCTTCCAGGGTGTCAGCCACCTTATTCCCATCACGTCTAACATGGCATAAAGACCAGGCACGGGGGTTGCGGAGTATGGTTCCAAGTTCTTCCACCTTGTACGCTAGTCTCCCACTGTCCATGACCTGTTCTTGGGGAGACCAAGTTGGGGCTTTTTTTCCATCTGGATGACCAAATTCGAATCCCCTTCAGCTATGAGGGGTTTCCAATTGTTCCCTTATGCCATATTTAATCCCTGTAGGAGACCTTCAAGCTCGACAGTATTGTTTGTGTCCTGCCCAATATTACCATAAAAAATATGCAGGATTTGGCCATTATGGTTCCTGAAAACATCTCCGAAGCTCGTAACACCCGGGTTTCCTTTGGAAGCTCCATCAAAATTGAGCTTATAGGAGCCGAAAGGGGGTGGTGATAAGAAGTTGGGGCTTGTGGGATTAGGATATTGCTTTGGCTTGCCAATCCATCCAGGGTCCGATTTCTTTAAACCAAGTTGCTCCAGAATCCGAGCCTCCTAAATATTGGCGTCCCAGTCCTTGTCCAACCATGGGGTAATCTTGAGTGTTTCCTGAATGTGATTCATAATTTTATTCCAGATAACCTGAGCGTGAGTTTTCGTTTCCCGAAAAATTCGTTAGTTGCGCTCCTTCCAAGTTTCCCATAAAAGGAAGCCAGGAAGCATTAGCCACGCAGAATTAACAATGTTGTTATTGAAGGCCGTAGTGTCCCAAGCTCTCATCGTCTGATCAAGATTCCCCTGTTTTCTATTGGTTCGTTTGAATAATTCCTCCCCCCAATCCCATAAAGAAGAAGAGAATGGACAGGAATCCAACAGATGATTCATAGTTTATTCAGCATTGGAGCAAAGGGGGCATTGAGAGGGGCCAACTATTCCTCTTTTTCAGAGATTTTCAGTGTTCACCCGTGAGAATTTGTCTGTATATGACCAACCATACAAAGTAAGCCACCTTTGTCCAGGGATTTGATAACCATATTTTCTTCCAGATAATGTCTTCCAGACCAGTTTCTCTTTTCGCCCAGAGATCATATGCTTCCTTGGTGTTGAAGTTTCCTTCGGTTGAGTAACCCCACCTGAGTCTATCATGACCTCTCTGAGTTTTTATGATTCTTTCCTGAAGGGTCTCTTCCATGTGGTGAGTACCTTCGGGCGTGCATCTTTGTAGCCACCAGTCCAGTGGTTTCCATTCCCTGTAAGTCGTGTCCTCCGAGTCAGGTTTCCAAAAATGAGCCACTTTGGAGAGGTTAAGGGCATAACAGAGCGCCTGGCACTCAAGGGTGGGGGGGGGATGAAGCAAGTTTTGGGATTTGTTTCCAGGAATCCTCCCAAAGATCCGCAGAGAACCCATTGCGAATTTCCCAAAAGCTGTGTTCTTGGATGATACTCCGATTTTGGAAGGCAATTTTCCATATGTGAGAGCCCTGCAGTTCCTCATTGAATCAGATGAGTTCCTGCTTTGGTTTGTCATGGGTGTATTTAGCATGCCATAACTGAGCCCAAGGTTCCGCGTTGTGGGTAACCCATTTCCACCAAATTTTAGCTCCCAAAACTTCTATTCATCTCGGGATCACTCAAACCAAGGCCTCCCTGGAGTTTGGGTCGACAGACTTTTTCCCAACTGACTAGAGCCCATTTTTGTTTCTCTGCATTTCCACCCCACAAAAAGGTTCTTTGGATGGCTTTGATTTCCTTAATCACAGATTTGGGAGCAGCAAGAAATGAGAAGAGATAAATGGGCATTGCCCGGAGGACGACTTTGATAAGAGTGAGCCTACTGGCCAAGTTCAAGGGTCGGAGCGTCAAGTTATTTAGCTTTTTCTGCATTCTATCAAGAACATTAGTCCACGACACTCGTCTGATAGCACCTTCCTCCAGGGGGGCGCCCAGATATTTGGATGGAAGGGATCTCCCTCAGAAGCCGAGAATACGAAGGATGTTCCTTAGGAAAATGTTGGGGGTGTTAAAAAAGTAGACTTGCAATTTTTCTCTGTTAATCTCTAACCCAGAAGCCTTGGAGAAGGTATTAAGTAATTTCTTAATGGCTTTTTTTATCCATATTTATGCAGGAACAAAATAAGATAGCATATACAGAATCAAATACACAGATATATGGAAAGAAACATAGTGATAGTAAACACATATTCTATTAAATAGCGGAAATAGAACAGATTGTAAAATACAATAGCTAGAATGGTGGTAGCTATCTCTGAGAAGAGATGTGGCCACTATGCTCATTCGTGCCAATCTGATCACAAAGAGAGGCCGAAAGGCCTATTTATCATAAGCATGAGGGAAAGAATCCCAAACATCCAAAAACCTAACCCTAGGAGATGAAGCACCAAAAGTCATGTGGGCCCCGTTTGGGTAAGTTGGTACATCAACTTCTTGGGGTCGTAACGTTTTCATACGATATCCATTTGGGGCGTACAATAGCTCGTTGGAAAGATCTATCCGATAACTACAGCTGTCGAGATTGCTGGTATACCCCAAAAAACATCGTTTAGGGCCTCAAAACGGCTCCCGAAGTCCAGGACCCGAAAAACTAAAAATACTAAATTACCAAAATTGCCAGAAGACTGTTTGGAGCCAGTAGGAAGAGGTGGGCTACCACCGATATCCACCTGGATCATTTTTCCTCTTGGATGGAAGTGTGACCCATGAGCATAGTGTCATCCACAAACTATTGATGAGTTTGTTTGACGGCATGTGGATGAACGTTGAGGCCTCTCATTTCTCTGTTGGTCACCATAGATTTGATAAGTTTGTTGAGGCCTTCTGCAATCAAGATAAAGAGGAAGGGGGATAGAGGATCCCCCTGGTGGATGCCTCTTGAAGGGCAGAAGATACTTGTAGGGGTTCCATTAAGTAGAATGGAGAAAACAGTTGTTGAGGTCATACTCATAACCCAGTTAGTCCATTCCTCAGACTTCCATGTAAATACATTACAATAATGTATTCAAGATTTTGACTCATGCACATAAGCTATGCAAATGAAGGAGGGGAAGGTGATTAATCACTAAGTGCTCCCATAAAGAAGCACATAGAGATACCATCAATACATTTTTCACCAAATAATTGAATTAAGACTTCCATGTCGTGGTAAAATGTTACCAAGATGATGTTTCTAAAAATGCAAATTAAACCTTTCTCTTTTAGGTTGTTACAATGGATAATTATGGATGCATTAAAGGTAAATTGGGGTTAATTGATGGTAATTTAGGGGTAATTCATGGTCAATTAGGTAGTAATTAGGGGACACGTCCTAGACCATGGTTGAAAAGTAAACAAAAGGCCTTACAAAGGAAAATGAGCCTTCTCGGCTTGAGTGTTATGAACAAGGCCTAGATAACCATGGAACATGCCCTCTCTATGGGTTTCCTTAAACAAAAAAAACACATTCATTTTTCCACTCCGTATTCTTATCTTCATTTTCATCCTCATGTATAAATATTATCCACATATTCATGATTGATGAAATTGCACAAACTTATATATCTGTAAACTTAGTCTTAACATGATAAAAAATAGTAGTACACAAGAACCAACAATTATTTATTTTCAAAAATTCCATTATTTAGATACTAAGCCAACATCTTCTTATGTTATAAATAAAAGTTTACTTTTAATCATTTAACTTATAACATAAAAAAAAACATTAACTTACACTCACACATAAATAAATATTATAAATAAATTAAAAATACAATATGGAAAAACACCACATAAAATCACAAATTAATCATCAATAATTTATTTTGAAGTTTATATAAAATTTATGATATAATATCAAATCATCTTCCTAATTTTTTTTCTTCTTATTTTGTCATTGGATCATAAAACAATACTCACTTAAACTCATCCATAAATAAATATTATAAATAAATTAAAAATACACTATAGAAAAACACAGCCTGAAATCACAATTTAATCATCAATGATTTATTTTAAGGTTTATATAAAGTTTATGATATATTATCTAATCATCTTTTAAATAGAATTTTCGTATATAATAATGAGTTGCCATTAGATTATAAAGCAATATTTATTACTTAGTAAGAAACCATTCTTATTTTATATTTATTATACTGAAAGCTTTTTTTAAAGTGAAATATCGAATGAAAAACCATTCTTATTTTCTATTTATTATATCGAAAGAACCTATTTTCACAACTTCTATCGAAAGAACTTATGTGTAAAGATAATTTTTTACCAGACACAAACAAAGATATTCATTTAAAAAAAAATCGCAATATTATTCATTGAGAAAATATTTCAGTAATTATTAAACGTTCAACTTTAACATCTTGAATTTGATTTAACAAAGATATTCATTTAATTTAAATAAATAAATATTTACAAATTGATGACGCAGTAGTTGGATTTACAAAAACATCACCTAACTCATCGTGTGATCAAAACAAATTTATCCAACCATTCAATTTGAACTCAGAGATCATGAAAAAAACATCACCTAAATTCACCGTTCGATCCTAACAAGAGTATCATCAAACAGTTCAATTTGAATTATGATTGACATTTATGCGACCAACGGTATTCGCGATCAATGGTTCAATTTGAATTTTGGTCGTCGTCATCGAACGGTTCAATTTGAACTACTGACTGACATTTCTGCCGCCAACGGTAATCTCGATCAATGGTTCAGTTTGAATTTTGGTTGTCATTGGATCATAAAGCAGATCCAATGGTTGCGTTTAATCATATGACTATTCTTATTATTATTATATTTACCTATTTCTTCCTATATATATATAGTGCATGATTCTCTTCATTTATTACTTTAATTTAGAGTTGCGCGTTGAAGAACGCTCTATATTTTTGTTGTAGTGTCTCTGCCTGCTGTGTTGTCGCCGTGCTTCTCCAAGATTTTTTTACTTTATCACCAGCATACACTGTGATCGTGTTTGAACTAAGGTCAAACTTACCAGGTAATGCAAATGCTAAACATTCTTTTAAATTTCGGGAAAACCTATGATTTAATAAATATTTGTTCTCTCAATATATTACGAACTAGTTTGCGGACTCTGGCTGTGATTTATCTGTAAATTATATATATCTAAAGATTGACAGAGATCTTTCTTTCTTTGGTTTTACTGAAAACTATTAGCTCTTTCTCTGATTTTCTCGTAAAATACATAACTAAACGTTTACAGAAATCTTTCTTCTCTGGTTTTTACTCCCAACTATTGCCATGTTCTGTGATTTATCAGTAAAATAAACAATTAAAACAAGAAAGAAATCATTTGTAGCGTTCCGTATTTTATTTGTAAATTAAAGCACTAAATGTTTAAGGAAATATTTCCTCTCTGGTTTTATTACAAATTATTGCCGTGTTAAGTGATTTATCGGAAAATTAAATAACTAAACGATTAAAGAAATCATTCTTCTTTGATTTTACTGCAAAATTTAATTGTAATTACTGCAAGCAATTGCCGCATTCTGTGACTAAAGCTTACATAAACTTTCTTTCTCTGGTATAATTTATGCCGTGTTTTGTGATTTATCGGTAATTTAACGATTAACTCGCTCAATACGTTGCCGCTTTTTGCTATGTTTTTCTTTTGTGAGGTTTTGTGTTTAGGCATTTTGTGTTGTATCTGTGATTAATGAAAAAGGAAAAAAGGGTACGAGAGCGCGGGAGGAGCACATTTAATGCGTTGTAGTATAAAGTTGTGCACAAGTAATGCCAGTGACGATGATAAAGCCGTGCTTCTCCAAGATTTTTCACCTCATCTCCTGTCTGCACCAGATATTAAACTTACGAGGTAATGGCACTACTCAACATTCCTTTAAAATTATGGAAAACCTTTTTTTTGTTTGGCGACTGAAATCGCTCCAAGAAGACGCAGGACTGATATTCAAACACCCTAAACTTTAACGCAGAAGCCCAGAGCCATTCACGCAGGCATTGATCGGATCTGTCAGGAAGAGGGTTGATCTACTCGATATGGCTGATGGAGGGGGCCCCGAGGCCCTCCCCCCTGCCCGAAATTACAGCATTCAAGAAGCTCGTGGCCACCTGTGGGAAGCGACCCCAGAGCGAGCAACAACAAAAATTTGTGAAAAAGAATGGCAAGCATCCCTACTGTCGACCTACCAGTTGAAGACCTGTGCAGATCAACACTAAATTTTGCAGAAAGAGGGCTCATCGGGCAGTTCACTGGCCTTTGGCCTTCACCTAAAGCTGTGGAAAACTGGGTTCAAAGAAATTGGTGAACACTGACCCAAGAGTGCATCAGCAGTCATCTAGTGGGTAAGGGCTTCTTTGTCTTTGTTTTTGCCAGCATAGAGGATAGAAACTTAATCTTCAGAAATGGACCTTATTTTATGGGCCCTCAAGGTTTATACCTGAACAAATGGACACTGGACTTTGATCCGACCCAAGACGTGCCCTCGGCTGTCCCAGTTTGGGTCCGATTGCCTCATCTCCCACTGCACTGCTGGAATCCCAAATCATTGGAAGCAATAGGGAACAAGCTGGGAAAATACATAGACCGGGCAGAAAGGAAGGATCAGTATACTTGTGCCAGAATTTGCGTGGAGGTGGACTTGGAAATAGGGTTGCCCGAAGCTATAAAACTCACAGTGGCGGATTGGTCATACATCCAAGAGTTAGACTACGAGCAATTACCATTTAAATGTCGCTTTTACCATGGATACGGACATTTTTCCAAGCACTCCAAAAAGAAGGGAGAGGAAGAGGTTGATAATGCAAAAGACAATCAATGGATCCCAGCTCAGAAGCTAATCACAGCAAAACAAATCAGCAGATCAAAAGGAAAAGGAAAAAATGAAGGCCCATCTCCGAGCCAACCACAAGGTGAAGAGAGCTCAGAGCCAATAAGAAGGGAGGCATCCAAAAATCAGTTTGAAAATCTCAAAATACAAGAGGATCCTTTAATCTCAACTGCAGAAGAGGATGAACAACTGCCCATATCAACTGCTGAAGACAAATCCCTTGAAGAATCTGCATCTCCACAGGTTGGATCCACAATAGGAGCCACGAGTCCCCTCTCATACGCTGAAATGATAAGGAAGAAGTCTCTGGAGATCTCAGGATCTTTGGAAGATGAGACCTTCGAAAGGCCATCGAAAAGAGTAGGGAGAAAATCTCATCGGGAGACAAGGGTAGAAGAAGCGGAGCAGCAAAAAATGAAAGGTAGCCAATCAACAATTGAGATGTCCATTGGCAGAAATACCAGAAACAGACCTCCCAAGGGAGGAGCTGTACCCCCGTCAACCAGCAAGTAATGCGTTTAGTCTCTTGGAATTGCTGAGGCTTGGGAAATACATTAAAAACTGAAGCAGTAAAAAAATTGGTGAAAACCGAGTTTCCTGAGATCCTCATGCTCCAAGAGACTAAAATTGATGGGGAAGCTCTTCTTCTCCTTAGTAAATCGAATTGGAAAAAGAATGCCGAGAGAGCTGTCAGTGCTAGGGGCTCCTCAGGAGGGCTGGCTACTATGTGGGAAGAGGATAAATTCTAGCTTGAAAGCTCTTATGAGACTCAGCACTGGATCTTCACCGACCTCAAGCATAAAGTGAGTAATACGTCTTATGCCCTTGTCAATTGATATGTCCCTGTTCTATATGCTGAAAAGAGAGAGTGCTGGCAATCTTTGTCTCTCTTCCTCGAATCTAGATCCCCCAAGAATTTAATTCTCGCTGGCGATCTCAACCTTGTATTCGAACCTAAGGAAAAACGGGGAGGAAATACAAGTAGAGATCAGATCCTTCCTTATGTTGAAGACCTTCTTCAGTATTGGGACTTATTAGATATCAAACCTAAAAAGGCTTATATACCTGGACCAACAATCGTGTGGGGGATCAACACATCTCTGCTCGGCTAGATAGATATTTAATACAGAGCTCTTTTTTGCTTGGGAAAAATATCATCTCATCTAAAATTCTGCAAAAATTAACATCGGACCACAAGCCTATCTTGCTGCAATTTGAAGATGAAAAAAATTTGGGACCAATTCCCTTCCGGTTCAATCCTTTATGGGTTGAAAAAGATGGCTTTGAGGAAACTGTACATAAAGCATGGAGATTTCCTATTATTGGATCGCCCAGCTATGTATGGGAGCAAAAAATGAAGGCTACCAAAGCACCTCTAAAAGCCTGGATAAAAAAGGCCACTGCTTCATCTGTGAGCTGTAATCACTATACCAAACAGTTGATAGAACTGCAAATGAATATGGAACTCAAAGAAATAACACAATCTACCATTCAATTGGAACAAGAATCCCAACGCATCACTCTTCAAGCTTTCAAGCAGGAGGAGGAATTTTGGAAACTCAAATCGAGAAGTCTCTGGATGAAATCGGGAGATAGAAACACACCTTTTTTTTATAAACAATTCCATGCTAGACTCTCTCGTAATCATTTGGAAGAAATCACTGCTTCTGATTGCTTTGTCCATAATGAAATAGATCAATTAAAAGAGGCAGCAACCTCTCACTTTCAGGAACTTTTCACTGAAAAAGGAGTGGACACGGAGGGGGAATTTACAGAATTTCTTGACAACATTTCAAGACTGATTGGACAGAATGAGAATGTAGGATTATTGAAACCCTTCACTGAAACTGAAATAAGTAATGTTATTTGGAACATGGAGCCAGACAAAGCCCCGAGTTCGGATGGCTTTTCCATACACTTCTACAAAATTTGCTGGGATTTAATTAAGGTGGACTTAATCCGAATGGTTAGGGGCTTCCTCCAAAAAGCCAAGGTCGGAGGCAGCATAAATTCTACTTTTTTGGCCTTAATCCCGAAAGAAACTAATCCTGGAACCTTCGATAGGTTTAGGCCAATCTCTTTGTGTAATGCATCCTATAAAATTCTGTCAAAACTAATCGCCAATAGAATCAAGCCATTGCTGGGCAATCTTATCTCCTCCAATTAGGGTGGGTTTGTGAAAGGCAGGAATATCATGGACAATGTGACTATAGTGTAGGAAACCATTCACTCCAGCCACCAACGTAATGAACAAGGAATGATTATAAAGCTGGACATGGCTAATGCCTTCAACCAGGTAAGACATTCCTTCTTGTTTCAAGTTCTTATATCTTTTGGCTTTAGTGTCGAATTTGTAAGCCTGATCAAAGCCTGCATAGGCAGGCCTTGGATAGTGCCTCTTGTGAATGGCAGGCCTGCCAAATACTTCCAAATCTCCCGGGTGTTAATGCAGGGTTGCCCTCTGTCCCCCTTCTTATACATTTTGATGGTGGATTCTCTTAGCAGAAAATTGAATCTTGAGAAGGTTGCAGGCAAAGTTCCAGGCATAAGAGTAATGCCCAATCTTGAGCCCATTAATTATTCATTATTCGCCGATGATTCTCTTCTACTGGGAGGAGCCTCGATCATAATAGCAAGGGCATTTAATGAGGTTATTCAAAGTTTTTGCAGAGTATCTGGAGCACTCCTCAATAAAAGGAAATGTGCAATCTATGGCTGGAATGTGAACCATGCCACCATCCAGCGAATAGCTCGTCACTTAGGCTTTACAGGTTTTGCAAATTGGGACAGCATCAACTACCTGGTCCTGCCATTAACTCTGGGCATTTCCAAGGCCACTCATTGGCTGGAGGTCATCAGCAAAATTAAATCCAGAATAACAGCCTGGGGAGGGAAGTGGCTTACCAAAGCAGGAAAGTTAATTTTAATTAAGTCAGTCATCTCCTCTTTGCCTCTCTACCAAGCAGCGTTTTTACTGACACCCAAATGGATCGCTGAGCAGATTGCAAAGCTCATGCGAACCTTCTTGTGGCAAGGAGGAAGTGGGAACCAAAGAAAATTTCACTTAGTGGGCTGGGAGGTCGTGATCAAACCATTTAATGATGGAGGTCTACAAGTAAGAGACCTAGGTCGTGCAAACTTGGCGATTGGAGGAAAGCTGTTATGGAACATTTTTTCAAATTCTAATCACCCGGTTAGCAAAATTCTCATCAATAAATATATGAATGGTGTTACAGAAATCAGTATGGAGGAAGCTACAGTCAAAAAAGGTACCATGACATGGAAACTGTGGAGCCAAAGTTGGAAATTTAAAAAAAAATAGCTATATCGCATTCCAGGCAATGGAAATCGAATATCTTTATGGTATGACAAAATTATGGGACGTCTTCCTCTCTGTCAGCATGAGGAGTTCAAAGAGCTGCATTGCTGGCTCATCCAGCATGACATCTATAAGCTAGCAGACATTGCAACTTGGGATCAGAATGGGAATTGGCTCGATTGGAATGTACCCAGGCCGCCAGATAGGATGAGTGAGCAAACGAATTCGCTGTTGGTAGCTCTCTCTGGTTTAGCTTCGATGCACAAAAGAATAAAAGACAAATGGGGCTAGGGTATGACAGGTGAATACAAAGTAGCCCATGGATTCGCTGCTCTGCAGATGCAACACCCTCAGACACAAGCAAATGCTATCTGGAAGCAGGTATGGGATTCTTTTTGTATTCCCAAAGTAAATTTTTTCAGTTGGCTTCTAGTGCATAGAAGAATATTGACAGGTGAGAACCTTGCAAAGTGAGGAATTATAGGATCGTATAGATGCTCCCTTTGTCAGACATCCAAGGAAACAATTGACCATGTGTTCATAGAATGCTCATTCATGCAGGAGGTGTGGCAGCTAGCTCTTCTAGGACTCAGTGTTCAAGTCCCAGCTCAATGCAATGTGGTAAGTCTTTTTTCCAATTGGAATGATCGAAATCCACGGAGCAACAAGAGTAAATCTTTATGGATGAAGATTTGGAATGCAGTTCCAAAATGCCTCTGCTGGGAGGTGTGGCTTGCTAGAAATGACAGAATTTTCCAAAACAATATGAGCACCCCTGCTGTGGTAGTAGCAAAAGCTAAGGCGTTGCTTAAGGAAACGGCGGAAAATCACCCATTTAATAAAAATCACAAGCTGCTCCCGCTGAAATCAGTTGGATTGGAAATACAATGCAATGTACAAGGATAAAGACCTCTCCTCGTCCAAATAGACAGCCGGAATGGCGGCTTTGGTACAATGAAATCGAATTTTGTTAGTGGTGAAAGATCCAAAGAAAACATACAATTTTTTTTGATGGGGCAGCTAAAGGAAATCCAGGGAGAGTTGGAGTAGGAGGGGTTTTCTATGCTCCTGATGGACAATTTAATGGCAGTTTCAGCTGGGGGTTAGGGCAGTGCTCAAACAACCAGGCTGAATTACTAGGTCTTCTCAAGGCCAGTTAGTTAGCTTAAGGAAATAGAGAGCTTGATATCCAGATTTTTGGAGATTCGGAAATCTTAATAAAACTCTTAAACACTGATGGTCAATTCAATAATGCGGTGTTAAACAAGACTTTGCAACGTCTCCGAAAAATGCTGCAAAATTTCAACTCCGCTTCCTATTTCCACATCCTTCGAAGTCTAAATCAGGAAGCGGATTATAGGGCTAATGTGGGCTGTCGGTTAGCTCCTGCTGAACTGATTCAGAATGAAAAAACTCCTGTCTAGGCTCCCATTCTGTAAGCCGGAAGTTCCATGTACATTGTAATGGTTGGAATCAGAAAGCATCTGAAATTCAAGTTTTTTTGGCTTTGTAAGATGGGTTCATTAGGCGTAAGCCCAACCGTGTTCTTCCCTTAATAAAAATTACCCGTTCTTATTTTAATTTTTTTTATTTTTATCGAAAACCTATAATTCAGAAATTAAGGTAACATATCTCAGTTTGCAGACTCTTTACGTGATTTTTCCCTAATATATGTTTAACGACTGACAAAGATCTTTCTTTCTCTATCTTCTTTTGCTTACTATTGGCGTTTACAATGATTTAGCCGTAAATTAAATAATTAAAGGTTTAAAGAAACCTTCCTTCTCTGATCGTTTCACTGCCATGATTATCATTAAAATAAATTATTAGGATTAAAGAAATCAGTATTCTCTGGTAAGTATTGCGGCGTTCTGTATTTTATGTGTAAATTAAAGGACTAAATGTTTAAAAAAACTTTCTTTACCAGTTTTAGTCAAACTATTTTTTGCTCTGGTGATTTATCAGTAAATTAAATAACTAAAAACTTAAAGCAATCATTCTTCTCTGATTTTATTGCAAATTATTGCCACCTTCTGTAAATTAAATAACTAAAAACTTAAATAAATCATTCTTCTCTGATTTTATTGCAAATTATTGTCACGTTCTGTATTTTATCTATAAATTAAAGGACTAAAAACTTATATAAATCTTTCATTCTCTGATTTTACTACCAACCATTGCCGCATTCTGTGATTTATCCATATTAATCAGCATTCTGTGATTTATCCGTATTGATTAAATAATGATCGGTTAAAAAAATAATTCTTCTGTCGTTTATCCATAATTTAACAGCTAACTTGCTAAAACCGAAATCTTAATTATTAAGTTTTATTGCAAAATATTGATTCAATTTCACCGCTATTTACTAGTAAACAAGAGGCTATAATTTAAAGAAATCTTTGGATTGATTGTAAATTATTGCTATTTACAAATTTTCTATATAAACCGTAAAATAAGTTAAAAAAATATCATTCTCTCAATTATGATTTATTCTTAAATAGCTGTGATTTTTTCTTGTTTGCATTTTACTGCAAGCTATTGCTTCGTTTGAATTTTCGAAATTTGGGCAAGGTTTCAAAAATATGCACATTTAGTTGATAAATTACTTTATTAGTTAAGGACATTTATTTAAAATAGTGTTGACTTTATTTTCTTTGTTAAGGTTATATAAAATAGTGTTTACATGACGTATATTTTGTAAGTTTGATTTTATACATGTTTAAAAGTGTTATGGATAAATAAGATGCCTGGCAGATTAAAGAGTAGGTATTGGCATATTTTCTAGTGAAAAATATTAAGAATAACTATCTGTAAGATTTAATATTTGTTTTCGGGAAAACCTATGATTTAATAAATATTTGTTCTCTGAATATATTGCGAACTAGTTTGCGGACTTTGGCTGTCTTTATCTCTGTTTTTAACTCCCAACTATTGCCATGTTCTGTGATTTATTACTAAAATAAATAATTAAAACAAGAAATAAATCACTATTGTCTGATTTGTAGCGTTCTGTATTTTATTTGTAAATTAAAGCACTGAATGTTTAAGGAAATATTCCCCCTCTGGTTTTATTATAAATTATTGCCGTGTTCTTCTGAATTATCTTAAAAAAAATTATTCTCTGAATTAAGATTTATTCTTAAATAACTCTGAATTTTTCTTGTTTGCTTTTTAGTGCAACCTATTGCTTCGTTTGAATTTTCGAAGTTTGGGTAAGGTTTCAAAGATTTTCACATTTAGTTTAAATTACTTTCTTAGTTAAGTTCATTTATTTAAAATAGTGTTTAGGTTTTTTTTATAACCAAGAAAATTATATTATAAAAAGAGCCTTTAGTACATAGATGTCAAGACATATATGGCCCAGCCTGCTTAAGACTTCTGCAGGACTGCCTGATGATATTCAACAAGTTTATGTTTTCCCCCTATCTATCCCTGCTACATACCTATCATCCCTTTTTTCCCCGATACAATTAGACATTTCCAGATCCATTCAAAAGATACCACAAAAAGGAGCTACGGAACTGTCGTAAACCATGCTAAAGCCGCCGCAATAATCACACAAAAAGACTAAGCAGAGCCAAAACTTAACAACAGATTAAGCAGTAACAAGACATAACAAACAAACATTCCATACCCATAGACACAGACCCCGTCACCATCATTTCGACACCTGGGGAAAGTTCCGGTGAATCATGGTTCTCGAGTGTAGGCCTCCATGATTGTTGTCCTCCACAACAAAAGGTTGGACCTTCATGTCGTGAATAGGGCAAGGGCCTTGATTTCTACCCGCAAACGGTCCGACCTCAATACCTTCATTCTATGGCAAATGGAGCGGGATTCCAAGCTTTAGGGCAATGAGGTTGACTTTTTTATGCATCAAGCGGTTGTCGTAATGGTGCTCTTTCCATGCTTTGACAAGTTCCTCATCGCCCCTTTCTTTGTTCTCCTTGTCCATTAGGACATAGGACAACATTTCCTTTGTGACCCAATAAGTAGTGACCATGCGGTCGTAGGCAGAGAGCCTTCTGGCCGTGGTACCAGGATCGCTAACCCATTCTGCAACATCCTCCTTAATAGTTTCCATATTCATATCCTTCACTCAGTTCCACAGTTCATGCTCCACCCTCTCAATTTATTCACGAATAATTGGTGCGATACGCTCTTTGAAGAAGTGAGTTTCCTGCCCAGCTTTCTTCAGTTCCCGAGTGGGCTTCTTTCTACCTCGAACACCATTCTTCTTGCCCCTCCTTGCTTGTCTTTTGGGAGCCATTGGAGCAGTTACCTAGTACCCAAACTAATGCCACGACCAGTGTTTCTCTCTCACAGAAACCCACCCCATAAAAAGAATATGCACAATACGAGGATGGTGAGTCTGCATCAAATAAATAACTGGAGTACCCATCCAAATTCGGTTAACCATAATAAAAACTCTCTACTTTCTCTTTATTAGCATGGTACAACATCAAATATTTCTACTGTCCTCCATGGTTCGTCGTACCCTTCCCACCAATCGAGGGATCTAGCCTTAAGATTTCCTCATTATTTGCAGATGAAGGGTTTACATGGACACTCATATTTGGGTTAAATATGGATGTACCAGCGTCGAGCAAAGTGTGGTGGTGGTTATGGATCCAGGTGTTGGATGAAACCACCGCATGTGCCCCGTTCATGTGAGTCATCTCTTTCCTCGTGTCCCTTGCCATCTCCTGAAAAATCTTAAGATCCTGAGCCGCCAGATGGGAGCATTGAATTTTCCATTTGTTACCTCCAGCACTGGACAATTGTCCTTCCACAATCCTTTCTTCGCTCTGTTCTCCTAGGTTAGCCAGCATATCCGCCACCTTATTCCCGTCTCGTTCGACGTGGGAAAAGAACCATGCTTGGTGCCTTCTAATGAGGTCATCTAGTCGTTCCACCCGTCATGTCATGCGCCAGTTGTCCACAACTTTGGATAATTTTTTCCCACGTTGGGGTTTTTTGGCCATCTGGATGATGATGCGAGAGTCTCCCTCTATGACCAAAGGTTCCCATCTATTAATGATTGCTAGTATGATGCTGTGAAGTAATCCTTCCAACTCCACCGCATTGTTAGTATCCTGACCAAGGTTCCCATAATATATCTGGCTAACAATACCTTCGTCGTTTCTAATGACTCCTCCAAATCCAGCCGGACTTGGATTCCCTTTGGAAGCTCCGTCAAAATTTAATTTGAAATGGCCTCTTGATGGAATATACCAAAGATGCGGACTGTCTGGATTTACTTTCTTTGCCTTAATATTTTTCCACCCTTGTGGTGAGCACTCAAGTCCCCATCCAACCAGAATTCTCTTCTCGTTGTCATCCATTTCCCAATATTTCACGTTCCATTGGGTTATTTTGATAGTCTCCTATATATGCTTTTTTACTTGGTTCCAAACCTTCTGGAGCATATTTTTCTTTCCTTCAAAGATTCTACTGTTTCTTTCCTTCAAAATTTCCCACATCAATGTCCAGGGAACATGATCCATATTTTAAGGATAACCGGATTCTTGAAAGCCTCATTATCCCAATTTTTTATCGATTGATGAGGTTGGCCTGTCACACGATTTGTCCTCCTAAAAATTTCAGGTCCGAAGTCCCATAAAGAGGACGCAGAAGGGAGAGAGTCAAGGAGATGGTTCATGCATTCCTCCTCCTGTTCACATAACACACACCAGAAGGGGCCATTCCTCCTGTTCACATAACACACACCACAAGGGGCCATTCCTCCTCCTGTTCACGTAACACACACCAAAAGGAGCCATAAGTCCTCTCTTGTCAGAATTCGTCTGTCGAAACCAACCAGATAAAAGTAGAAATTTTGGGCCATGGGTTAGAGTTCCATATCGCATTCTAATTTTCTCTGTGCTGGATGTATTCATGGTTGAAAGTTAGATCATATGCCTCTCTTGTGTTGTATCTAGGCCTCTTAGGATGCGAATGCAACGCTCCTGAAGGGAATCCTTGAGCTCAGATATTTCCTCAATTGGGAACCTAGATGGTTCCACCATTCCTGAGGGTGCCACCCATGAAATTACTCATTTTCCTGCTCTTCTCTCTAGAATTGTCAAAGTTTTGTTAACCCTAGTTCCCTGGCTTTGGTCCAACTAGTATCAAGATTAATTTGAGAAGTGATCTTTGGCATCTGTTGCCATGAGTCATTCCAAAAATTGGCATCCTGTCATTCCCTTATTTCCTGACGCAAGGGAAGGTCGGCCGGACCCTCTTGCTTAACAATAACACATGACACACAATGTTCACACAGACTGGATGTAAATAGGATGCCAGAAGATGGCTTCTATTACTTCAATCAAATTACAATGGTTACAATGTGAAATGCAAAACAACTAAACTAGTCGGCCTTAGCCTTTACAATATACAAAAGTAAAATGGTGTGTTTTCTCTATTTGAAATATTCTCCCTCTCTTGGTTCTCTACTGAACAATGAGAAATGGATTTGATCCCTTCCTCTTTGCCTCTGCACTGCTCTTCTACTTTGTTGTTTCTCCTCCCGAGGTGTACCCTGCTCCTTGAGACACTCTACCTCTCTGTCCGCTGAATCCTCTAGATCCTGCAGACCTGCAGTTGTCAGCACCCTCTGGCCGTGCTTCACAACCTTTTCCAGTGGTGACATCTGTCCTGATCCCAACCACCTTCTTAACTGCTCATAAATTCCTCAACAACCTCCCATGGCTGCTAAGTAGTTCACTTTGACTTCCATGAAACTCGGACTCTGTGACAGTTGTCGGCCCCACATCTCGACCATACTGTACTTTGTCACCCTTCGACCTTACTCGTCAACTTAAATTCGCTCTACAACTGCCAATCCAATCCACCCCATCCTCCATGCTTGACTTCTGTTGCAAACCTGTCGGTGTCGCTGTTCGACAACCTGTCGACCCCCGACCTCTTTCGTTGCAAACATGTCGTCTATCAACATTTGAATTGTCGAACTCTGACCTCTCCTTCTGTTGACCACACTTGGTCAACTTCTGCTTGACTACTTGGCTTCGACAGCCAATCTTTCTTTGCACCAGTGGTCGTCGGCAATCCGCCTGGTCGACTTCTCTTGTTGATCAACTTCGATTGTTTTTCCTAGGCCCCGATGCTCCTGCATCAGACTTCCCAGGTGAAAAAGAACTCGACTACTTCGTCCGTCTCCTGTTTATTCTTCGAAAATCCATGTCGCCTCCTGCAACTCATCATTCTTCCATCGCACTAAGTATTCTTTCTTCCGCGAACTGCGCGTACACCCGACTTCGCGTTCCTCTAGCACTTCGACGATTTCCTCCTTGTCGCGTCGAACTAGAATCTGCACTGTCTAGTCGATGTTCGAGACTTCCGCGCTGCTGCTGGTTGAACCTTCTTGAAACTTGTATAGATCTGTGACATTGAACATAGGTGATATGCTCAAGTCCTTCAGCAGCTCCAACACATAAGCATTGTCCAAAATTTTCTTCAGAATCTTACATGGTCCAATCTTCTTCAGCTTCAACTTGTTATAGGTTCCTGTCGGAAATATATCCTTCCACAAGTGTGCATAAACTAAGTCTCATTCGCTGAACGACTATAGCCTCTTCTTCCTGTCGGCTCTCAACTTGTATGCTGCGTTGCTATTTTCAATGCGCTTTCACACATCCTCATGCACCTCTTTCATATGCTCCGCGAATGTTTCTGCATCCACACTTTTCTCGATTTCTTTCAGTATCCCGACCAAATCCACCACATCATGTGGGTTTCGTCCTTGAACAATCTGGAATGGGATGATACTTGTCGATCGATTCACATAATTTTTGTACGCAAACTCTGCTTGTGCCAACACGTTCTCCCACTGCTTGGGTTTGTCGATCGTTAAACATCTCATAAGGTTTCCCAAATTTTTGTCCACCACCTCAGTCTGTCCATATGTCTATGGATGATATGTCAAGCTAAACTGAAACTTCGTGTCTAGTTTCTTCCATAGGGTTCTCCAGAAATGTCCCATAAACTTGGTATCCCTGTCCGACATTATACCCTTCGGCAACCCATGCAGTCTAACTATCTCCTTGAAGAATAGTACAACAATGCTTGTGGTGTCACTTGTCTTCCGATACAGAATAAAGTGTGCCATATTAAAAAATATGTCGACTACAACAAAGATTGAGTCATTACCTTGCTGCGTCTTCGGAAATCCTAGCACAAAATCCATGCTTAGGTGCTCCCATGGGGTATTTGGCACTGGTAATGGTGTATACAACCCCATATTCTGACTTCTTCCCTTGCCCAACTGGAAAGTTCGACACTGTCGTACCCACTTACCGACATCTGTTGTCATTCCTGGCCAATAATACTTTTCTTTGACCAACGCCTTGGTCTTGTCGATGCCAAAATGACTTGCTAACCCGCCACTATGCAACTCTCGGATTAGGTTCTCTCTTATGGATCCTCTGGGAATACACAATTGTTGTCCCTTGAATAGGTATCCTTCTTGGATGAAATAATCCAAGTATGGAATCCTTTCGACATTCCACGGTTCTCAACTCGCCTTCCATGCTTTCACAAAATCCTCGTTGGTCTCATACTCTGTCTTCACTGACTCTATTCCTGTTGCCTGAACTGTCGTCATGTTCAGCAATGCAACTCTTCGAATCAACGCGTCGGCAACCTTGTTCGACTTGCTTGACTTATGTCTCAACACGAAGGTATATCCTTGCAGGAATTCGACCCACTTCATGTGCCGCTGATTCAACTTCGACTGAGGGTTCAAATACCTTAGTGCTTGGTGATCTGTGTATAACACAAACTCCTCGGGAAACAAATAATTCCTCCACTTCTTCAACACTTGGACAATACTTCCGCTTCGCATCATCCAACTTCTCGCTAAAGAATGGAATTAGTCGACCCTCCTGGCTCAACACTGCTCCAATTTCCATTCCACTAGCGTCGCAATCAACTTGGAAAAATTTGTCGAAATATGGGAGCACTAACACTGGGCTCTCAGTGACCTTTTCCTTTAACTTATCGAAATATTTCTGGGCAATTTCTGTCCACTTAAACTCCCATTTCCTCATGCACTCTCTTAACGGTGCGCGTATCCGACTGAATCCCCCGATGAACTTCCTATAGAAACTAGCAAGTCCATGGAAACTTCGCACTCCTGTCGTGCTTGTCGGTTCTGGCCAATCCAATATTGACTTCACCTTTTCTGGGTCCATCACTAACCCTTTACCTGAGATTACAAATCCCAAGTACACTAGTTCTTCCTTCATGAAGAAACAATTTTGCAGGTTCACCATCATCTTCTCTTCCTGCAACTTCTGCAATACTTGTCGAATGTGCTCCAAGTCTTCAACCTTGGTTCGACTAAATATTAGGATGTCATCTAGATACACTATGACGAACTTTCCCAAGAATGGCTTCAGTACCTCATTCATCAACCACATGAATGTACTAGGTGCGTTAGTCAATCTGAATGGAATGACTAACCACTCATACAACCCTTCCTTCGTCTTGAATGTTGTTTTCCATTCATCTCCTTCTCTGACCCTGATCTGGTGATAACCACTCTTCAGGTCGATCTTCGTGAAGTATCTCACTCCACTCATGCAATCCATCAAGTCGTCCATTCTCGGCAATGGAAAATGGTACTTGATCATGATCTTGTTGATGGATTTGGAGTCTGCACACATCCTCCATTCTCCACCCTTCTTTGGTGCTAGTACAACTGGTACCGCACATGGGCTCAGACTCTCTTTGATCAATCCTCTATCCAACAACTCTTGGACTTGTCGATTGAGTTCCTGACCCTTTGTCGGAGTCATTCTATGTGGTGCCTTGTTTGGAAAACTCGATCCTGGAATCAAGTCTATCTGATGGGATATGCTTCTCGTCGGTGGCAATCCCGTCAGCGCTTCGTCGACTACTATGCTCCTGAACTTGTCAAGCATCTCTTCGACTTCGACCGGAATTATCTTCATTATTGACCTCTAGACACATGGTCCCTTCGGAATGATGGCGAAACATCCCGACTATTTCTCCTCCTATGTGAGAAATTCCTTGGTTGTGCACATCAACACTCGCTTCTCCCAATAGTTTCTATCGCCCTGCTTGTAGTCGGCTTGGTCCTCCTACTTCGGCTTCAGAGTCCTCCACGTGCCATTTTTCCACACTGTGACTGTGCTGGTTCGACCATCATAGACCATCTTCCGATCATATTGCCATGGTATTCCTAACAACATATGACATGCATCCATTGGGATTACATCGCACAATACGTTGTTTTCAATTTTTCCAACCTTAAAGTTTATCAGGCACTGTCTGGTTACCTTGACATGATGTAATTTCTATAACCATGATATCTTGTATGGATTTGGGTGTTCCCGACATCTCAAACCCAACTTGTCGATGACTTATGTCGACACAAGATTATTTGTACTGCCACCAACAACTATGGTCTTGCAATACCATTTGTCGATCAACACTCTAGTCCGAAACATAGCCTTTCACTATGTTGGCTCTTTCTCATCGCGTCGGTCATCTTGAACCAACGTTCTCCTGGCCGTCATAGTTTGACCTCGTCCTTTACCCTCTTCACCACTGTCAGATGTCGATTCCGTCCTTTCGTCGACATGCTCATCTCTTCGACATGTGGGATTCGACTCATCTGCCACGTGTAGATTCTCTGGGCATTCATAGGACTTGTGTCCCACACCTCGACACTTATAGCATACTACTGCTGGTCTGTCAGCTCCTTTATTCTTTGTCGGACCAGTTTGACTGTACGCACCTCGACCGCGGGTCTCTCGACCATCCCATCGGTTTCCTTGTGTTTTCTATCTGGTCGTTGTCCCTTCCACACGTCAGTTATCTTTGACGGCTTCTCTTCTGATTCCTCTACTTTGGCCTTTCGTGGAAACAATCTTCGCACCTCGACCAGTCACCCAACCTCTGGTCAACGCATTTTTCCTCGACAGTTTCTCTTCTTCCTTCAGAGCTAACTGGTAGGCTTCACTGACCGCTTTGAACCTAGACAGGATCAACTCGTCATGTATGGCATACTTCAATCCAATTACATATCTCGCGACAACTTCTTCACCTTCGTCGGTTTGACCCGACCTTATCGACAATCTGAAGAACTCTTTCGTGTACTCTTTTACGATCATCTCTTTTTGTCGAAATTTTTGCAACTTCCTGAACAAGGAATTCACATATTCGCTAGGAAAGAACTTTCCCTTCAGCTTGGCAACCATCCTGTCCCAAGACTTGATTTTCTCCTTTGCTTTCTTGACTCTGTCAGCTTGTACATTGTCCTACAACAATGAGGCATGACCCATCAACCTTAGACATGCAGTTTTAATCCGTTTAGGATCCTCAATTTGCTCTATGTCGAAGTGTTTCTCCATCTCTCTGAACCAGTTTATTAAGTCTTTTGAATCCAGACTTCATGAGTAGGTAGGTACATCCATCTTTGTTCTACCCCTCATCTCTAATAGTAGCTTGATCAATTTTTCTTTTGGTTCTTCCCCAACTGCTTCTCCTGCTTCCACTTCTTCGAATTCCTTGTCGCTGTGGTCTAGTGCATCAAGAATAGACACGCCTTTGGCTCTCTTTGATCACTGCGACTTCACTCGTCTAGCTTCGCATTGTTCACATGCACTCGTAGAACATTTCACGATCAACTATGACTGTTGCGCCACGTGCCCTTCTTCCAACTCCTTGGACATTAACACCTCTTTGAGCCATATTTCAACCTCAGCTGAAATATCCACTTGTCCAATCGCAACCAGACTTTCACAACTTGTGCACAACTCTACCCAACCGCAACTGGAGTTGTCGACACACTTGCAGGCTCTTCCGACTCTCTGGATTCAACTCCTGAACACTGGATTCTAACCAGCTCATCCGGATTCTGTTTCCGGGCTTTGATACCAACTGACGCAAGGGCAGGTCGGCTAGAACCTCTTGCTTAACAATAACACACGACACACAATGTTCACATAGACTGGATGTAAACAGGATTCCAGAAGTTGGCTTCTATTACTTCAATCAAATTACAATGGTTACAATGCGAAATGCAAAACAACTAAACTAATTGGCCTTAGCCTTTACAATATACAAAAGTAAAATGGTGTGTTTTCTCTGTGTGCAATATTCTCCCTCTCCTGGTTCTCTGCTGAACAATGAGAAATGGATCCAATCCCTTCCTCTGTGCCTCCACACTGCTCTTCTATTCTGCTGCTGCTCCTCCTGAGGTCTACCCCGCTCCCCGAGACACCCTACCTCTCGGTCCGCCGAATCCTTATCAGCGCCCTCTGGCTGTGCTGCACAACCTCTGCCGGTGGTGACATCTGTCCTGATCCCAACCACCTTATTAACTTCTCATAACTTCCTCAACAACCTCCCACGACTGCTAAGTACTTCGCTTTGACTTCCGCGAAACTTGGACTCTGTGACAGTTGTCGGCCCCACGACTCGACCTTATTTGATGTAATAAGTTCCATATGTATTTAAAACCTTTGATATTTTAATCAAATATAAAATAATTGGAGTTTTATGTGTAAATATGTTATGGTAACTTTCAATTGTTATTTCATGTGGTTGTTGTTATTGTTGTGGGTACTACGAATTATATACCTCGAGTTTGCATCGCAATCAATTTTGAAAATTTTTGTCCCATTTTCTTATGTAACACATCATACAGTATGGCATAACTAAAACCATAACATCAAGAATCAAAATGACTTTGGAAGATATAATCTCAAATAGAGAGGAAAGCTTTACATAGTATGTAGGATTTTTTTTCCAGATAGTTTGGTCCTCCTTTAGACCCTCGAGAGGGTTGAGGTAATGGTTCCCTCTATCACCATTCATTTTTATCGATACGATGGAATCTCTAGGAAGGGCCATCAACTAATTAAATGAAATGAGACATATAGAACTCATAGATAATTCAATGATGATTTTAGAATACATATTGGGACTATAAATAGTCCTTTTCGTGACTAATTGTGAAGGGATGCAACCCTTCATTAGTATTACAATTAATTATTATGATTTTATTATTATTATATTATATATTATTTTATGTATGTAACATTTCCCTTCACTTAAAATTTTCTTCGTCCTCAAGGCAATGGTAATGAGGGATCTAGTTGTCGAAATTGTTCTAATTCCCAAGAGGTGTCTTCTTCAGTAATATTTTTCCATTTGATAAAATATTCTTTGGTCATTCGATAATGCAATCTCTTTTCCCTAGTAACAATAATAGCTTCCAGCTCCAAGATAATTCCTCCTTCATTGTCCAACATAGGAAGTATTGTTTGTTCTTCCTGATGTTGTGCTAACACCTTTTTAAGACATGATACATGGAAAACATTGTGGATATAGCTTGTGTCTGGTAATTCCAATCCATATTCCATGTGACTAATATTCATGTTGATCTGTTACGGTCCTTAAAACCTTGGAGCTAGTCTATTCTTTTTGCTTTGTTTAAGTGATAATTGTTTATAGGGTTGTAGTCTCACAAATACCCAATCTCCAATTTCAAACTCTCTTTCTATTCAATGTTGATCGACTTGTTGTTTCATTTGATTCCATGTGACATTTAGATTCTCTTTGAGTATTTGAACAACCTTTTAATTCTATTTTAAATGGTATTTTATTGATGCAACCTTTTCCTAATTTATGGCTATCTCCTTCCATTTCAGGGGTTCATATTTGTAGAGAGCTTGAAATGGTGGCATTTTGGAGGATGTATGATATGTGGAATTATACCAACATTCAACAAGATGTAGTCATTGAAACCATTTATTTTGCTTGTCGGTTAGAAAACAATGTAGGTAGGTTTCCAAGCATTTATTGATGATTTTTGTTTGACCATATGTTTTGGGATGGTAAGCTAAGCTCATGTTAAATGACGTCCCAATTTGCTTGCAAATTTCGCTCCAAAAATTTCCTTTAAACTTGTCGTCTTTGTCACTAATGATAATCTTTGGAAACCCATGTAACTTGTAGACATTTTTGCAGAAAACTTCAGTTGTTTCCTTGGCGGAGTTGGTTTTTCTTACCCCAATGAAATGTACATATTTAAATAGTATATCCACTACTACCAATGTTTTGTCCTTCCCATATGACATAGGTAATCTTTCAATGAAATCCTTTGAAATCTATTCCCATTTCTGATTTGGGGTATGTAAAGGATGGAGTAGCTTGGGGCTTAGGACATTTCATTTTTATTTCTTTGGCAAATGTCACATTCCACGAAATATTTTTGAATGTATGCATTCATTCCTTTAAAAAAATGATTGTCTTGCATTATAATAGATTTTGAAAAATCCTACGTGTCCTGCAGCTGGACAATCATGGGAATCTTTAAGTACTTTGGTTTTAGAACTTGAATTGGGGCTTAAATACAATTCTTCACTGATACCATAAGTGGTCATTTTTCCATTCAAATTTAGGGTACTGATTTATATAGTTAATTATGGAGCAAACCACTGGAGTTTTGGCATATTCGGTTCGAATTTTGTTCAACCATTCAGAAACACCATTGATATGGCACAAACTTGCACTTCTTCCTCTTTCCTTGACATGGTTTCAACTACTATGTTGTCTTTCCCCTTTTTATTTAATATTTCCATATCAAATGTGGCAATTTTGTCTATCCACTTTTGTTGTTCTGTTGTTAACGCCTTTTGCTGTAACAAGTGTTAAAGACTGTTATGATCTGTATGAATCATAAACTTGCATCCCAAAAGGTATTACCGCCATTTCATTAATGCGTGCATGATGGAAATCATCTCCTTATTATATGTAGATTGTAAGCATTCCCTTTTGTTTAACTTCATTCTTTCAAAAGCAATTGGGTGACCTTCTTACATTAATACGGCTCCTATCTCGAACCTTGAGGCATCACATTCGATTACAAATGGTTTTGAGAAATCGGGTGTCGCCAAAACAAAAGTTGTAGACATAATACGTTCCAATGCCTCAAAACACCTTCTTGCTTCATCACTCCATTGAAAGGAATTATTTTTAAGGAGGTTGGTTAGCGGAGCAATTAAATGAGCATAGTTTTTTATGAATCTTCGATAGTAACTGGTCAACCCTAAAAATCCTCTTAGCTTGGAGATATTCTTTGGTTGGGGCCATCTGTTGATTGCTTTGATTTTCTTTGGATCCACCTTAACTCATGTTCCTTTGAGATAATGTGACCAAGACACTCTATTTTTGTTTTCCAAATCTACATTTTGACCTTTTTGCATATAATTGTTTTTCTTCCAGGAGAGATAGTATTTGTTCCAGATGCTTTAGATGTTCCTTCCATGTCTTACTATATCTAAGGATGTCATCAAAGAAGACTAACACAACATTACTAAGGTAGGGTTGGAATAGTTCATTCATAGCTGCTTGGAAAGTGGCGGGGGCATTTGTTAATCCAAAAGGCATTACATTGAATTCATAGTGTCCTTCACGTGTTTGAAAAGCGGTCTTGGTGAAGTCTTCTACTCTAACTCAAATTTGATAGTAACCTGATCTTAAATCAAGTTTTGAAAAATATTTGGCATCATGAAGTTCGTCCAACATGTCATTGATGAATGGGATTGGAAACTTGTCTTAGATTGTTATTTTGTTTAATCCTTTGTAATCTATACATAATATAAATGAGCCATCCTTCTTTTGTACTAATACAACTGGAGTTGCATATGAACTTCTGCACTTTGTGATAACACCGTGCATTTCAACAAATCTTGACCTAATATTTCTATTTCTATTTTATGGTGGTGGGGGTATCTATAGGGTTTAACTTTGACTAGGCTTGGCCCTGGTTTAACCTCGATTATATGTTGAATATTTTTATTTTTATTTAATTTTTTTATTTTTTATTTTTTATTTTTTTATTTTTCTGGTGGTAACTGCATGGGTAGTTCTTGAAATATCTTTTTGTGTTTTTGAAGTATGTCTTGGACTTCTTCTTCTCTATGATTATCTTGTTTTGAATCTTGTCTCTCCATATGATGACATTGGATCACGTAAGATGATACCCCTTTCTTGATAAGTTTTTCCATCTACTGAGATGAAACCACTTGCATTTCAGGTGGTTAGAACCCATATAGCTTATGCTTTTGGCCTTGCCACTTGAACTTGATGAATTTTTTTTTATGATTGGATGAGTAGGTGCCCAATGTTTGTAGCCATTGGACTCCTAAAACGATGTATACTCCACCCAGAGGTACAATGTAGAGTTCTAATTCCATTTTAAAATCTTGTATTTGAAATTTCACCTTATGGAACTTCTGTACATTCTCAATGTTCTTTCCATCTACGACCATCACCTTCATGTCTGGAACTGGATGTAGGAATAACTTGAGTTTCCTTGCGAGTCTTATGTCAAGGAAGTTGTGGGTGCTTCCTATATCTATTAGTACTGTGACGTTCTCATTTTTCATATGTCCTTTTAACTTAAGTGTTTGTGGTTGGATAGTGCCGGTCATGGTTGCAAGTGATATTCTAGGTGTGTTGTCATCTTTGGTTGCAATATTTTGGGTGTTCTCTTCTTTTTCTTTTTTTGACTCTTCTACTTCTAATTTGTCATTTTCCTCTGCTTCACATGTGTATAATTTTTTTGATTTATCCTTTGTGCAACACTTGTGTCTAGGATCCCATTTGTCTCTGCATTGTCTACTTTTTCCTTCTTTCATTCGTTGATCTTCCAAACTTTTTATGTCGTCTCATATGTGTGGGGGTATGTATTTGTTTTTATTTGTGTTTGTTGTTGGTGGTGTGTTTTTTCTTGAATACGTCTTTCTATCTCTTGACTGGAAACTTTCAAGTTTGGCTTCTGTTGCTTTCGCCTTACATCTTGCTACTTCTATGTTTGGTATGTTATGCATCTTCAATTCTTTTTGTATATACGATTTAAGGCCTCCTATAAGTTTCAAGTATTTGTTTGTTAGATAATCCAAACACTCGTGTGGCAAGGGATTCCCACTGATGTGTGAATTCCTCGATGCTTCCTCTCTGTTGTAACCTGGTAAGCTTTGAAAAGAACTCGTCCTCGGTGATTCCTTGAAACCTTTTAAAAAAAAATCGGTTTTGAACAAGTTCTAGGTATAGGAAAAATTTTCTCCTTTCCACCACATGTACCAGTTATAGGCGTATTCTTCTAGATGCATCAATGCATATTTTACTCTTTCTTCATCTGTCGTAATGGTGTATATAGTGAAGTATTCTTTAGTTTTTTTTAGCAATGCAACATATTAGTCTTCTCTCCCGTTGTATTTTGACAACTCTATTTTTGCGCTGGGTGGGCACATCATAAAAGGCTGATATTAGGTGCCTTTTGATATATAGGGGGTGGCGTTGCGGGATGAGGTGATTGACATGCTCCTATTTTGTCATTCATTGTGACTACTAGACTCTTGGTTTTGTAACATCTTCATAATACCGTCGTGCTTGTTATTATGGTCTTTTGTCATGGAGTCCAATTTGTCATTCAACCTTATCTGCATTTCTGTGAGAACTTCATCTTTAATATCCTTCTTAAGTGTCACATTTTTATTTTTCATCTCTTCTCTTAAGCTTTCTTGGTTCTTGGTGATGGTGTCTCTGAGGGCATGGACGTCCTTCTCTAATTTCTTGAACTGGTTTTTCAATTCCGTCATGTTTCTAGTGTGCAGGGGTGAATATCTAGACGTGATTTTGACTTATGTGGAGGTGAGTGACACTTTGAGACTTAGTTAATTGTTTAATAAATAATAATAATAAATATTATTATTATTATTTGAAATGATAAAGGTGAAAGGTAAAAATAAAATAATATAATTATAATAATTATTACTTTTAAAAATAATATTAATATATTATATAATTTTATTATAATTTTGAATTTTAATAAAACAAATATTGATATAATAATATGAATAATAATATATAATATTTAATTTTATTAAAAAAAAATTAGGGTTTGAGGAAGTCAAAGTGGAGGTGGCGACTTGGAGGAACGTGGAGATGTGTGGAGATGTGTGGTGGACAGGGTGTAGAATGGAGGAGGGAGGCGAGGTAAAGGCCAGGTGGGGAGCACGTAAGGCTCGACGCTGAGGTGGAGGTAGCGTGGGAAGGAAATGGATTAGGGAGGGAGGTGGTATGTCTTGGTGCAGCAAGGAGTAACGACGACGAGGGGAAACGAGGAGGAGAAGGAGTGTAGAAGGGTGGACGAGGAGGCTGTGGGAGCAGCGTAGGAGATGAGTAGATGGGGTCATGCGGGTGGAAGGAAAGGTGTGCAGAGGATAAGGGTAAGAGACCATGGAACTATTATGGAATGGGGAGGGGGACGTGGAACTATTATGGAGTTGGGGGGCAGTGTGGAGAGTATGGAAGAAACTGCAGCGTGGGATCGAGGTGCTCAAGAATGAAAGCGTAGGTGAAGCATACTTCACAATCCACTAGGAAAGAGGCGCCAAATATAACAAGGTGAATAAGTTAAAATTAAATAATTCTTCAAATATATAAAATTAAAAGGGATTTCTTTTTTTTTTGTATTTGGAGTAATCGATATCTGGCTAGGCTCATACTCGTGTGATACGATACGGGGACGATTCCATTTTGCTGACACTGTAACCTATTTCAGTTTGCTGACACTGTAACTTATTCCAGTTTGAACCTATTTCAATTTGTTGACACTCTAACCTTTAGGTGCATCTCTACGATGTCGTAAGGAATACTTTAATAATGCACTCTATTGTCCACTAATCTACACCATGGGGAATGGACCATTAGGGTTGGGATGGTACATGGCCCGAACCATGACGTACAAGTAACCTTCCATTTATAACCGATTACAACTTCTCATCTTTACTACTTGAGCTACCCTCACAAGCATAACAAATAATTATAATATTAAAGAATATCAAATTTAAAATATTTTATAATAATAATAAAATAAATTATATCCATTTAATACACCATATTTAACAACCTTGATTTCATACTATTCCGATTCCTATTCCAATATTTTAGGTTGGATTCAGAATCTTATTATTATTTCCTACCTAGAAATATACTTTTCATTCAAAAGTCAAAGTCTTTTGACCTTCTATTAATTTTTAATTTTTGTTCCTGTTTTATAAAGTTTGTAAAAAATAACTATTGAACTAAATTTTTCAAAATTTAAAAATATATTTTCTATTTTTTTTACGTTAAGGCTCTGCAGGAAGCAAGAACGCTGGGTGTTTTGAAACTTCGTTTTTCTGGATTGAAAACCTTTCACGGAAAAAAATAAATTATGTGTTAATCCTTTTAGGAGCCAATGGCAACGTCCTGTTTTGGTGCCTAACACTAATTTAGATTATTCTATCCTCTCAGTCCATTTTGAAAACGAGACAATACAGGAATTCTGTATCATGTCTCATTGAATGCAGATAATACTCATTACCAGAAGACGAGGGAGGTCCTCGGCTTTCAATGTTGTCAGCGTTGGTATTTCCAACCTCGCTATGCTGAGCGTCTCCGTTTGAATTGAAACCTGACAATACAAATATGCAAAAAACAATAACCCCAACTAATACAATCAGATTGCAATGGTTGTACATCATAGAATCAAATCATTAAAAATCAACTGGCACAATAAAATAAAACAAATGTTGAAACTGATCAGTACTGAACAAGTTTCTAAATAAATTACGGTAAGTTATATACCAGCCATCACGTAAAACTTAGTCGCAGTCCTTAGAACCCTAGTTTAAACTGTGTAAAAATTGCAATGAAAGTTCTGAGGTGAATCCAGCTGCAGAGTTCAAAATTTTCTTGAATGTCGTTGGTGTTTATTTATGCTCAGAATTCTTAAAAGCTACAAGGAAAGAAAGATTGATAGGTTTGAAATCTGGAAATATCCCTTTGACCACTGAATGTTGAAAAAAGTAATTACCTCTGGCTTTTGTGAATTGTATTATTAGAAGTAAAGCTAAGTTGAGTTAAAGCTTTTGTAAAGCATAAAGCTTAGGGCATAAAGCTAGGTTAGGGTTTTAGCATATAGAAGTGTTTAAATACAGACCTTTGAGTCCATTGTAAGTATGAAGTTTTATGTGAATAGAAAGCTGCATCGTTCCTTAAAATTCATCACTGAAGCGGATCCTCTGCCTGAAAATCAGGATTGGTCTTTTAGATGTCCATCTTCCTCTTCCACTGCCCAGTGCTATGCAAAATATTTATGAAGACAAGTCACCTGTGAATGACTTGATCCTTTATTAATAGTGCTAAGCCAACTTTAAAGAGGACACTTGACACCTGACCCAACTAACTGCTCAGGATAAGCGTTCATCAATGTCACTTGAGTTAGCCATCACCAATGTGCAAATATCCAGAACAAACTTGAAATTAGCATATTGATGGTGGTATCCAAAAACATTTAGAAAACATGTGCAACACACACAACTCGGTGTACACCTGTCGGAAGTTACAAAAACGCCAATCTGATTTCAAACAACTAATCGATATTCGAACAAATTTCTTCATGTCATCAATTCAGGTGACAAAGTCCAAATACTCTGATTTTAACCTCGTGTTCCATCCCAAAATTTCCAGTCAATCAGACCGATGAATCAAATTAAGCACAGGTTTTGCTTGCATTCATGTACCGGAGCTGGTGCGCTATATTTTTTGGGTAATGGCATCTTCTCTCCACTCCAAATGCAAACACAAAAAATTAACCCAACGTCAGCACCAAAAACCTCTCCATCATCAATGAATTTGCTTCCACAGCTCGTCGAGGCTTAACTCTTGAACTCGGGCTTTGGCATTTTTCTTCAACTTTAAATTTATGCAGTGGGAATACTCCCACATAGAAAAGTACAACAAGATTAAAGTGTTTATACACACAATTATCTTTAATTGCTTTCGACGTGTTGTGCAAAGACTTGACACTTCCTCCGGGGCTTAGGCGGTTTTTGTTTGTTTTACTTACAACGGTAAGGTAACTTGAGATTCTAAACTAGAGATTGGATATGACTTGGAAAGAGTACAAGAGACTCATTTTTTATATCATAATACTACTGTATGCCCTTTTAAAAAAAAGAAACAAGCACGTATAACACTACTTTATGCCCTTTTTAAAAAAAAGAAACAAGCACGTAACATGGGAAAGAGAATAATAATTTTTTAAATATTTTTTATAAAAACTATTATTCTAATTAAAGGTACAAAAGATCCTTTATATAAAACAATAATTACTATAAAAAAATTCATAATGCACATAGGATGGATCAGAACAAAGGGTGATTTTTTCATCAAACACAGATTTAGGAAATAAAATCTTGGTTTTGGGCAATTTGACGAAGGTTTTAGAGGCTTTAGCAAACTTATAGCATTTTCAAATGCAAACAAGGAGAGAACCAAGGTCAAAGATATACATTACAAATAGACCAGGATGGAAACTTGAAGCGATGAGAAAATGACCATATTGACACAAAAACTCGGAGCTTGGCAAAAATATTATTGAATTTTGAACTTTTGGTAGCGCCTCTTTTGAACTTTCCGATCAACGCGTTGCTGGAAACTAAAAATTTTGATGTGTAAATTTTAGTGCTAACATAGATAAAGAAATTAACTCTATAATTTTATTGAGGTAGTTTACCTTTAATCATAGAAAAACTAATTAGCTCGTTGAGACCAAGACTCATGGTATACTCTGCACAACTCTCCCTTTGACCTTTTATGTAGAAAGAAGTAGAGCAATAGCTCCGACAAGATGGATTCCTATGCTTCCAAGGTGAGAACCCATCTAAAGTTGGAGGAACATAATCGAGATGAAAGCTCATTGTCAAAAGCATCCACATAGCAAGGTGGGTGCTCCCAGCTCAGGATGAAAGCTCATTGTCAAAAAGAATCCACAAAGCAAGGTGGGTGATCTCTGCTCTATGTCCGGTCATTTCTCCTCGAGCAAATTCTTAACCACAAAAATGCAACAACTAATCCAGCTTTACCTGGCCTCCTCAAGAAGCACCACTATCAACACCTACCCGCAACAATACGGCGATGCTCTCTCCAAACAACATATGTGATTCACAACAAGTGGCTCTACCAATTGGACAATGCATTTACTTTTCAATGGAAGTGACAATGTCCAGCTCTCTCTAGCGATTCAAATCTGAGCTTAAATAGATCTACTCTTTACATGAGCGATTCAAATTGATCTTGAATATACATCTCCCCTCTTCCCTTCGCTTCAATTGATCTTGAATATACATCTCCCCTCTTCCCTTCGCTTCACACCATCTCGAAGCTCTAAAACTACAATGCCCTGCCTCTTATGGACGATGCCTCTTCCATCTTGCATATATCTCCCACCATACACGCTCATTGGCAGGGAATTAAAACTACCATCCAAAAATGTAAAAAAAATGCATTGAATTTTTACCTTAAGTAAGGAAAATTCTTTCAATTCAATTTAAATACTTGTAAAACATTTTATACAATAATTCCATATAGAATCTTGTAAAACATTTTTTAACATGATTCATATTAACGAAGTACTATAAAGTCGTTAGAAAGTCGTTATGCGAATCGAGTATGGGTATATAAACGCGGTTTTTTTTGGTACCGCGACTGGGTGCATCCACTCTACCCTGAGATCTTCGCATGCGTTTTCCAAATTCTTGCCTGCTGTAAGTCTTGCGCTTCTTGGTATTGTAACAGTAAACCTGACCATCAAAATGACAGACGGCAGAGAGAAAACCGGAGGCCTTTTCGACGTCGACCCGAGCATTCCGAGATGGTTTTGCCAGAAATGTCGACACCCTAGTCTTTCCATCGTCGGGGCAGAGTCAAGATCAGGTGAGGGTTTCTAAATTCATTAGTCTTTTGAATTTTTTTCTGTCGTCGGCCTTCAGAGATCCACTGATTGGGTAGACTTTCATGCGATGATGGCACAGCGCCATCGTTTTGCTGGAATACATTTCAATAAACGCCTATAAATTCAGTTATACCCAACCCATAAAATTTATTTTTACAACCTCCTGTACTGATATATTCTATTTCAAAATTGTAATGGGAATTCTCCTCTGGGAGAAGAGAACTTTGATTATTTAAGTTAATATTCGTATTTTATCCGTCTTTTACGGTATACAAAGATTTAGCCAGTGTAGCAACGCATTAACTATCAGTAAACTGTATGGCCTTATAGACGAATTTTAAGTATCTATGAAAAATTTAGTTCAATTGTAGTTATTTATGGTTTGTACAACTGTCCAGATTTCTCCAACCACCTTCCATTTTTGCAATGTAGGAAAAAGCTTGCTTCACTGTGCAGACAATCTGGTGATCTGAAATAATTAGCTTGTTGTAGTCTGTAAGGGGGCAGATTTCCGTTCTGGTTAGATGCTTCTTGGTTTTGGGTTGTCAACTTTTTCTCTCCAACTTAGAAAATTCATTGGGTAGACAATCTGGCCACTTGAAATAATCCTCTTCTGGTTGGTAAGGGGTGGACATCTACTTCTGCCAAACACCTCTCGATCTTGGGCTGCCAAACACCTCTCGATCTTGGGCTGTCAACCTATTTCCTTAAGTTCCAAGGAATATTAACTCTTAACCAATCAAAAGCAGTTTTTGGTCATACACAAGGAATATTAACTCTTAACCAATCAAAAACAGTTTTTGGTCATACAGTAAATACCCATATCTCATCTAATCATTATTAAGACTACCACTAAAAAATAATATAGTATCCAAAAATGCTTAACTCCCTACATGAAAGTAGATACTAGTGCAATTTAAGATCATCGTTGAGACTACCACTAAAAGATAATGTTGTGTCCCAAGGCACTTAGCTCCCTACATGAAACTTGGATAATAGTGTAGTGGAAAACTTGGATACTAGTGCAGTTTAACTCCAGCAACCATCCTATTTGATGAAAACCCAGTTTTAAAATTGAAATTGACTATTAAAGCACTTGCAAAAAGACGTGGTGGTAACAGAAGGTGATCGTTTTGTATAAATCAATAAATAGATATAAATTCAGTTATATGTATTTGATTAAATCTATCATTTTGTTGAACTATGTATCAATAAATATATATAAATTTAGTTATATGTAATTTATTAAATCTATTCTTACAAGGTAATTCATGTGTTGATGTGTTTTGTTTTAAATTAGTAATTTATACTTCTTTCAAATAAAAGAAATCTCTGTGTACTTCCCCATGATTCATGGAAGGTCAATACGATAAATTGCTAGCCCTAATTATGGAGCCTAACGCCAAGGGGATCAAGATGATTCATGGAAGGCCAATAGGATAAATTGCTAGTCCTAATTAAGGAGCCTAACCCCAAGGGGATCAAGAGAATTGAACTCAAGTGACCTCCCCAACTTTGGAAGAAAGATCTCATGTCAAACTCATGATCCTTGAAGTTAACCCTTGGAGCTATTTAATATTTGTATTTATTCTTAATTTTACAAAATTTTACAATATATATATAAGTTTTGGCTAAATTAACAAGTCATTAATGATTACTAGATATTTTTTAACGCTATCATGTTATTCCTCTTGAGAATGAAGGGTAGCCCAACCCCCCGTAGTAACGAACCTTGGGACCTATGCCCCCCACCATAGGTATCATTGCCACTCCATTGGGCCTCATTAATGAATACTAGATTGTATAAGTTTATGGATGGATTTTAATTATTTATAAAAACTTTATTTATTTTAATTATTTATGGTTTGTTCAATAAAACTGATCAAAATTGGAAAAAAACCAGCCCAAATTTCTTCACCACCCTCATATTTGATGAAAACCTAATTTATTTTTCCACTCACTAATATTTGATAAAAACCCAATTTTTAATTAAAATTGAATATTTATAGCCTTGAAAAAAAGGGAGAATGTGGTCACTTAAGAATAGCACAGTACAGGGCATTGTGGGCATGGGACTATAAAAAGCCATAGATAAGATAAGATAGTTTTGTTGATGTCCAATAAAAGTACACCAAAGTAAGTGAAAGGGACTTTTAAAAAATACATCCAGTGTTATATGAAGTGGGAGTGGCATGTTATCTCTTAAAACAATGTTAAAAAGGTAAAATAGTAAGTCTAAGATCTAATGGCTCGCTAGAGAATAGAAATAAAGTGTTTAGAGTGGTACTTTCTGAATAAAATGGTTTGGCTTTCAGAAAATAACTACAATTTTTCTTGATTCAAACACGAGCTTGGAATTGATTTCTGGAATGCTAGTTTATAATTCTGTGTAAGGATCATAGATTTGAAATTGTTTCTGAAATTATGCTATTTTGGAAATATGAGCTGCAGGGGTGGAGACTTTGTCGATGCGTGGACCTGACATCCATGGTAGGAAGGCGATCGATGAATCGTTTGTGGTGTGGACAGAAGCAGATGCTCCAGTGTATAGAAACGAGAATTCTCCTGTAGGAGGTGGTCTACCCTTTCCAAATTTTGTTGGGAATTCCAGCAGTGCACAGCACACAGAAAATCCTATTTTCTATTCCAGGCAAATTGTTTTGAAGCGGGCCTTCGATATTGTATCTTCCCAAACAAAGGTGTGTACACACGTGCTTGTTTTCTAAGAGTCGAATGGCCAATTTAATGGAACATGGATATTCTACTCTCGAATTAGATGAATTGGGATTTATTTAGTAGGAGTTTGATCCCCATTTCTTGCATCCCTTCTCCAACGACTCTATGTCGGCCGGATTAATAAATGTACCTGGTTTGGGAAATAGGGACACAAATTACGTAGGTGCATGTTTATCATGATCTTATTCTTTTGTGAAATTCATGCCCCGTTTTGAAATATGTTAAATACATTGTAATGTGCAGGAACAATTCTATGGATTCAGGCAACTTACAAACATTGTTCTTTTAATTTCCATGGGAATGCATGCACTCATTAATAATACAATAAGTAATTTATTAAATAAGGGTTTCAGAATTTATGAAATTGAACTACGGCATATGCTGTTTGTAAATACTCTTGAGGTTATAGCACTTTCACAAATCTTGAAAATGTTGAGGGTGAAGCTAGTCATTATGCTTCAAGGTTTTGGGATAAATATAGACCTAGTGTCGATGATTGAAATTTTGACTCCATGATGGCTTGGAATTGTTATCGCCCAAAGTTATCCTTCTAGAAATCTTCTCAAATGGCCATAAGTAGGCAGCCAGGGAATGCTGCAGCTATCACCAACAATAAACTTCTTGCTTTGGAATCAGTTCATGCTGATTCTTGTTGGAATGTGTAATTTTAATATTACATGTGTAATGATGTCGTAAGTAGCCTTATCTAGCATTGGAAGGCATAAATAACTCTAATCTTATGTGAAAGGATTTATCCCACGTGCATCATGGAGTAATATGCTCCTATTACCATTCATTATATAAAGAGGGGGAAAATCATTTATCCCACATGTATTTTGGGATGTAATTCTTTCATACCTCTTGGTATATAATAGAGGTGAAGGAGAGCCGTTGGTCATATCTTGTGCATTGCATTGGAATGCTATTGTAAAGCTGTGGGGTGGAGCTATCTTGTAAGATTGTAGATTTTTGAAGAATAAAAAAGACAAACCTTTTCGTGGATGTTTTCCCATTTGGTGTTTTACCACATATATATGGTGTATTGTTTTCTTGTCTCTTGTCTCTTGTTTCTTACATGATTATTGTTGCTTGTATGGATAGAAGGCCAGACTAGTAGATCTTTGCTATCGATTTACATGTTAGTGTAAATGTATTGTTGTATGTTTATGCATATTCTCAATATTCTAACATAGTATGAAAGCTAGTTGCTATGCTCTACCTTCTTTGGTAATTCTTTGAATTTTTTTTTACAAGCAACATTGCTTCAAATTTTGAGTTGGGGTTTTCCATTATTTTTAGATTTGTGATTCGATTTACCAAACCTTTGTGGTTATTCTCTACATTTAGACATTTGCTACATGTTTGAGAATTTTTTCTTCAAACCCTAACTCTCATCATTAATTTTTAAATTTTTTAAAAAAATTTCAATTTTTTTCTTGATTTTTTTGTAGATCTGAATTGAAAACTATTGTATACTAATATAGCATCAAGGATCTATATCTTGGTTTGCAGATTTGGTAGTTTGTCTATTTCTTGTTCAGGTTTTTGTCCATACGGCTTTGGCTTCGGTGTTTTTTGCAGTTTAAGGCCTTGATGGACATACACGCTCCCTATCTTCAACAAAAACATGTATACCTCAGGTCCATATGCACCATACCTACAACTAGGGTGTGTATGCCCATGTTTTGGCGAAATTTTTGTTCAACAATTCTTTTTGTTGTTCTATGCAGTAGAGTTATAGATCCATCTGTTAGGTATAGGAAGGTTTCGACATTGGTGAGGAATTTTTTATTTTAATCACTTTTCTTCTTTTGCAACAAATCAATTTTTGCATTTAGGGTTTCATTCTTTTGTCACACTATGACCTTAGAAGTTGTTTATATTCCTGCATTAGTTGGATCTAACTATCTCTTTTGGAAGAGAAAGATGATTGATGTTCTTAGGAGTAAGAACTTGTGGAGATTAGTTAAAGGTGATCAAACGAAACCAATCGATGCAAAAGACTTGACAATATGGGAAGATTGATGCGATCAAGCAAGAGGACTCATTGGACAAATTGTTTCGGATAGTTTATGGGTACACATTGAGGTTGAGGGGATAGTTCCATTGAGTTTTGCAAATTACTCTTGAGGAAAAATGGAATTGAAGAAAACTTGATATTAGTAACTTTAAGGTATTTGGGCTATGAATGTTGGGCTCATATCTTGGATGAAAAATGAAAAAAAGCTAGAACCTAAGTCACATAGATGTATTTTTATTGGTTATTGTGAGGATTCCAAAGCGTACAGGTTGTTTGATCCATTTACCCAAGGTGTCATCATTAGGCAAGATGTTCATTTCAATGAAGTCTCTCCTCCTCTTGAGTCTATTGAACCTTGTGTTACCTTGAATTTGAATTCAATTTTTGTTACTCCTATCTCTCTTACCCCTTCTTTTACTTCTGGGCCTACCCTTGATCCTAGTTCACCTTCTTCTTCAAGTGATCCCCTTGAATGTTATAAAGATACTAGTGTGGTTTTGACCACTACTTCTCTTCATGTTTGGACCTAGAAAACTCTTGAATCTGTAGGTTTTGAGATTGGTATTCCTTTTGATTCTTGATGAACTAAATCTGACTTTCCTCTGATGACTAAAGTATTGGCCACAAATGACCCCTCTACCTATGCTCAAGCTAAAGATAAATGTGAATGGGAGAAAGTAATGACAGTTGAATATGACTCTTTAATGAAAAATAAGATGTGGACTCTTGTATATGTCAAACCCAGTTTGACCAAGTCAACCATAGGATCTGAGATGAGTTGGACCAGTGATGTTCGAGGTTGATGATTTATGGTCCTTTGATGCCCATTTAATGGTTCCATGCAGTGGACACAGGTTTCACATGATGGTGTGATGATTTTTTTTTATGGTTATTATTATTTATAGACCATTATTTTTATATTGTCCAGGCATGGTTGGGACTACATATGATTATATAGGTAGCCACAGGGTGTATGGGTACTCATATCTAGTACATTTGGACCTTCTGAGACCCACTTGTACACTCAGATTTCAGTTACAGGCACTTCCAGACAAGAGTTCACTCAGATTATCACTTTATTGCAGATTTGCCATTATAAAATGGTCTGACAGCACAAATGAGCTTTTATTTAGTTCTCCTAGGGCGCTATAGAGGGAGTATGGGATCCAACCACTTGTTATTACCAGATAGACATACCCCAGACACTTTGGTACATTCAGATTTGTGCCTGGGACACTAGGAAGAGAGCTACAGGTATTTTATTTATTTACAAGTGATTTTCCGAGGATAAAAAATGGAATAAATTGGTCATTGAGGAAATCGATTTGGGCAAATGAGGAAAGGAATTGGCATGAGGTTTGTTCATAGGTCATTCATGATGCATCCCACACCTTCCAACACAACTTTCATCATTTAGTGGGGTCCACACGCACTCCGGGGCCTGGTTGCCGAAGCCTCCCCCCCCGGTTCCATGGGCAAAGTTGTGCTTCGAACGAGTTCGTGCCCAAAGCAACCTCCGAACCGCGCTTTGAAAAAACCGAACTGCGAATTGGGCAAAAAATCCCGATTTTTGCCTCTGTCAGAAGCATTTTCGCTTCGGCACGCTCGGTCCTCTAGGAAAAACGCTTCGGGCACAAACTGCGAGCGCTTCGGGCATTGCTTCGGCAGCGACCTGAGGTCGAACCCCGAGCGCTTCGGGAAGGAGTTCGTTGAACCCGCGAAAGGAGGATGAAAAGTAAGTTTATATTTTTATTTTTATTTTTGTCTTTTTTGGCTTTGTGGGTGGGCCCTAAGGCAAATTATCCCCCTCTTTCTTCCTCATTGTTTCATTTTGGAGTTGGAGTGGAGAGGGAAGGAGCTCTTGGAGTCTTGGTGTTGGCTTGGTGTTGGAGGCTTGGAGCAAAGTTGGAGAGCTTGAAGAGGATTTGAGAGAGCTTGGAGGAGACAACAAAGGGTTCCATCTTCTTGCAAATCAAAAGAGATCAAAATAGGTATGCCCAATGTGTATTTTTGTTCAATATTTTTCACAAAATGTCTTGTTTGTTTATTGTTTATTGTTGTATTTGTTTCTTCTCCTACATTTTCCCATTTCCCTCTTCCTCCTCATTCTATTGCAGGTTGTCCATCTAAAACTTGACGAAAATGTTGTTCTTGTGGTGTTTGCTTCCATTTTTGGTTCTCATGGTGTTGGTTGGGAATAGGCGTGTGAATGAAGAAGAAGATAGTGGTCGTTCTCATAGTGACCCAATGAATGAAGGAGAGGAGGGTGGTGAAGAGGGTGATCTTGAAGCTGATAGTGGCAAAGCTTCATTAACCCCCTTGTGGAGGTTTGTCACAAAAATTGAGGAGGGAAGAGGTGGTGGAACCTCTAAGTGGATATGCCCACATGGTTTTCGTCCAAATAAACCTTATAGCGGTTCATACACTTGTGTGAGGAGGCATCTTTGTGGGGTGTTAGATAGTGATGATAACAAAGGGTCATGTTATCACATATATAGTAGCCGGGCTACCATACATTCTTTTTCAGATTCCAAAGCACTATTCAGCCAGTTCCTTTGCATTTGAGATGCTGAGATGAGCATCTATTATAGATCATTATCAGATTATGGACAACAGATATATTCCCATGCCATGACTGAGTTTCAGGACACTCAGAGAGAGGACTGAGGTAGCCACTTAGCCATTTATACAGAGCAGTCAGTAGTGCCCAGAGGTACAATAGCAGTTTCAAAGGATAGATTTTGGTTCAGATGATGAGCATTTAGGTATATGACTCAGCAGGTATATTTTGGTGTTATGGTTATGTTGCTTTTATATCCATTTTTATAGCATGTCTTAGCATTTAGTATCATGATCTGGCGATCATATAGATATGTGGACTTGGTTGTATTTTATATATATCATATTGTCCCTACTCAGACTTAGAAGTTCTTGACCTATACTCATTGGTTTTACCCTCCCTAGGGAGATTAGAGGTGATCATTCCCACTATACTTTGGCTTGCTAGTGTTGGTCTCATTATTCATTGTCTTCATCCATCCATTACCTACCCATTTTGTCCTTACCTTGACTTACTACTTGACTAGTGGCATGGAGGACCTTTCCCCACTGTAGCCTCTGTATTGGATAAGCTCCCCCTGTTTATTGTGTCTCAGCTCTGAGTTGGTGACAAAACTTACCTTTGGTGAGTTGGATTTCCTTGAGAAGTCCCCCTAGTCACTAAAGATGTTGTTGGCTAAACCTGAAACTTTTAGTGTTGCCACTGATGCAAAATATTATCTTGTATGAAAATCCCATTCATGCAATGTGTTTCTCAACACACATGAATGAAAGGCAAGCCAAATGAAAATGGCTATGAAATATCAAATGTTATATCTATTGTGAAATGTAAATACCTAGGTAAACAAGTTGTCTATGACACACCTAGAAGTGCTTAGGTAAACAAGTGCCTTAAAAACACACCTGCAGCAAGAAGCCTAATTTAAATGTAAATCTATGCAATGTGTTTATAAACACACATAGATCAAAGGCTATGGAAACTTTAGGACCCAAAAGCAATGGAACTTAAACTCTATATCAAAAAGATTGCTGGCCGCATTTGTATTATGGATTGTGCACATTTATGAAGGTGAATAAACACTCTTTGAACAACTTACCCACTTGTGAGACACCGCCATTCCCTGTGTTATTGCTTGTCCACTATATGTTATGGTGTGTATTTCCTTGCCCATTTCCAAAGTGTCACAGTGTTAAGTCAGTAAGTTATCCTTTGAACTAGCCATGCTATTCTTAGCCTTCACCCTTCACTAGCAAATTGATCACAACTATGAAGTGGGTATGACCTTGAAAGTCTAATCTGAGTAATAAATAATAATTAATGACCTATTATATTTGGATTTAGATCGCCAGTAATGATTGCTAGTTGCTTTAATTGCTATTTGAATGGATTGTAGAGCATGTTTTAACCTTTGACACCTTGTAGCAGCTTGATGACAGTTTGAGTTATATTTTGGTTATGTTGACTTGGTCAAACCCAGTTTGACCAAAAGTCAACCACAGGACATGAGGTAGCAGACCTCAGATGCTACAGATAGATGATATATGGTTTGTTACAGGTTACCATGGTGGGCTTATGCAGTGGTTTCAGGCTTATGGTGATGATTTGTGCTTTTTCAACACTTTTACAGATTGTTATTATTTGGCCTACTGGATATAATGAGTATTTATTTTTGACCATGCAGAGGCTTATATGGTGTATGAGTACACTTTTTAGATGGATTTGGACCTTCTGAGTCCAATGGGATAGTCTGTTTTCAGGTCCGGGCAGTTATAGTGATTTTTAGCCTCAGTTGGCTGTCCTAGTGCAGATTTGGTCTATCAGAGGCCTTGTCAAAGCAGAGTAGAGATTGGGTGAGTTCACCTAGGGCGTTGTGCATGGAGGGGGTGGTCTAGCCACTTGATATTACCATATTACCCCCCTCCCAGATAGCCTGGTGCCCTCACCTTAACAGCGCAGGCACTCTAGGAGGCAGTTTGGGTAGTTTCACACTTCTCGAGGCAGTCCAAAAATGGTGAAAATGGCTACTGAAGAATTCGATTTCGGCTACTGAGGAAAGGTTATGGCATGGGATGATCAGTGATGATGAGTGGGATGTCTTCCACACCTTCTCCAGCAGTTTCAACTTCATTGAGACCCACGTCCATCACTTATGGCACTTTTTGATGATTTCTGGAGCCTCCTAAGGCTCACGACTTTCTCAAAGAGGCACGATTTGGTGCCTAGATCATTTATTCTTGGATATTGTGCCATGGGGATTGACCAAGGGTGTTAGAAATTACCCCTTGGACCCACCATGAGCTATTTCTTATATTTTATCATCATGATTTGGTGGAATCCCCTCTCCTAGGGTGAATTTGTTCACTTATTGTTATATTTTATTATTGATCCATGTATTGTATTGTTGAGCTCATCTCAACCATTGATTAGATCTTTTGGTCTCTTAATCTTAGCCACTCATTCAAAAAGTGGTTAGAATTATGGCATCTCTCCATCCTATTTAAGGAGAGAGCTTCTCATTGTAAAAGCACCTTTGGAGCTCTGGAATATTGGAATAGAACACTTCTTTGTGGAGCATATTTCTCTTGTCTTATGGATTCTCTTGCATCTTTAGTATACAGTATCTCTTCTATGTATCATTGTGGGTTTTGAAGCTACATCTTGTTTTCTTGCAGGGAGGTCGAATTGGTGGAGAGGAGGATGATTTCTTGAGGGTTATTGTTGGAGAGATCCACATATTCTCTCTTGGGTTGATCTTGGTGACAGGGAGTATCATTATTGTATCTTCGTGACATAGTTGATGCTTTCTATTACATCTTTCTATCATTTTCATAATCATCTTACTTGGCTTGTTTCACTTGATCTTGTCTTGTAGGAGGAGGACGATTTGGCATCTTGGAGGAGGACGTTTTGGCTTGGAGCAACAAAATTTCACTCTTGAATATACACATAGGAGAATGCTATCAATTTGCAAGGTGGCCATAAGCAATTGAGGTAAGTCTACAAGGTATGTGCTTGGATCCATCCATTTCTTCTTCATTGGTCACAAACCCTTAAAATTTAAAACCCTCATTTTTGTTTTTCTTAAATCTACTTGGATCTAGCCTAGCTTTTGAAAAGATATTGAAAACCCACCTCTATGGCATCCACGGCAATTTGGATCTATAGTTTGGTGGTGATTGGGTTCCATTTGACACACTTTTCAAGGCAAAGTAGCCCTCTTGAGGCAAATCGCACCCCTTGGGAGAAGCTAGTTGGGTTAGATCTAGCACATGGGTAGGTGAGATCCCACTTGATTCACACTCTCCTCACTTGATAACCTACCCCTATTGCTTTACCTTGTTGATTTTTGCCTTGTGGGCCCCATTCCTCATTTTGAGGGTTGTGCCCCACTTGGGTCAATTTGGTAATGCACTTTCAATCTGAGATCTATGGAGATCTAGCCATTGGATGCCCATGATTTTCAAGATCCACACTAATACTTGCCTAAAATACTTGGATCTACATTTTGGTAGCCATTGGACTTGATTTGACACACTTTATCATGCTTTTAGCCCTCGGGCAAAGTCGCACTCCTTGGGTGTTTGAGTTTGTCCACTTCTAGAACCTGGGTAGTTGAGATTCCATTGGATTTGGAAAGAGCATACCTTGAAACCTACATCTAGTATCTCACTTAGTGAAGTTCTGCCTTGGGGATAACATTCCTTGTTTTGGGGAAAGTTGTCCACTTGGGTCACTTAGTGAAATATTAGATCTAGTAAGATCCACCCATCACACCTCAAATAGCCCACTTGATTTGTATCCTAGGTCTCCCGATCTACAATTTGACATCTCTTTTGACTCCATTAATCCATCCATCAAGGCACTATTCCACCTAGGGCAATTCGTAGTCCTTGGGAATTGTGTCAAGTCCTAGATCCCATATGTGGGTATCCCTAATTTCATCTTAGATCCCTAGATCTATCTCTTACATACCCCTTGGTACCATTTGCACCCCTTAATTCCACCTTGTGAGTCCCATTTGAGCCATTTCCATATCCCAAGGAAGTGGTTCCCACGTGTATTTTTATGGTACTAGATCTTGTCATTTTACTTCATCATGTGGCCTAAATCATATATCGGTTGAAACACTAATCACTCCTTAAGCCTCCTTCAACCATACCTTAACTTTTAGGTCCACCTAACCTTGCATTGGTTTCCGTAACTTGTCTTTTAGATATCCCTAGGAACCTTTGTTTGGGTCCAATCATCTTTGATTGGTTATAGGGTCCCCCCCTAGGTCTTGATTCATCTTGATCTAAAGTGAAGAGTGCCTCGGTTGACGTGACTCCCGGCTTGCATTGGGAACCGTGGCATTTCTCGGGTCACCTCTTTAGTTGTCTGTCTCCTCTACCATCCCGAATGGGATACCACTAGGGACAAGTACAAGTTGTGTGATAACAGGTCCCTTGGTATTACAATTTGCCCCAGGATAACACAAGTAGAGAGAGAAAATTACATTAAGATAGAGAAAGTTGCACAAAGAACGAATGTTAAAAAACAAAAGGTTCACTCTGATGCTTCTTCTAGCTTTGGGAGCCCATTTTCATCTCCTACTTCACCTGGCGGAAGGTCTTCAACTGGTAGTGGAAGTAAGAGAACCATAGAAGATTTCCTTGATATTACTGGCAGGGAGGATGTGGATGCAAAAGTGGTGAGGTTTCTTTATGCATGTGGTGTGCCATTCAATGTTCTCCGCTCCCCTTATTGGCATGCCATGGTTAAAGCCATTAACAAAGCACCTGCTGGATACAAGTCCCCTGGGTATGAAAAAGCTAGAATCGTGTTACTTGACAAGGAAAAAGCAAAAGTCAAAAGAGCTTATACACGGTTTACAAATGGGTGGGCAGATATTGGGGTATCCATTGTATCTGATGGTTGGACAAATGTTAGAAACCAACATTTGATAAATATCCTTGGTGTTTCGTCTAGTGGTGCAGTGTTTCTTGGAGCGCAAGACTCCTCATCAATCATGGCCTCTTCTCAGAATGTAGCAGACATCTTACTGAAAAGTATTGATGAGGTTGGTCCTACTAATGTGATTCAAGTAATCACTGATACTGCAACGAATTGTAAAGGAGCAGGAAAAATCATTGAGTGGAAATATACTCACATCTTTTGGTCCGGTTGTTTGGTGCACACAATGAACCTTTTAATGCATGATATTATCAAGCACAAAGAATGCACATGAATAAATGATTTGTACAAGCGAGGGAAGAGACTCATTAAATTTATCATCGAGCATACAAGGGTCAATGGCTTTTATGGCACTTACTCTAAGTTGCAATTACTTAAGCTTTCCAAGACTAGATTTGGTAGCTATTTCCTCACCTTTAAGCGCCTATTGAGGGTAAGACAGGCTTTGGGTGCTATGGTGATGAGTGGGATGAAATTAGCACTGATAGAGATGGCATGGATGCAGCAAAGGAAAGTGTTCTTGATAGCTACTTTTGGTCACGGGTCAAGTATGTTTTACAGTTCACCAAGTCGATTTATAACATGCTTCGGTTTGCAGATTCTGATAGACCGGTCATTGCGGAGGTGTATGAGAAAATGGACACCATGCTAGGACAAATCAAGGACATTGTTCAGCCTAAAGATGAGAATTTGTATGATTTGATCCGTATAGAGGTGGAAAAACGGTGGGAGAAGCTGAATATTCCACTACATGCCTTAGCATATGTGCTTACACCAAAGTACTATCATATATCATGGCTTTCAACCCCAGCACCAAGTGGTGAGGCAAAGCGAAAACCATACCAAGATCCATAGGTTCAAGTTGGTTATATACAAGCATTGGAAAAATTGTACCCAGATGTTGAGGAGTGTGATAGCATTCTGCTACAGTTGAGCCAATACATCAGTTGCACTGGTGCCTTTTGGAGCAACCATGCAGTTAGAGATCGAGAGAATTTGCTTTCTCTGGCGTGGTGGGACATGCATGGCACTAGTTTCCCACAATTACAATCTATGGCAATGCGGGTGCTTTCACAGGTGGTGAACACTTCTTCAGCAGAGAGGTGTTGGAGCACATACAGTTTCATCCACAATGTCAAAAGAAACAGGTTGAATGTACAACGAGCAGAGACCTTGGTCTATGTGGATTACAACTTGCGATTGTTGTCGCATTACTGTGCGGATCCAACTATAGACAAATCAAATAAGATGTGGGACTACAATCCAGAGGAGGACAACTTGCCGGATGGAGCATTGGTTTTGGAGGAGTCGGAGAATGCTCTTTTGGATGAGGATGAGCGTGCTGAGATGCCACCTTCATCCAGTCACAGTGCGAGGTCCCATGGACGTGGCCCCTTCACTAACACTCCAGCTTTAGAAGGACCTTCACAGTCACAGTCAGATGCACATGCTTCATCTTCACTACCACCACGCATACCCTCACGAGGCAATCGTGGTGGTGGTAGGAGGAACCAGGAGAAATAGATTATTTTTGCATTTTACAGTTTACTAGATAGGATTTAAATTTTAAATCATAGCTCAGTTTAGTTATGCTTCATGGCACATGCAGATAGCCAATTTTTGTAAACAAAACTATTTGAATTTTGACACTTAATGATGTACTTCCCTATTTGGTACTGTTATCACCTAAGCTGTAGTTACCCCTATGGATGTATCCATTAATGGATGGCAGTAGGAAAAGGAAACTCAAAAGGTGCAACCACGATCATCTTGACTTCCAATAGATGGTTGTCACGCCAATCGAGGCAACCTTCACTTTATGTTATCTAGCCAAGACAACAAAGGGGGAGACCCAGATCTACTCCTGACAGGAGAGATCAAACCAAAACACCAAATCAAAGTTAAGTATGAGTGAAGTATTGTAAGGTGTATGGTATATCCTAGACCTAAGGATGAAGTCATAAGATAAGTAAGGGTTTAATGAATATAGCTTTGATTCATTGTTGATGTGAGAGTGACTTATAGTATTTGAAATGAGATCCAGGATTAAAGTACTAGTCAATTGTGAGAAAATCCATTGCCTTGGGAACCGTGTCCAATGCAGGGTAGTTTAGGGATTGAATTGGGGATAACCAGTACATGAGATAAGCTTGATCATGAGATAAGACAACATCAAGGGATTCAAGCAACCCAAACAAGGATCAAACCACAGGTTAACTCAACAATCTAGGAAAGTTGAATGAGCTTGGAGAAAGATCAGTGCCTTGGGAATTGGGATAAACGGAGTCAAAGTGAAGTTAACTTGTAGATCATGACCCCTATAACATAAGACAAGTGGGCTACTAAAGGTTTGATGAATGGATCTGTCTAGATCTAATAATTCATGATGTGACCTAAGTGGACCGTAATCCCTTAAAACAAGGAATGCTATCCCCAAGGCAAGATTTCACAAAATGACCTACTAGACATAGGTTTCAAGGTATGGGTGTTCCAAATCCACCAAAATTTCAACTACCCACGTCCTACAAGTGGACAAACTCAATCTCCCCAAGAAGTGCGACTTTGCCCAAGGAGGGTCAAAAGTGTGATAAGTGGGATCAAGACAAGTCCAATGGCATCCAATATCTAGATCCAAGAAGTTTATGCTAGTAACAATGTGGATCTAGAAAATCAAGACAATCCAAGGGTTAGATCTTACTAGATTTGAGTTTTAAGATACCAAGTGGTCCAAAATGGGGTTTTAATCCCTTAAAATGTGGAACAGGGCCCACAAAGCAGAAATCTCCCAAGTGAAAGTCTAGGGGTAGGTTATTGGATATGTAGATTTCAAATCAAGTGGGATCTCAACTACCCATTTACTAGATCTAGGTTAACTCACCCAAACCAAGGAGTGCGACCTTACTTGGAGAGGCTAAGTTGCCTTGGGAAGAGGGTCAAATGGAGGCCAATCCTCACCAAACTATAGATCCAGGATGCGGTGGATACTATAGAGGTGGGTTTTAAAAATCTTACCCAAGAAGCCACTAGATCTTAGTAGATCTGAAAAAAATGTAAAAATGGGGGTTTTGATTAATTAGGGTTTGAAGTATTTTAGACAAGTGGATAGATCATGGAAAGAAATTACCTTGAGATCATACTTGAGTGATGTGAATGAGATGCCTTGTTGTTGAGGAAGACTCCCGCAGAGATCAAATGAGAGATTGATGATTTTGCTTGTCGAAATGATGCCCTAGCCCACAAGTGCGACCTCCTCTACCTATCAATCCAAGGAAAGCGATTTCAATCAGAAAGGTCAAGTATGGAGGAAATACAAGCGAAATGCAATAGTAACATGAAATAGAAGGTCCTGGGACAGTAATACTCCCTGTTACCAACGAAGAAACCCAAAGAAGAAGTAGGGAGGGTCCTCCCCTACCAATACGTCCTCCTTAGATGAATTTGGCCTCCACCTGTAGATGCAAAAAGATGGTACAAAAATATGGCAAGACAAGATCTCCAATAACTCAGTGCAAAGGAAGAATCAACGAACGAACACCAAAAACATTCACCACAACACTGGAGATAGATGCAATAATAATTTTCTATTCCAATAATCCAGAGCCATAAGTCCCCTTTACAATGAGAAGCTCTCTCCTTTAAATAGGAGGGAGAGAGTCCACAATCTAACCACTTTTTGAATGAGTGGCTAAGATTAAAAGATCAAAAGATCTAATCAATGGTTGAGATGAGCTCAACAATAAAATACATGGATCACTAATAAAATATAACAATAAGTGGACAAAATCGCCCTAGGAGAGGGGATCCCACCAAATCATGATGACAAAATATAACAACTAGCTCATGGTGGGTCCAAGGGGTAATTTTAGATACCCTTGGTCAATCCCCATAGCACAATAATAATAAAATAGTCATCAAAGTACCAAATCGTGCCTCTATGGACAAATCGTGAGCCTTAGGAGGCTCTAGAAATCATCAGAAAATGCCATAAGTGATGGATGTGGGTCCTGATGAAGCTGAAATTGCTGGAGAAGGTGCGGAAGACATCCCACTCATCATCACTGATCATCCCATGCCATAACATTGCCTCAGCAGCCCAAATCGAATTCCTCTGTAGCCATTTTTACCAATCCTGAACTGCCTCGGGAAGCGTGAAACTGCCCAAACTGCCTCCTGGATTGCCTGCGCTGTCAAGGTGAGGGAACCAGTGTGTCTGGGAGGGGGGTAATATGGTAAAATCAAGTGGCTGGACCACCCCCTCCATGCACAGCGCCCTAGGTGAACAAAATAAAATCCATCTCTGCTCTGACCGGGTCTCCGACAGAGCAAAACTGCACTAGGATAGCCTACTGAGGCTCAATCATCACTCTAACTGCCCGGAACTGAAAGTAGACTGTCTCATTGGACTCAGAAGGTCCAAATCTGTCCAAGATGTGTACTCATACACCATATGGATCTCTGCATGATCATACAATATATCCAATATGCCCGAACAAGTGAAATAATAATAATCTGTAAATGATCAAATAATGCTGAAAACCATAAATCATCATCATAACCCTGCATCTGATGCATAGAACCATCATGTCCATGTACATAGACCATATATCATCTATCTGTGTCATCATTAGGTCTAACCATCTCATGTCCTGTGGCTGACCTTGGTCAAACTAGGTTTGATCAAGTCAACATGACCAAATATAACTCAGACTATCATCAGAAGCTGTTGCAAAGTGTCAAAGGTTAATGCATTCTCTACAACTCATTCAAATAGCAATTATAACAAAGATTAATCATTACTGGTGATCTAAATCCAAATATATAGTGTCATTAATTATTATTATAACTCAGACTAGACTTTCAAGACCATACTCACTTCATAGTTGTGATCAATTTGCTAGTGAAGGGTGAAGGCTTAAAATAAACTGGCTAGGCTAAGGGATGACTCATTGACTCAACATTGTGACACTTCGGATATGGGAAAGGGAAAACACACCATAGCATATACTGGATGAGCAACAACACAGGAAATGGCGGTGTCTCACAAATGGATAAGTTGTTCAAAGAGGGTTTATTCACCTTTAACAGATGCGCACATTCCATAATACAAATGAGGCCAGCAATATTTTGATATAGCATTTAAGTTCCATTGCTTTCTGGGCCTAGAGTTTCCATAGCCTTTGATCTATGTGTGTTTATAAACACATTACATAGATTTACATTTATTTAGGCTTTTTGCTACAAGTGTGTTTCTAAGGCACTTGTTTACCTGAGCACTTATAGGTGTGTCACAGACAGCTTGCTTACCTAGGTATTTTACATTTCACAAAAGATATAACATTTTATTTCATAGCCATTTTCATTTGGCTTGCCTTTCATTCATGTGTGTTTAGAAACACATTGCATGAACGGGATTTTCATACAAGATATAACATTTCATTTTCCATACTTTGTATTCATGGCAGCACTAAAAGTTTTAGGTTTAGCCAACACAACTTTAGTGACTAGGGGGAATTCACAAGGAAATCCAACTCACCATAGGTAAGTTTTGTCACCAACTCAGAGCCGAGACACAATAAATAGGGAAGCTCATCCAATACAGAGGCTACAGCGGGGAAAAGTCCTCCATGCCACTAGTCAAGTAGTAAGGCAGGGTGATAGACTAAAAGGTAGGTAACGGATGGATGAAGACAATAAATAATGGAGCCAACACTAGCAAGCCAAGGTATGGTGGAATGGTCACCTCTATTCTCCCTAAGGAGGGTAAAACCAATGAGTATGAATAATGAACTTCTAAGTCTGAGTAGGGACAATAGAATATATATATAATAAGATCAACCAGGTCCACATATCTATATGATCGCCAGATCATGACACTAAATGCTAAGACATGCCATAAGAATGAATATAAAAGCAATATAACCACAACACCATGATAGACCTGCTGAGTCATATACTTGAATGCTCATCCTCTGAACCATCATCTGTCCTCTGAAACTGCTACTGTAACTCTGGGAATTACTAACTGCTCTGTACAAATGGTATAATGGCTACATCGGTCATCTCTCTGAGTGTCCTGAGACTCAGTCCTGGCATGGGGAACATATGCTGTCCAAAATCTGATAGTAATCCATAATAGATGCTCATCTCAGCATCTCAATGTAAGGGAACTAGCTGAATAGTGTACTAGAATCAGAAAAATAATGTATGGTAGCCTGGCTACTATATATGTGATAACAGGTACTTTACTACTTAATGATGTACTTCCATAAGTTAATGATGTACTTCCCTATTATATGGTTCTAAGTTCTAACTTCTAAAGGTTGTATGTTTATAATTGATAGAATCTAGATGGTTTGTATTTGTATTTGTAAAATGTATTTCAATTTTCAATTCGTAACTTTGTATGTTTATAATGGAATCATGGATTATGGAATTTAGATGGCATTTCATATATTGGAAGTAGCACAAACATACATGTTTCATAAATTTTGCATCTAGTTTGGTATTCTACATGTTTTTTTTAACATATATATATATATATATATATATATATATATATAAATGCTTTCGAGACGCTTCGCTTTCGACCATTTTTTGAAAAATGCGCTTTCACGCTCCTGCTTCCCGCTCCCGCTCCCGCTTCGCTCCCACGCTTCGACAACATTGCTCCGGGGCATTATTTTGATGATGTATTATGCTATTGAGGGGTGCCACGATTTGGTCAGTTTGTGGTGTTATTGAGTCATATATTTTATCATTGTGCCATGTGGTGATGCTAGTGAAGGACATTAATACCTCCTAGCCCCACCATGTGCTCCTTACACTTGTCCTAGTCATCTTTTATGTGGTGCGATCCCCCTAGGGCCACTTTAGTGAGTGTGCACCCCCTCCTTAGTGAGTTGATCCATGTGTTATTGCTCCGGCTCATCATATCCGTTGATTGTATTATTTTTATCTTTTGATCTCCACCACTCATTCATAAAGTGTTTAGGGTTTTGGTCTCTCTCATTCCTATTTAAGGAAGAGACCCTCCTCATTGTAAAAGCACCTTTGGGCTCTTGGATTTACGACATAATAAAGAAGATCTTTTGCAAATATCTTGGATGCTTTGTTTGAATGCTCTTGCGAATGATTATACATCTTTTCTCTGTGTTATCATTGTGGATCTAGCTTTTCCAAACGTTTTCTCTGCAGGTGGCCGTGTGGTAGAAGAGGAGGGCGAATTGAAGAGGGTGCTATTGTGGGGAAACCCCATATCTTTCTCTCTCTTCGACTTGTGTCTTAGGGAGTATCTCTATTGTATATTTTGGTCATTTTGATGCTTCTTGTTTCATCTTTGCTATCGTATAGTTGCTTTCATGCTTGATCGATTCTTACTACAGATCATTTTTGGCAGGGAAGGGCGCATTGCTCACTTGGGAAGGTTGGATCTCACTCTTGATTGCCTCACTTTGGAAAGATCATCAATTTGCAAGGCGATCGCAAGCATATCCGGGTACGTTTCTAAGTATTTTTTATTTATTTTGGGTTCCAATCCAATTGTCACCATTAAAATTCACTGTTAAAACCCTCACTTAAAATTTATAAAAATTCTCTAGCTCAAACAACTTCAAATCGTTGTGAACGATTTCTGGGTTTTCATCTTAATGCCAAGCGTGAAGTGGGTTTCCTAGGGTGTCATGCTTCGTTGACTCCTTCTGGCCCAAATCCCAAGGCACTGTTCTCTAGCTAATGTGCCCTCTCTGAGTTTGCCCCTTTTTCAGTTGTTTGACCGCTCTTTTTTGTTTGTAAGCTTTGATATTGTCAGATCTACAGTTAAGCAGTATTAGGAAGCCATTATCCACTCAGATCTACCTCTTGGGACCATTTCCCCTAAATTTAGTACACGTTTCCCAAGGCAGTTGATTTTGATCATTTGCCCTAACACTTATATCATGGATTTGCACTTAATCCTGAGCTATTGTAACTGAACTAATTAACTTTTATATTTCATCTTCCTTAAGCCTCTACAATAGCTCAATTCCTTAAATCTAGGGTTCTACACCCTTCTTCATTTTCACTGTTTGATTTGCTTATTTGAGTGTTTGGGTTAGATCTGCTAGATTATGGTAACTTTGGGATGTCCTCCATGATTTAGATGCCTTGCATGGAGGTACAACAGCAGTATAGGCATCAGGATGGAGTAGAGGGTGAGATACACTCTACTCATTGGCATAAGCCCATTGGTGGCTGCATGCGGACCTTCCGGGGAGATTTGACCTTTGCATGCATGAGATATGCATGACCTGTCTGCGATTAAAAGTTGCATGCAAAAGTGACTTTTGCATGCACTGAGAATTAGGGTTTTGGAAAACCTAATTCATTGGTGAGATTATTTATAGAGGCAGGGGGTCCCTAGATGAGGTTGCTCTGTTGCTTTATCAGAGAGTGATAGATCAGGAGTGAGGAGGGCACACTTGTGCATGCATAGTGACTTTCTGAGAGAGAGAGGAGTTGCTGCAGGAGGGAGAGTGGTCAGATCTGAGTTGGATCAATGACCACTAGCTCCAGAGGCACTAGGCGCCCAATACTATGGGCTGAGATAGCTCATCAGTGTGGTTTTTGCTCAGTTTAGAGGAGGACGTGTTCCAACAGAAGAGGGGCACATTTCCTGAGGAGGGAGGAGCTCATTTGGAGCTTGATCGATCGAGTCAGAGTCTGAGACTTCCAGGATAGCCTTGCCTCTGCATTTGAGGAAGGTTAGGGACGATCAGAGCTCAAATTTGTTGAGATCTAGTTCGGTATGAGCATCAGACATCCAAAGGGGAGGACACACTTCTGCACTTCTGCATGCATGGAGGTCGGATTCTTCAGAGGTGGTCTTCAGAGAGAGCAGATCAGAGTAGTGTGATACAGAGAGGTAGATCAATCAGAGGCACTTGCAGAGATACTCAGATTCATTTAACCAGTTGGGGATTACTCTTCTAGTGCATGTATTAGCTGATGCATGCATTTCTAGAGTCTGTCCGATTCAGGGATTGAGTTACCTTTGAGGTAATACTGTATTGTACTTGTCCATTTATATATATGCTCTGGGCACGAGAGAGAAGATAGCCCCACAGTTTGTTGGTTTTCCTCGATTGGGATTTCTAAGGTATATTTGGTGTTTATGTGTGATTGCATGTGTTTTAGTTTGGTAAAGAGATCCAGCTGTTGAGTTTATATTTATATGAGTATGTATTGATATCGACTCAAACTGCTTGAGATCTCAGGGTGATTCAAAGGGAGTAGTGATCTCTGAATCAAAGATTTACATGGTATCAGAGCCCCAGTAAGGGTCAGAGAGGGCAGTCACACAGAGATTAGTGACGATAGAGACCAGATCTACCATATCTGAGCAACACAGTTCATATCCGAGGTTGTAGAGGTCAGATCTATCAGATATGTGGGTTTAGCATTTAGATCTGTGATAGATCTACCAGATTGGTGATCAGGAGAGATTGTTGTTCATTGTGGGTTATAGTATTTCAGTTGAGAGTATGGCCACTAGCTTGAGAGTGGAGGATCGGTTGGATGGGGTCTCCAACTATAGTGCATGGAGGGCACTGTTATCACATATATAGTAGTTGGGCTACCATATGTTTTATTCCAGATTCCAGTACATTTTTCAGCCAGTCCTTTACATTGAGATGCTTGAGATGAGCATCTATATTGGATCACTATTATGATTATGGACAACAGTATATTCCTATGCCATGACTGAGTCTCAGGAAACTCAGGTTTGCCCAGAGTTGCAGCAGCAGGTTCTTAGTGGACAGATGATGGTTCAGATTGTTTATGCACAGGTATATGACCCAACAGGTATTATCATGTGTTATGGTTATTATTGCTTTTATACTCATTCTTGTGGCATGTTTTAGCACTTGGTGTCATGATCTAACGATCATATAGATATGTGGATCTGGTTGTATTATTTATCTATCTATGTCCCTGCTTAGACTTAGAAGTTCCTGGTTATACTCATTGGTTTTACCCTCCTTTAGGAGAATGGAGGTGATCATTCCCACCATCCTATGGCATGCTAGTGTTGGTTTCATTATCCACTTTCTCCATCCATCCATTACCTTCTCGTTATAGTATTATCCTTGACTTACTACTTGACCTGTGATATGGAGGACCTTCCCCCACTTTGGCCTCTTTGTTGGATGAGCTTCCCTGTTTATCTTGTGTCTCAGCTTTGAGTTGGTGACAGAACTTGCCTTCTGGTGAGTTGGATTTCATCCTTAATGGTGGAACTTCTGCATTAGTCATTTGTGTTGTTGTTGTCTAAAACCTGAAACAGATAGTACTACCATCATTACAATGTGTCTGGAAATCAAATGTATATCTTAAATTAAAGCCCATTCTAGAATGTGTTTCTCAACACACGTGAATGAAAGGCATGTGAAATTAATGAAAATCCAAGAATGTGTTTCTCAACACACACAGATCAAAAAGCCTAATGAATGTAAATCCAAGAATGTGTTTTTTAACACACACGGATCAAGGATATGGAAATGAATGAAAGGCCTAAAAAGCAATGGTTTAACAAATGCTATATCTAATGATTGTTGGCCTCACTTGTAATGATTTATTCCTCACTAGCCTGCGGGTTATCATGTGAGATGGAGTAAGGGATAACTAATTCTAAGTGTCCCCTAGAATCTCAAGTTACGGTTTGACGGGCACCTAGTCATGGCGGCTCTAGAAAAGATCCTCACGGAGCTGTATCAGCTTGTATGTGAGCTGTAGACATCTGTCAAGGTCCAATAAACACTTCCCAGACTGCTTATCCATTTGTGAGACACTGCCTTCCCCTGTGTTATTTGCTTGTCCAGTATATGCCTTAGTGTGTATTCCCTTTTCCATATCCAAAGTGTCACAGTGTCAAGTTAGCATAGTCATCCCTTAGCCTAGCCTTGTAGTCTTCAGCCTTCAGCCTTCACTAGCAAAATGATCACAGCCATGAAGTGAGTATAGTCTTGAGGTTCTAGTTTGAGCTATAATAATAATAAAAAACATTGAATATTTGGTCGTAGATCGCTAGAGAATTAATTTCTATATGTTATATTGCTACTTGAATGATTTGTAAAGAATGTCTTAACCTTTTAACACTTGCAGCAGTTTGATGTTAGCCTAGGTCATTTTATGGGTCATGTTGACTTGGTCAAACCTAGTTTGACCAAGGCCAACTACAGGACATGAGGTGGATAGACCTTGGATGATGCAGATGGATGATATATGGTCTATTACAGGTCACCAGGTGGTTCCATGCATTGGTTACAGATTTATGATGATGATCTGGCATTTTTTACAGATTATTATTATTTTTATCTGTTCGGGCATATTTGAGATATTATATGATCATGCAGAGATCCGTATGGTGTATGAGTACACACCTTTAGTAGATTTGGGCTCTCTGAGTCCATTGAGATAGTTGGTTTTCAGTTCTGGGCAGTTACAGTTGGTATTTTCCTCAGTTTATCATTTTGGTGCATACTTGCCATTAAAAATGGTTTGTCAGAGTTGTTTGATGATCTATTTGGTTCACCTAGGGTGTTACAGAGGGAGTATGGAGTCCAACCACTTGTTTTTACTGTTATATTATACTCTCGGACATTATGGTGCAGTCAGATTTGGCCCCGGATGAACATGCAGATAGTTACATGCATTTTTATACTTTACATAGGATTTACAGAGGCATAAAAATGGTGAAAATGGCTACTTAGGAAATCAATTTGAGCTACCGAGGCAAGGAAATGGCATGGGAATTGTTTTGATGATGTGTATGATGTTTCCCACACCCTCCAGAGCAGTTGCATTTGTTAGTGGGGCCCTCTCACATTTCTCTGGCACAGTTTGAGGTTTTATGGAGCCTTTGGAGGCTCACGACTTTGCCAGAGCAGCATGATTTGGTGCTTGTGTTGGTCATATGTTATTATTGTGCCATGGGGACACACTAGGGAGGTTAGATATCACCCTCTAGACCCACCATGAGCGGGTTGTTATGTTTTTCTAGTCACTTTGAGTGGGATGCCCCCCTAGGGCGATTTTGTCCATGTATATGTTATATTTTTGAGTTGATCCATGTACTTTATCGTTGAGCTCATCTCAACCGTAGATTAGAACTTTTATATCTTTTAATCTTAGCCATCCATTCAAAAGGTGGTTAGGGTTTTGGTATCTCTTCTTCCTATTTAAAGGAGAGAGCTTCTCATTGTAAAGGGACTTTTGGCTCTGGATTTTTGGAATAAAATATTTTCTCGCAGATACTTGTGTCATGGTTTTGGATGCTAATAGTGTTGATTGAAACTGTTTTTCCTTTGCACTGAGGATCTTGGTGATTATTTTGCATATCTATTTCTCCACGTTTTCATCTATAGGTGAGGAGGCCGAATTGGTGAGGAAGGCGCATTGGCAGGGGAAGACTCTCCTTGCTCTTTTCTCTTTGCTTCGTCGGTTACATGGAGTATTACTGTCTTTGTACCTCTTACTCTTTGTCATTTTACTCGTCATTTGTATTTCCTCCATTCTTGCTTGAACCGATTTATCGTATTTGTCCTTGGTTCATCAGGAAGAAGAGGGCGCACGTGTGGAGCTGGGCATTTCGTGGGTGCAAGATAAATCAACAAATCTTCATTTGATCTTTGCGGGAACAAGCCTCAACATCTTGGCAAACATCTCCATCATTCAGGTACACTTGCAAGGTAAGATTTTTATTTCTCTAAACTACCCATCTGTCAATTTCATTTAAAACCCTAAGTAAAATTCTTCTGAAAATTCCTTGGCTTAAACGACTTGGTTTATTGGCAAACCATTTCTGGGTTATTTGTATCTTGCATATTGCTAGGCGAGTTCTCCTAGGCGTCATAGCTGAAGGACTCCATGGCCCAAACCCCAAGGCACTAGGTCTCTTCAACCCTTGCGCATTCCCTGAGAGAGTCAGTTTTCCTGTCGTTTAAACTTGTTTGCTGAGCTTGTGTGCTTTGATACTATCACATCCACTTGTCAAGCTGTGCTAGAAATCCCTAAACCTCAGATCCACTCTTTGGGACATGTTATCACACCATAGTAGTAGGGGTACTATTCTTGCTTAGCAGATATCTGCACATTCCAGAGCTTGGCCATGATGAGTTTATATTTTGAGATCACTCATGATCAGAGCATTGTATTATTCAGACTTATGTTAGACCTTGTGTCAAGGCTGAGCCTTGAGAGTTCAGATTTGATGACCGATGTGACCCTTTATTCCATACAGTTTCAGTTCAGTGCCTAGAGATGTTTTGCAGCAGTGTTTCAGATGATATATGATGATTATTCTTATGATGATGTTGTATGACCTATGGATTTTTGATCATTGACTGTGGATTATTATCTTGTTGCTTTAGTCATGTTCACAGCATTAGCTTGGTATATGATTCATGATGTGGCAAACTTTGTAAACTTAAAATGGACTATCTTGATGATGAATTATAAAATTGACATTTTACTTGCACATTTAGGTTGTTTGACAAAACTCATTGGTTTACTACCTTGCATAGATCTGGTCTTTCTTGACACCATTTGTCTGCTAGCTTAGGCTCCACTTTCACTTGACTCCATCCATCCATGACTTTCCTTATTTGGCTTTAATCCTTGACTTGTCTTACTTGACTTTCTGATATTGAGGACTTCCTTTTTTACTACCTTTGTGTTTGGATCACATCCGTGTTTGTTTAGTGTCTCGGCTCTGAGTTGGTGGCAAAACTTGCCTTTGGTAAGTTGGATTGTAGGCCTAAATCATTTTGGTCGGTTGTCCCGATGTTTGGCACTGGCACGAACTCCCCCTAGTCACTTGAGATGTTGTTGGCTAAAACTGAAAGCTCATGTACTACTTATGGAAACTTATGTAAAATCGCCCATGGAAGCTAAAAAACTCTAGAATGTGTTTATCAACACACGTGAGTAAAGGGCAAGAGCGATGAAATGCTAAAAATACTCCTCGAAGAGTATAAGAAAGGTCCAAAAAGCAATGGTTCTTAAATTCTATATCTAAACGATTGTTGACCTTAAATATATATATATATAAACATGCCCTAGATGGAAGCTGCAATTAGTTGTGCTTATCAGCACACCTGAGATTCGAAGGGTTATGTAGGCCAAAAAGGCCATGAAATGAAATCAATGGATCCTAATGAAACTAGATCATCTTTTATGAAAGTAGACATGATGCCTAAGTTGAATAAGCACTCTCTAAACAACTTACCCATTTGTGAGGTACAACCCTTCCCCGTGTTTTTTTTTGTCCTTCACAGAGTTTGTAACTTCCCCCTTTTCCCAAGTCATCCCTTTGCCCAACCTTGTTCCCAGCCTTCATCCTTAGCTAGCAGTTAGACCATGTCCAATGGGTGAGTCTTTCATTTAAGATATTGTGCAAGTAAATATAAATAACAACGAAATGTGCAAATATGATTAATGCCACTAAATGATGTTATACTTTAAGATAAGATGTGAGTATGATTAGAGGAACATGTCTTAGTCTATTGATATGATTTATCCTTGGTTATATATTGGCCTAGTCAAACCCAGTTTGACTATGGTCATTTCTTGGGATTCCTGATGATGTGGGCCATATATGCTCATTGATGATGATGTATGGGTCCACATACTCTTGATGATGATGTTGTATGATGGACATATGATTCAGATGATGATTGATGCAGTTCAACAGGTTTTATTATTACTTCAGATCATCAGATTATGCATTGTCCATATATGATGGACCCTATAGCTAGCCCATCAGGGAAACCCATGGTGTATGAGTACACATTCTTAGTAGATTTGGGTCTTCTGGATCCAATGAGACACTTATCATTCAGTTCCGAGCACTTTTGATAGTGATGTATTTTTCCACTTGTTGGCCAGATTTGGGGCCGATTTCCCAGCAAGGGCCAGGAGAGGCCCGTTCACCTAGGGTTTTGTATGAGGAGGGGGTGGTCCAGCCACTTGATATTACCATTTACCCCCCCTTCTGGAGAGCCTGGTGGGCTCAATTTGACAGCGTAGATGCCCTAGGAGGCAGTTTCAGCACTTTCACAGTTACCGAGGCAGGATAAAAATGGAATAAAAGGGTCACTGAGCAATTTGATTTGGGCAATTGAGGCAAGGTTTTGGCACTTGTTCTTTACAGAGGTCTTCCAGGGTGAACGCCTTATCTTCCAGCCGGTTTTCATCAGCCAGTGGAGTCGCCATTTTTGGCACCGTTGCCAACTTGCCGGGGAGGTAGAGGCTTACCTTAGGTGTCTGTGATTATCCATGCATAACTCATATCTTATCGCATTCGGATTAATTTAGATGGTTATCATTTCAATCCTTAATTAAAAGCATATCCATCTATTTGTCTCTCTCTCCCTGCACTTTAACTGACATACATCTTGGTAGAAGAGTTTAAAAGTCTACCTGGCGACTCCTAATTGTGACTCCGCTGAGGAGCGAGCTCATAGTCATCCTTACAACACTAGAAGTAAATCAAATCCAAATCAATTGGAAGGAACCCCACTCACTTATCACAAAAGAGATCCTAAAGTCCAATCATCTAACTTCTTTTGGAAACTTGTTAACTCAGATTCTCCAAACCGTATCTTGGGATCTCCTTTGTTCAATTCGGTTCCTCCTTCATCTCCTAATCCTAATCCTAACGTAACTTCGGTCAATCCAATGGCTGGAACTCAAACTAATTCTGGAAACAATAATAAAAACAACCCTCCCGTCGCTCGTGCTTTTGGAAACAAGGCTAGGGCCTCTCCCTTAGACTTTTCCCAGGTCGTAGGTGCCCCCCATGATATGCCAGACAAGTACTTTGAAAAGATCTTAAAGTTCAATGGGAATTGTGCGACCTCCATTGAGGACCACATAGAAAACGTCTGGGCTCACATGGAAGCTTATGGGGCTGAAGAAGAAAATGTGTTTATGAGGGGTCTCTTTGCATCCTTGGAGGGTGATGCTCGCAAGTGGTTTGATCGTTTGCCTGCATCATCAATCAATCGATACGATGTATTCATCGAGAAACTCAAGCATGAGTGGTCAGTCAAGTTAGATGTGCGTTTTCTTTTGAACCAACTTTTTGAGATCAAGAAGAAAGAAAACGAGTCTGTTCATGAGTTTAACCTTCGCTTTGACAAGATAGTGGCCAACATTCCCAGTAGAAATAGGCCTCCCAATCAAGCCATCTTGATTCATTACCTAAATGCTTATGAGAGTTACCTTGGTTACCATTTGAAGGACAAAGACCCTAGTGACTTGAAAGTGGCACAAGACAATGCTAGAAAGGATGAAGCAAATGCTGCTTCCATGGGGAAGCAAAATTTCTTTGACCTAATCAGTGCCTCTTCTTCTAGATCTGAGCCTAAGTTTAGGAAGGGGAAAGAGCCTAGTAAAGATCCTAATGAAATGATGGAGAGCATGCATGAAATGATGAAGAATTTAACTCTCTTGACTAGGGATCTAGCTAAGAGCAAAGAGGCGGAAAGGCATAGACATCCCTATGGCCCTAAGCCTTATTGGAACCCACAAAAGAAACCTAATGAAGGTGATAGAAGAAACCCTGTGAGCCAAGCTTCATCTGAACCTCCTATCATAAATTGGTCTGAAGAGCAAAGGTTGGATGATCCTGAGTATCCCACCCATGGTGATGATACTCCTGATTCTCCAAAGAACATTAACTAGGTTGACAACTTAAAGTTTGACAAGGACTTTGGAAGAATTTTGATTTATCATGAAGAGTCCATAGAAGAACCCAGTCCTAGTTTCCCCATCTATGCCACTGAACAAGCTAGTAGCAGTAGTCAAGATCCTCTTAGAACCTATCAACGAAGAAAGGACGGCCAAAAGCCTACACCTTTCAGTGGAAAGAAAAGTAGTGAGCTGCCTAGTCCAGTGAGTGAGCCAATCCCTCTTTCCAAGTATGACTTGGATATCAACATTGAAAGAGAATTGGACAATATTATGCATAACATCCCACTCACCGAGTTAATGAAAATCCCATCAATAAAAGAGCTAGTGGTAGATTTTTCGAGAGTATCCCTGAGACTGCCACAAGTAGTGGTGAAGGTCCATCTTTTCAAAACCTAGCACCTAGTGCTATGGCTGATGAAGAGGAGGACCCTCCCATTAACATCCAAATTGCCTTATACGAGAGAAAGAATGGTGGTCACCAACCCTTTTATCTTACACTTCGCATTGGTGATACCCTTTTTCATAATTGCATGTTGGATTCTGGTGCCTCCATGAATGTGATGCCATTGCAAGTCATGGAAGCTATGGGATTAAAAATAACTAGGCCCTATGGGAACGTTTGTGGGATTGACTCTAGACCAGTTCAAGTCTTTGGCTTGATTAAAAACTTGAGAGTTGATCTGTTTTCATGCCCCGACATATCCATGCTAATGGACATAGTAGTCATAGATCTCCCTGCAGCTTATGGAATGCTCCTTTGTAGGAAGTGGTCTGTTGGGCTAGGGGGACATTTTCAGATGGATTTATCATATGCTACTATCCCCAACTCTGATGGGTCATTGGTTAGGGTATATCAGGAGCCATTTTATGATGGTCATCTTGAAAGTTATGAGGATGGTGTAAGAAACACGTTTGGTGAGGGTGAGTTATTACCTGAGGGTATCTTCATGGTCATGGGTGGCCACAATGAGGATCCTAGTCCAGAAAGAGAAAACATTTGGAGATCATTTGGAGATGATAGTTCTTCTGTGGAAGAGAGGGAAAGATCTATTGCTGTTAGAGAAATGAACCTTGAGTCACTTCGAGGTGAAGTGTCGGAAGAACTTAGGATTTTGAGCCAGCCTAGTGGTGTGGAGCCACACATTGAACAACCTGAGCCCACTACTCAATTAAATACTTCTGAGGTTAACTTTGATCGAATTAGAAGGGGTGAATATATACCTAGAACTGCCCATGAGTGGTTTTTCTTGGTTGACCTCAACACAGAAAGGGGAAGACAAGGCTTACCTCACATCACTCCTTGGGTAAATAACAACAAAGGAACACATCCTTCCCCTCCTGAAGGGAATGATGAAGAACCAACTGATTATCATTTTTCTGATGTTCCTGATCATTTGTCCCATTTGTCCTTGTAAGATGGGGTTTTGATGCAAGTTAGTGACAGCTCCATGAGTTGGCAAGAGCATGCCTTAATTCATGATGCCCCTGGAGAGGACTTTTCCTTGAATAACTTAGTTGTTTTTTAGGAAGAGCCTAGTGAGTCACGTTCATTGTATGACCTATGGAGTTCTGATCATTGACTGTGGATTATTATCTTGTTGCTTTAGTCATGTTCACAACATTAGCTTGGTATATGATTCATGATGTGGCAAGCTTTGTAAACTTAAAATGGACTATCTTGATGATGAATTATAAAATGGACATTTTACTTGCACATTTAGGTTGTTTGACAAAAGTCACTGGTTTACTACCTTGAATAGATATGGTCTTTCTTGACACCATTTGTCTGCTAGCTTAGGCTCCACTTTCACTTGACTCCATCCATCCATGACTTTTGGCTTTAACCCTTGACTTGTCTTACTTGACTTTCTGATATTAAGGACTTCCTTTTTTACTACCTATGTGTTTGGATCGCATCCCTATTTGTTTAGTGTCTCGGCGTTGAGTTGGTGACAAAACTTGCCTTTGGTAAGTTGGATTGTAGGCCTAAATCATTCTGGTCAGTTGTCCCAATGTTTGGCACTGGCACGAACTCCCCCTAGTCACTTGAGATGTTGTTGGCTAAAACTGAAAGCTCATGTACTACTTATGGAAACTTATGTAAATTCGCCCATGGAAGCTAAAAAACTCTAGAATGTGTTTATCAACACATGTGAGTAAAGGGCAAGAGCGATGAACTGCTAAAAATACTCCTCGAAGAGTATAAGAAAAGTCCAAAAAGCAATGGTTCTTAAATTCTATATCTAAATGATTGCTGACCTTATATATATATATATAAACATGCCTTGGATGCAAGCTGCAATTAGTTGTGCTTATTAGCACACCGGAGATCCGAAGGGTTATGTAGGCCAAAAAGGCCATGAAATGAAATCAATGGATCCTAATGAAACTGGATCATTTTTTTTGAAAGTAGACATGATGTCTAAGTTGAATAAGCACTCTCTAATCAACTTACCCATTTGTGAGGCACAACCCTTCCCCGTGTATTTTTTTGCCCTTCACAGAGTTTGTAGCTTCCCCCTTTTCCCAGTCCAAAGTGTCTTTTAGTTGAGTTTAGACAAGTCATCCCTTTGCCCAGCCTTGTTCCTAGCCTTCATCCTTAGCTAGCAGTTAGACCATGTCCAATGGGTGAGTCTGTCATTTAAGATATTGTGCAAGTAAATATAAATAACAACAGAATGTGCAAATATGATTAATGCCACTAAATGATGTTATACTTTAAGATAAGCTGTGAGTATGATTAGAGGAACATGTCTTAGTCTATTGATATGATTTATCCTTGGTTATATATTGGCCTAGTCAAACCCAGTTTGACTATGGTCATTTCTTGGGATCCGTGATGATGTGGGCCATGTATGCTTATTGATGATGATGTATGGGCCCACATACTCTTGATGATGATGCTATATGATGGACATATGATTCAGATGATGATTGATGCAGTTCAACAGGTTTTATTATTACTTCAGATCATCAGATTATGCACTGTCCATATATGGTGGACCCTATAGCTAGCCCATCAGGGAAACCCATGGTGTATGAGTACACATTCTTAGTAGATTTGGGTCTTCTGGATCCAATGAGACACTTATCATTCAGTTCTGGGCACTTTTGAGTGTGATAGATGCAGTTTTCCACTTGTTGATCAGATTTGGTGCCGATTTCCCAACCTAACCAGCAGGGGCCAGGAGAGGCCAGTTCACCTAGGGCGCTGTATGAGGAGGGGGTGGTGCAGCCACCTGATGTTACCATTTACCCCCCTTTCTGGAGAGCCTGGTGTGCTCATTTTGACAGCGCAGATGCCTTAGGAGGCAGTTTCAGCACTTTCACGGTTATCGAGGCAAGATAAAAATGGAATAAAAGGGTCATTGAGGAATTCGATTTGGGCAATTGAGGCAAGGTTTTGGCAGTTGGTCTTTACAGAGGTCTTCCAGGGTGAACCCCCTATCTTCCAGCCAGTTTTCATTAGTCAGTGGGGTCCACAGAGGCCACAGGAGGCCTTTTACTGCATGTCTCAGATTTTGAGGACATATTTGATCATTTGTATTATTTTGGACATATTATATTAGTTTATTGTGCCATGGGGATGCGCTAGCAAGGATTGATGCCTCCTATCCCCACCATGTGCTTCATGAGTCATGTCCTAGTCATATGAGGTGGGCCCATGTACTTTTTCCTCCTCTAGTGGATGACGTCACCCTCCATGAGTACTTTTAGCTATGACGTCATCACTATTTTGAGTGATCCATGTTATATGTTGTTATGATTCATCTTAGCCATTGATTATGTATTGAGATCTTTTAATCTCAACCACTCATCTTGTTGTAAAGTGGTTTTGAGATCTAGGGTTTTGGTCTTTATTATCCTATATAAGGAGGAGACCCCCTATTGTATAGCTCACCTTTGGGCTCTGGAAAAATTGGAATGAAAAGAATATTTTGGAGATCTACTTCTTGGCTTTGATTGGGTTACTCTTGTATATGTTCTTGCATCTTGTTTCTAGACATTTCTGAGTTTAAGCACCGAAATCGATATGTCCATACTTCATAAATCCAAAGAATTGCTAGTCTAGAGTTTTTTGTATGTTACTTGTTATCACACAACTTGTAGTTGCCCCTAGAGGTATCCCATCCGGGACGGTAGAGGAGACAGGCAACTAAAGAGGTGACCCAAGAGATGCCACGGTTCCCAATGCAATGTGGGAGTCACGTCAACCGAGGCACTCTTCGCTTTAGGTCAAGGTGTAACTAGACCAAGGGGGAGACCCTATACCCCAATCACAGTTGATTGGACACAAACAAAGGTTTCTAAGGGTAGGTAAAGGATGAGTTACGGAAACCAATGCAAGGCTAAGTGGACCTAAGAGTCAAGGAATGGTTGAAGGTGGTGTAATGGATAGTTAGTGTTTCAACCTATGTATGGTTTAGGCCACTTTATGGGGTATGATTACTAGGTATAGTACCATGTGTTTACACAAGTGGGTCTAGTTTCTTGGGAAGTGTGAAATGATTCTAGGTAGGCCCACAAGGTGAAGTTAGGTGTGAGATTGGTACTATAGGTTAGATCTAGGCTAGATCTAGAAGTTGGAGTTGGTTCTAGGATTACCCATGTATTAGATCTAGGGTTTGACACTAATCCCAAGGAGTGCGCCTTGCTTGGAGAAGGACTAGTGCCTTGTTGGATGGGCTAATGGGGTCAAAAAGTATGTCAAAGTGTAGATCGGGACACCTAGAAGCCAAGTCAAGTGGGTTGAATGAGATCCAATGGTTGGATCTTACTAGATCTAGGTTTTTTTAAGTGATGACCAAAAGTGGACCACAATCCCTTAAAACAAGGAATACAATCCCCAAGGCGGATCTTGACGGAAGGACAGTATAGACCTAGGTTTCAAGGCATGGGCATTCCAAATCCACGAAAATCTCCAACACCCACTTCCTAGAAGTGGACCTGTTACCACACAACTTGTAGTTGCCCCTAGAGGTATCCCATCCGGGACGGTAGAGGAGTCAGGCAACTAAAGAGGTGACCCAAGAGATGCCACGGTTCCCAATGCAAGATGGGAGTCACGTCAACCGAGGCACTCTTCGCTTTAGGTCAAGGTGTAACTAGACCAAGGGGGAGACCCTATACCCCAATCACAGTTGATTGGATCCAAACAAAGGTTTCAAAGGATATATAAATGATGAGTTACGGAAACCAATGCAAGGCTAAGTGGACCTAAGGGTTAAGCAATGGTTGAAGGTGATGTAATGGATAATAAGTGCTTCAAACTATGTACGGTTTAGGCCACATGATGGGGTATGATTACTAGGTGTAGTACCATGTGTTTACACAAGTGGGTCTTGTTGTCTTGGGAAGTGTGAAATAGTTCTAGGTGGACCCACAAGGTGAAGTTAGGTGTGAGGATGGTACTATAGGTTAGATCTAGGCTAGATCTATAAGTTGGAGTTGGTTCTAGGATTACCCATGTACTAGATCTAGGGTTTGACACTAATCCCAAGGAGTGTGCTTTGCTTGAAGAAGGACTAGTGCCTTGTTGGATGGGCTAATGGAGTCAAGAGGTATGTCAAATTGTAGATCGGGACACCTAGAAGCCAAGTCAAGTGGATTGGATGAGATTCAATGGTTGGATCTTAGTAGATCTAGGTTTTTAAAAGATGACCAAAAGTGGACCACAATCCCTTAAAACAAGGAATGCAATCCCCAAGGCGGATCTTGACAAAAGGACAGTATAGACCTAGGTTTCAAGGCATGGGCATTCCAAATCCACAAAAATCTCCAACACCCACTTCCTAGAAGTGGACCAACTCAAAAAATCAAGGGGGTGCGACTTGCTCAAGGAGGGTCCAAAAATGGGTTTTGGTGGACCAAATCAAGTCCAATGGCCACCAAAATGTAGATCCGGGATGTTAATACCCCGATCTATGTTCCTTCAAAGTTTCAAGTGAATCAAGTGGCTAGATCTTAGTAGATCTAAGTTTTAAGGTACCAAGAAGATCAAAAGGGGGTTTCAACCCCTTAAAACATGGAGAGATGTCCACAAGGTAGTTTTCACCAAAGTAAAGATATGGGTATAGGTTATCAAATGTCTAGATGTCAAATCAAGTGGGATCTCACCTACCCATGTGCTAGATCTAACCCAACAAGCTTCTCTTAGGAAAATCGATTTAGGTTCAAGAAGGCTTTTTGTATTGAAAAGTGTGTCAATTTTTAGCCAATCACCACCAAACTATAGATCCAACTAGGGGTGGATCCTATAGAGGTGGGTTTTTAATATCTTTTCAATTGCAAGGCTAGATCTAAGTAGATCTAAGAAATACCAAATTTGGGGTTTTGATTTAATTAGGGTTTTATGACCAATGAAGATAGAATGGATGAAAGAGGCACATACCTTGTAGATCTTACCTCAATTGCTTATGGCCACCTTGCAAGTTGATAGCATTCTCCTATGTTTATATTCAAGAGTGAGATCCAAGTGCTCCAACCAAATCGCCCTTCTCCAAGATAGCCAAATCGTCCTCCTCCTACAAGACAAGATCAAAGAAACAAATCAAGCAAGATGATTATGAAAATGGTAGAAAGACGTAATAGAAAGCATCAACTATGTCACGAAGATACAATAATGATACTCCCTGTCACAAGATCAACCCAAGAGAGAATATGTGGATCCCTCCAACAATAACCCTCAAAAAGTCGCCCTCCTCTCTCCAATTCGACTTTCCTGTCAAAAGGTTAGCAAAAGCACCAAAATCCACAATGATACATAGAAGAGATACTTTATATTCAATATGCAAGAGAATCCACAAATGCAAGAGAGATGTGCTCCACAAAAAATCTTCTATTCCAATATTCCAGAGCTCCAAAGGTGAGCTTTACAATGGGGGGTCTCCTCCTTATATAGGATAATAAAGACCAAAACCCTATACCACTCTACAATACTACATCAAATGAGTGGTTGAGATTATAAGATCTCATCATACAATCAATGGCTAGGATGAATCCATAACAATATATCACATGGATCACTCAACATAACAATAGCGCCCTCACTAAATGGTACAATGGAGGGTGACGTCATCCCACTAGAGGGGTAAAAAGTACAACAATCCACCTCATGATGACTAGGACATGATAAAATAAGCTCATGGTGGGGCTAGGAGGTATTAATCCTTACTAGCTCATCCCCAAGGCACAATAAAATAATAACATATGTCCAATATAATAAAAATGACCAAAACTGTCCTCAGAATCCATGACAGTCAAGCAGTAAATGTCCTCCTGTGATCAATCCGGGCATACCCACATGGTGAAAACTGACTGGAAGATAGTGATGCCACCCTGGAAGACCTCTGTGAAGACCAAATGCCAAAACCTTGCCTCAATTGCCCAAATCGATTTCCTCAGTGACCACTTTATCCCATTTTTTAACTGCCTCGGGAACTGTGAAAGTGCCAAAACTGCCTCCTAGGGTGCTAGCGCTGTCCATCTGAGCCCACCAGGCTCTCCGGGAGGGGGGATAAATGGTAATAACAAGTGGCTGGACCACCCCCTCCATCATCAGCGCCCTAGGTGAACTGGCCTCTCGGGGCCCCTGCTGCTCAGGCTGGGAAATCAGCCCCAAATCTGGTCAACAAGTGTAAAACTGCATCAATCACTATCAGAAGTGCCCGGAACTGAAAGATAAGTGTCTCAATGGATCCAGAAGACCCAAATCCACTAGGAATGAGTACTCATACACCCTGGGTTGCCCTAATGGGCCAGCTGTAGGGTCCACCATATATGGACAATGTATAATCTACTGATCTGAAATAATAATAAACCTGCTGAACTGGATCAAACATCATCTGCATCATATGTCCATCATATGATATCATCATCAAACATGTGGGACCATAAATCATCATCAATAATCATCCATACATGGTCCACATCATCACGGATCCCAAGAATATATAATCAAGGATAAATCACATCAGTAGACTAAGACAATGTTTCTCTAATCATTCCCACAGCTAAGCTCAAAGTATAAATTCCATTCAGTGGCATTAATCAAGTTAACATATTCCGTGGTTATATAAAATTACTTGCACAATAGTTCAAATGACAAACTCACCCATTGGACATGGTCAAACTGCTAGTGAAGGATGAAGGCTAGGAGCAAGGTTGGGCCAAGGGTTTGACTTGTCTAACTTAACTCAAAAATACTTTGGACTGGGAAAAAGGGGGAAGCTACAAACTCTGTGCTGGACAAAAGAACACGGGGAATGGCTGTGCCTCACAAATGGATAAGTTGTTTAGAGAGTGCTTATTCAACTTAGGCATCATGTCTACATCAAGTTGATCCAGGTTCATTAGGATCATTCAATTTTATTTCCATGGCCTTTTTGGCCTACATAACCCTTCGGATTTCAGATGTGCTGAGAAGCACAACTAGTTGCAGCTTGCATCCAGGGCATGTTTTTTCACATATTTATAAGGTCAGCAATTGTTTAGATATAACTTTTAAGAACCATTGCTTTTTGGACCTTTCTTATACTCTTCGAGGAGTATTTTTAGCTTTTCATTGCTCTTGCCCTTTTTTGTTTCCATGGGCGAATTTTTAGTTTCCATAGGTAGAACATGAGCTTTCAGTTTTAGCCAACAACATCTCAAGTGACTAGGGGGAATTCGAGCCAATGCCAAACATCAGGACAACCGACCAGAATGATTTAGGCCTACAATCCAACTCACCAAAGGTAAGTTCTGTCACCAACTCAGAGCCGAGACACTGGATAAACAGGGATGCGGTCCAAACACAGAGGTAGAAAAATGGGGAAGTCCTCAGTATCAAAAAGTCAAAATGAGACTAGTCAGGGTTTAAAGTCAAATAGGAAGGTCATGTATGGATGGAGACAAGTGAGTATGGAGCCTACACTAGCAGACAACTGGTGTCGGGGAAAGACTATGTCTATGTAAGGTGACATACCAGTAAGTTTTGTTAAATGACCTAAAAGTGCAAGCAATTGTCCATTTATGATTTACAGTTCATTTTAAATAGTTTGCCACATCAGGAATAATATACCAAGCACATGCCATGATCATGACTAAATCAACAAGATAATAATCCACAGTCAGTGAGAACATATCCATAGATCATACAACATCATCATAATAATCATCATCATGCATCATCTGAAACACTGCTGAAATACATCTCTAGGCACTGAACTGAAACTGTAATGGGATAAGTGGTCACATCAGTCATCAAATCCGAACTCTCAAGGCTCAGCCTTGACACAAGGTCATAAAATCTGAATAATGTACTGCTCTGATCATGAGTGATCCAAAATATATAGCCATGCTCTGGAATAAATGAAGCTCTGGAATGTGCAGATATCTGCTGTACAAGAATAGTAGCCCTGCTACTATGGTGTGATAACATCTGGCTCCAGCTGGGACAAGTGCTCTAAGGGAGAGAGCGCTTGAGAACCTCAGAATCTCTGGTCTCGAACTGCTCTGCATCAATCTTCAATCCAGTACTGCACCATCCTTGCTTTCAGCTTTTATCTTGCACCTGTTCCTGCTCTCACAAACACTAGAATACCATCATGGAGCATGTATGGGACAAATATAAAATAAAACTGAAAACTAATCTAAAGAATAAACTGAAAATGCGTCAAAATATAAATTTAAACTAACATGGCATATATTATTATCATTTTTATTTACTGTGCAGGAGGAAAAGAAAAACTTCTTAAATCAGGCAATCTCAACTTGCACAGGCAGCCAACAATAGAAATGCTAACTATAATTTCTTAAAAATGTATGCAGGAGAAGAGACAAGCTTAGGAAGGAGCAGGACTCAACTCAGTTAGAAAAAAGAAAACGAGACAATACTCGGCACACAAAAAAAGAAAAATCACACAAATCCTACTGCTCAAGTGAGCTTATTCAATACCTACCTACCCTACTCTAACCAGTGAGCACAAATGTTAGGTAAAATCATAAATCCAGTGCAACCATTCATCAAATAAATTAATGATTCTTCTTTGATTTTTGTTGATGAAACAAGTCAAGATTGGATTAAAAATTATTGAAATTGAGAGCACAATCTTCTTGACTTGTTCAGAAATTGAAGAAGGATTTGAGTGGTGCAACATGAAATAATGCAGAGGAGACGACTGACTAGTGAAGCCATCCTCCATCCAAAAACTGATAGGATCATAAAATTTATGCAAGTTATTGTTTAAAATGGATGGAGGAAAAATACAAGGCATATGATTTAATAAACTACTTTCCTCATTCACTTCACTTGCATATTTAATTCGTTTCCCCTTGGGACTGATGATCAAATAAAAACCAAGTGGGGACAAATCAAGGCTTAAAAGACGAAAAATCAAAACTAGGCCCACTTGATGCTCAAAAATGGAGAAAATATGAAATTGATCTTTAAACACCTTTTCTAGCCACCAAGAATGATTGATAATTTGACAACAAGCATTATTGTTCCAAGGTGACTGAAAAGGGAAATGAAGTGCTTTTTCTCCAAACATGTAATCATACATATACTTCCTATTGAAAAATTCCAAGGCAAAAAAATGACTAGAGCACCAACCCAAAGATGATTGAAAGAGTTGGGAAGGGAGGGTGGATTGCAAATATGAAAAGTCTCCTAGATGGATAGAAAGATTTGGCCTTGAAATTTGACAAAATGGAAGACCTTTCATAATAGCACTAGGAATGACTTCAAACTTTTGATTAAATTTGATTTGAGGACAAGATTCTAACTCTAAGAAAAAGCTATCTTGACTAAGGATAGAAAAATTTAAAAACTCATTATAAGAAGTGGAACAAAGATTAGAGCATCTAGTGTGATCTACTGGCTCATCCTCTCCTTCTATTAATTCATCATTAAAATCACAAGAGGATACTTGATCATTTTCATCAAATTGATCAGGGATAAAATTAAGAAATTTATTTAGAACATCCTGATTATTTGCACAATGATCATGTGAAAGCACTACTAAAGGGTCTTGGTCAATGTTTCCATTTTCTTCTTCTTCAAAAAGGTGAGGAGAAATTAAAGGATTGTTAATGATAGAATGATTAAGGAGTTCTCTTTCTGAAGGATCCACAAAATCAGAAATTTCTTCAAGGTCAATAGGGGGGCTACTCAAGGACTGACTTGAAGTGTCATTATTATTATCATGGTCCTTGTCAAACTGATCCTCAACAACATAGTTATTGCTTGATGTCTCTGTTAAGGATTCTTCAATATTACTACCCCATTTATTCTTTAATAACCCAACAAACATATCATATCCAGTGATGGATCCTGGGGCTAAATTATCAAACCATAATCCGGCATTTCCACCTAATGTCTCACCCAGGGCCCGCATATAAACATCTTCATCATCAGCACCCCTAACTTCCATATAATCCCAAAATCTTTGTAAATGATTTTCAATTGACTCAAAATAATTTCCATAGAAACGAGGCAACCATTCAGAGTAATTATTTGGCATAAGATGAGGTGCCCCATGAATTTCAGAAAAGTCAAAAGGAGATGGCTTAGGTGGATTTCTAATAACTTTGGCCATTCTACTAGGGATTAGTTTTGGATGTCTAACTGGAATGCTAGAGTCATTTGACCGAATGCTTTGGTTGCAAGGCCTTGGTTGAACTTGACTTTTGTTTGAATTAATTGGGTTAATATTTTTACTTGAAGAATGAAAAGAATGATGAAAGTTATAAGAATTATGTACATAATCATTCCCATTATTGATATGTTGACTGACCTTCATTACTTTCTTCCAACTGCCCTCTATAGCGAGATAGATTCTCATATATTTCATTCATACACCTTGTCATTTGGAAGAAAATGTCTGAATTCATTTATGATTTACAAATTACAAAATTGAAAGATGGGAATGGGGCCGATCCTCAGCGGAGTCACGAATTGGAGTCGCCAGGTAGATTTTTAAACTCTTCTACCAAGATGTATGTCGTTTAAAGTGCAGGGAGAGAGTGAGACAAAACATATGTTGAACCAAGGTAGGCCTCTACCTCCCCGGCAACGGCGCCAAAAATGTTATCACACAACTTGTAGTTGCCCCTAGTGGTATCCCATCCGGGACGGTAGAGGAGCTAGGCAACTAAAGAGGTGACCCAAGAGATGCCACGGTTCCCAATGCAAGATGGGAGTCACGTCAACCGAGGCACTCTTTGCTTTAGGTCAAGGTATAACTAGACCAAGGGGGAGACCCTATACCCCAATCACAGTTGATTGGACCCAAACAAAGGTTTCTAAGGGAAGGTAAGTGATGAGTTATGGAAACCAATGCAAGGCTAAGTGGACCTAAGGGTTAAGGTATGATTGAAGGTGGTGTAATGGATAATAAGTGTTTCAACCTATGTATGGTTTAGGCCACATGATGGGGTATGATTAGTAGGTATAGTACCAATGTGTTTATACAAGTGGGTCTAGTTTCTTGGGAAGTGTGAAATGGTTCTAGGTGGACCCACAAGGTGAAGTTAGGTGTGAGGATGGTACTATAGGTTAGATATGGGCTAGATCTATGAGTTTGAGTTGGTTCTAGGAGTACCCATGTACTAGATCTAGGGTTTGACACGAATCCCAAGGAGTGCGACTTGCTTGGAGAAGGACTAGTGCCTTGTTGAATGGGCTAATGGAGTCAAGAAGTATGTCAAAGTGTAGATCGGGACACCTAGAAGCCAAGTCAAGTGGGTTGGATGAGATCCAATGGTTGGATCTTACTAGATCTAGGTTTTTAAGTGATTACCCTAAGTGGACCACAATCCCTTGAAACAAGGAATGCAACCCCCAAGGTGGATCGTGACAAAAAGACAGTATAGACCTAGGTTTCAAGGCATGGGGATTCCAAATCCACAAAAATCTCAAACACCCACCTCCTAGAAGTGGACCAACTCAAATCTTCAAGGGGGTGCGACTTGCTCAAGGAAGGGCAAAAGATGGGTTTGGTGGACCAAATCAAGTCCAATGGCCACCAAACTGTAGATCCAAGTGGCTAGTACCCCGATCTATGTATGTTCAAAAGATCAAGTCAATCCAAGGGCTAGATCTTAGTAGATCTAAGTTTTAAGGTGCCAAGAAGATCAAAAGGGGGTTTTAACCCCTTAAAACATGGAAAGACGTCCACAAGGTAGTTTTCACCAAAGTAAGGATGTGGGGGTAGGTTATCAAGTGTCTAGATTTCAAATCAAGCGGGATCTTACCTACCCATGTGCTAGATCTAACCCAACAAGCCTCTCTTAGGGAAGTGCGATTTGGTTCAAGAAGGCTTTTTGCATTGAAAAGTGTGTCAATTTTTAGCCAATCACCACCAAACTATAGATCCAACTAGGGGTGGACCCTATAGAGGTGGGTTTTTAATATCTTTTCAATTGCAAGGCTAGATCTAAGTAGATCTAAGAAATACCAAATTTGGGGTTTTGATTTAATTAGGGTTTTATGACCAATGAAGATAGAATGGATGAAAGAGGCACATACCTTGTAGATCTTACCTCAATTGCTTATGGCCACCTTGCAAGTTGATAGCATTCTCCTATGTTTATATTCAAGAGTGAGATCCAAGTGCTCCAACCAAATCGCCCTTCTCCAAGATAGCCAAATCGTCCTCCTCCTACAAGACAAGATCAAAGAAACAAGTCAAGCAAGATGATTATGAAAATGGTAGAAAGATGTAATAGAAAGCATCAACTATGTCACGAAGATACAATAATGATACTCCCTGTCACAAGATCAACCCAAGAGAGAATATGTGGATCCCTCCAACAATAACCCTCAAAAAGTCGCCCTCCTCTCTCCAATTCGACTTTCCTGTCAAAAGGTTAGCAAAAACACCAAAATCCACAATGATACATAGAAGAGATACTTTATATTCAATATGCAAGAGAATCCAAAATGCAAGAGAGATGTGCTCCACAAAAAATCTTCTATTCCAATATTCCAGAGCTCCAAAGGTGAGCTTTACAATGGGGGGTCTCCTCCTTATATAGGATAATAAAGACCAAAACCCTATACCACTCTACAATACTACATCAAATGAGTGGTTGAGATTATAAGATCTCATCATACAATCAATGGCTAGGATGAATCCATAACAATATATCACATGGATCACTCAACATAACAATAGCGCCCTCACTAAATGGTACAATGGAGGGTGACGTCATCCCACTAGAGGGGTAAAAAGTACAACAATCCACCTCATGATGACTAGGACATGATAAAATAAGCTCATGGTGGGGCTAGGAGGTATTAATCCTTACTAGCTCATCCCCAAGGCACAATAAAATAATAACATATGTCCAATATAATAAAAATGACCAAAACTGTCCTCAGAATCCATGACAGTCAAGCAGTAAATGTCCTCCTGTGATCAATCCGGGCATACCCACATGGTGAAAACTGACTGGAAGATAGTGATGCCACCCTGGAAGACCTCTGTGAAGACCAAATGCCAAAACCTTGCCTCAATTGCCCAAATCGATTTCCTCAGTGACCACTTTATCCCATTTTTTAACTGCCTCGGGAACTGTGAAAGTGCCAAAACTGCCTCCTAGGGTGCTAGCGCTGTCCATCTGAGCCCACCAGGCTCTCCGGGAGGGGGGATAAATGGTAATAACAAGTGGCTGGACCACCCCCTCCATCATCAGCGCCCTAGGTGAACTGGCCTCTCGGGGCCCCTGCTGCTCAGGCTGGGAAATCAGCCCCAAATCTGGTCAACAAGTGTAAAACTGCATCAATCACTGTCAGAAGTGCCCGGAACTGAAAGATAAGTGTCTCAATGGATCCAGAAGACCCAAATCCACTAGGAATGAGTACTCATACACCCTGGGTTGCCCTAATGGGCCAGCTGTAGGGTCCACCATATATGGACAATGTATAATCTGCTGATCTGAAATAATAATAAACCTGCTGAACTGGATCAAACATCATCTGCATCATATGTCCATCATATGATATCATCATCAAACATGTGGGACCATAAATCATCATCAATAATCATCCATACATGGTCCACATCATCACGGATCCCAAGAATATATAATCAAGGATAAATCACATCAGTAGACTAAGACAATGTTTCTCTAATCATTCCCACAGCTAAGCTCAAAGTATAAATTCCATTCAGTGGCATTAATCAAGTTAACATATTCCGTGGTTATATAAAATTACTTGCACAATAGTTCAAATGACAAACTCACCCATTGGACATGGTCAAACTGCTAGTGAAGGATGAAGGCTAGGAGCAAGGTTGGGCCAAGGGTTTGACTTGTCTAACTTAACTCAAAAATACTTTGGACTGGGAAAAAGGGGGAAGCTACAAACTCTGTGCTGGGCAAAAGAACACGGGGAATGGCTGTGCCTCACAAATGGATAAGTTGTTTAGAGAGTGCTTATTCAACTTAGGCATCATGTCTACATCAAGTTGATCCAGGTTCATTAGGATCATTCAATTTTATTTCCATGGCCTTTTTGGCCTACATAACCCTTCGGATTTCAGATGTGCTGAGAAGCACAACTAGTTGCAGCTTGCATCCAGGGCATGTTTTTTCACATATTTATAAGGTCAGCAATTGTTTAGATATAACTTTTAAGAACCATTGCTTTTTGGACCTTTCTTATACTCTTCGAGGAGTATTTTTAGCTTTTCATTTGCTCTTGCCCTTTTTTGTTTCCATGGGCGAATTTTTAGTTTCCATAGGTAGAACATGAGCTTTCAGTTTTAGCCAACAACATCTCAAGTGACTAGGGGGAGTTCGAGCCAATGCCAAACATCGGGACAACCGACCAGAATGATTTAGGCCTACAATCCAACTCACCAAAGGTAAGTTCTGTCACCAACTCAGAGCCGAGACACTGGATAAATAGGGATGCGGTCCAAACACAGAGGTAGAAAAATGGGGAAGTCCTCAGTATTAGAAAGTCAAAATGAGACTAGTCAGGGTTTAAAGTCAAATAGGAAGGTCATGTATGGATGGAGACAATTGAGTATGGAGCCTACACTAGCAGACAACTGGTGTCGGGGAAAGACCATGTCTATGTAAGGTGACATACCAGTAAGTTTTGTTAAATGACCTAAAAGTGCAAGCAATTGTCCATTTATGATTTACAGTTCATTTTAAATAGTTTGCCACATCAGGAATAATATACCAAGCACATGCCATGATCATGACTAAATCAACAAGATAATAATCCACAGTCAGTGAGAACATATCCATAGATCATACAACATCATCATAATAATCATCATCATGCATCATCTGAAACACTGCTGAAATACATCTCTAGGCACTGAACTGAAACTGTAATGGGATAAGTGGTCACATCAGTCATCAAATCCGAACTCTCAAGGCTCAGCCTTGACACAAGGTCATAAAATCTGAATAATGTACTGCTCTGATCATGAGTGATCCAAAATATATAGCCATGCTCTGGAATAAATGAAGCTCTGGAATGTGCAGATATCTGCTGTACAAGAATAGTAGCCCTGCTACTATGGTGTGATAACAGGACCAACTCAAAACTTCAAGGGGGTGCGACTTGCTCAAGGAAGGGTAAAAGATGGGTTTGGTGGACCAAATCAAGTTCAATGGCCACCAAACTGTAGATCCAAGTGGCTTATACCCCGATCTATGTATCTTCAAAAATTCAAGTGAATCCAATGGCTAGATCTTAGTAGATCTAAGTTTTAAGGTACCAAGAAGATCAAAAGGGGGTTTCAACCCCTTAAAACATGGAGAGATGTCCACAAGGTAGTTTTCACCAAAGTAAGGATATGGGTATAGGTTATCAAGTGTCTAGATTTCAAAACAAGTGGGATCTCACCTACCCATGTGCTAGATCTAACCCAACAAGCTTCTCTTAGGAAAATCGATTTAGGTTCAAGAAAGCTTTTTGCATTGAAAAGTGTGTCAATTCTTAGCCAATCACCACCAAACTATAGATCCAACTAGGGGTGGATCCTATAGAGGTGGGTTTTTAATATCTTTTCAATTGCAAGGCTAGATCTAAGTAGATCTAAAAAATACCAAAAACAAGGGTTTTAATTTGATTAGGGTTTTTGTGATCTAGAAATTATGGAAGATTCAAGGAAGAGAAGATCATACCTCTTGGAACATACCTGGATGAAGAGATGAATGCTAGTTGAGACGAGGATTACTTTGCCAAAGATCAAATGGAGAATTGTTGAAGCCCTCTTGCCAAATCGATTTTTCCAAGCCACATGTGATTCCTTCTAACCTGTCAAGCCAAGGAGCAAAGCATCAATTAGTTTAACAAATCGAAGGTAGATGCAAGCAAGAGAGAGAAAAACATAGAATAGTTGACACAAAGGCAAAACTACTCCCTGTCAAACCCAAAACGACTTCTTCCAAGCTTGAAGGGCAAGCCTCCCCACCAATTCGCACTTGTCAAAATCGCCCTCTTAACCTGCAAATAAAGTATGGCAAATATGCAAGATAGCTACAATAGATCCTCCAGTGCAATGGACAATAGCATTTACAATCGAAACAACCAACATTCACTCCAATCCAAGCATGTACTCCAAAAGATAGAAATTTTATTCCAAGAGCCAAGAGCCAAAAATCTCTAGATGAATTTTACAATGAGAGGCTCCCTCCTTAAATAGGATGGGGAGAGAGTACAATCATAACCACTTTTTACATGAGTGGCTAAGATTAAAAGATCTCAAGATCTAATCAATGGCTAACAATAAATCATAACCATATATCACATGGATCACCCATATAATGATAGCGCCCCCACTAAAAAGTACAATAAGGGGGTGACGTCATCCACAAGAGAAAATATAAGCATCAAAATCCACCTCATGGTGACTAGGACATGAAAATATAAGCTCATGGTGGGGCTAGGAGGTTTTAATCCTTACTAGCTCATCCCCAAGGCACAATAAATATAATAAAATATGTCCAATATAATAAAAATGACCAAAACTGTCCTCAGAATCCATGACAGTCAAGCAGTAAATGTCCTCCTGTGATCAATCCGGGCATACCCACATGGTGAAAACTGGCTGGAAGGTAGTGATGCCACCCTGGAAGACCTCTGTGAAAACCAAATGCCAAAACCTTGCCTCAATTGCCCAAATCGATTTCCTCAGTGACCACTTTATCCCATTTTTTTAACTGCCTCGGGAACTGTGAAAGTGCCAAAACTGCCCCCTAGGGTGCTAGCGCTGTCCATCTGAGCCCACCAGGCTCTCCGGGAGGGGGGATAAATGGTAATAACAAGTGGCTGGACCACCCCCTCCATCATCATCGCCCTAGGTGAACTGGCCTCTCGGGGCCCCTGCAGCTCAGGCTGGGAAATCAGCCCCAAATCTGGTCAACAAGTGTAAAACTGCATCAATCACTGTCAGAAGTGCCCGGAACTGAAAGATAAGTGTCTCAATGGATCCAGAAGACCCAAATCCACTAGGAATGAGTACTCATACATCATGGGTTGCCCTAATGGGCCAGCTGTAGGGTCCACCATATATGGACAATGTATAATCTGCTGATCTGAAATAATAATAAACCTGCTGAACTGGATCAAACATCATCTGCATCATATGTCCATCATATGATATCATCATCAAACATGTGGGACCATAAATCATCATCAATAATCATCCATACATGGCCCACATCATCACGGATCCCAAGAATATATAATCAAGGATAAATCACATCAGTAGAATAAGACAATGTTTCTCTAATCATTCCCACAGCTAAGCTCAAAGTATAAATTCCATTCAGTGGCATTAATCAAGTTAACATATTCCGTGGTTATATAAAATTACTTGCACAATAGTTCAAATGACAAACTCACCCATTGGACATGGTCAAACTGCTAGTGAAGGATGAAGGCTAGGAGCAAGGTTGGGCCAAGGGTTTGACTTGTCTAACTTAACTCAAAAATACTTTGGACTGGGAAAAGGGGGAAGCTACAAACTCTGTGCTGGACAAAAGAACACGGGGAATGGCTGTGCCTCACAAATGGATAAGTTGTTTAGAGAGTGCTTATTCAACTTAGGCATCATGTCTACATCAAGTTGATCCAGGTTCATTAGGATCATTCAATTTTATTTCCATGGCCTTTTTGGCCTACATAACCCTTCGGATTTCAGATGTGCTGAGAAGCACAACTAGTTGCAGCTTGCATCCAGGGCATATTTTTCACATATTTATAAGGTCAGCAATTGTTTAGATATAACTTTTAAGAACCATTGCTTTTTGGACCTTTCTTATACTCTTCGAGGAGTATTTTTAGCTTTTCATTGCTCTTGCCCTTTTTTTTTGTTTCCATGGGCGAATTTTTAGTTTCCATAGGTAGAACATGAGCTTTCAGTTTTAGCCAACAACATCTCAAGTGACTAGGGGGAGTTCGAGCCAATGCCAAACATCGGGACAACCGACCAGAATGATTTAGGCCTACAATCCAACTCACCAAAGGCAAGTTCTGTCACCAACTCAGAGCCGAGACACTGAATAAACAGGGATGCGGTCCAAACACAGAGGTAGAAAAATGGGGAAGTCCTCGGTATCAGAAAGTCAAATGAGACAAGTCAGGATTTAAAGTCAAACAGGAAGGTCATGTATGGATGGAGACAAGTGAATATGGAGCCTACACTAGCAGACCACCAGTGTCGGGAAAGACCATGTCTATGTAAGGTGAAATACCAGTAAGTTTTGTTAAATGACCTAAAAGTGCAAGCAATTGTCCATTTTATGATTTACAGTTCATTTTAAATAGTTTGCCACATCAGGAATAATATACCAAGCACATGCCATGATCATGACTAAATCAACAAGATAATAATCCACAGTCAGTGAGAACATATCCATAACATCATCATAATAATCATCATCATGCATCATCTGAAACACTGCTGCAATATATCTCTAGGCACTGAACTGAAACTGTAATGGGATAAGTGGTCACATCAGTCATCAAATCTGAACTCTCAAGGCTCAGTCTTGACACAAGGTCATAAAATCTGAATAATGTACTGCTTTGATCATGAGTGATCCAAAATATATAGCCATGCTCTGGAATAAAGGAAGCTCTGGAATGTGCAGATATCTGCTGTACAAGAATAGTAGCCCTGCTACTATGGTGTGATAACATTACTCTTGTATATGTTCTTGCATCTTGTTTCTAGACATTCTTTGCTCCTATAGGTGAAATCGACATCAAGAGAAGGAGGTCGAATTGCTTGAAGCTAGCTCAACGATTTGCTTTTTGGGAAGATTGTAGGGGTTGCTCACATCCCCCATGAGAAAGATGTCTTCATAGAGGGAGTTTTTCAATTGTGCTTTGTCCATTGATTGCTTTCTTGATATGACATGCTTAGATCTTATGGATCTGTGGATCAAATCTAACTTGATGTAGTTTGATTTACAGGTTTTCATGGGACATCTCTCCTCCTAGGGCTTGGAAGTTTTTGGTTGAAGAAACTTGGATCAAGCTTGGAATTGTAACTAGGCCAAGATTTCTCCATATGCTAAGAGGCTGGAAGCTTTTGAGGTAAGATATACAAGGTACGTATTGATTTTGCTTGCTATCCATCCTATTGGTCAAAAACTACATTAAAATCAAAACCCTCATTTTTGTTTTTCTCAGATCTACAAAGATCTAGCTTGGCTTTGGGTATAATAAAAAGAACCCACCTCTATAGTATCCACGGCAATTTGGATCTATAGTTTGGTGGCATTTGGACTTCATTTGACCCTTCCCCCAAGGCACTTAGCCTTCCTTGAGTGAGGTCGCCCTCCTTGGGTAGGTGAGTTGAGCTAGTTCTAGCACATGGGTAGGTGAGATCCCACTTGATTCATGATCCTCACACTTGATAACCTACCCCTAGTGCTTCACTTCATTTATTTTCACCTTGTGGGCCCCATTCCTCATTTTGAGGGTTGTGCCCCACTTGGGTCAATTTGGTAATGCATTTTCAATCCCAGATCTATGGAGATCTAGCCATTGGATGCCTTTGACCTTCAAAACCCACTTTGATAATTGTCTAAACTACCCCGATCTATAATTTGGCATACTTTGGACTCCATTTACCCATCCATCTTAAGGCACTAGTCTACCTAAGGCAAGTCGCACTTCTTGGGATTAGTGTCATGTGCTAGATCCCATATGTGGGTATCTCAAATTTCATCTTAGATCCATAGATCTACTCTTTGCATACCCCTTGGTACCATTTGCACCCTTAACTTCACGTTGTGGGTCCCATTTGGACCATTTCCATATCCCAAGGAAGTGGGCCCCACTTGTGTATTTCATGGTACTAGATCTTGTCATTTGATCTCATTATGTGGCCTAAATCATTCATTGGTTGAAACACTAGTCATTCCTTAAGCCTCTTTCAACCATACTTAAACTTCTAGGTCCACCTAACCTTTCATTGGTTTTTGTAACTTGTCTTTCACACTTCCCTAGGAACCATTGTTTTGGCTAGTCTTCTGTCGATTGGCCATAGGGTCTCCCCCTTGATCTTATCCTGCCTAGATCTAAAGCGAAGAGTGCCTCGGTTGTCGTGACTCCCAGCTTGCATTGGGAACCGTGGCATCTCTTGGGTCACCTCTTTAGTTGTCGATCTCCTCTACCATCCCAGATGGGATACCTTTAGGGACAACTACACATTGTGTGATAACATGACACTTTCCTTGTTTTAAGGGTCAAGTTTCCCAAGGAAACTGAATTTGACTATTTTAAACTAGCACCTTAATCTTGGAATCTTATCTAATTGTCGAGTCAGTGTGTTTAATCAATCTTTATCAACTCATATCTTTTCTAAGCCTCCACAGTGGTCTTGTTTCCTTGAATCTAGGGTTCCATACCTATCACCTTACGTACCCTATCTAAATAGCTTGATCTGGTGATTGGATTAGATCTCTCCTATCGGGAGTAGATCAAGGTCTCCCCCTTGTTATCGTGGCTTTGATAACTCAAGTGAAGGGTGCCTCGATTGGCGTGACAATCAATTCTGGAGATCGAGGCTCTCGAGGTTCACCACTTTAGTTGCCTATTCCCTCTACCATCCTCCTGGATTCATCTATAAGGGCAACTACAAGATTGGTGATAACAGGCACGTATTACACTCTTGCTGAAAGAGTGTGAACTATGGGATGTTGTGAACAACACAACGACAAATCCAGTTACAGTTTCGTCAGTTGCCATTGCCAAAGTAGTGTATGATAAAAAGAATGTGAAAGCTTAGAGGATCCTTTTTGATGTGATCAAGGATCATGTTATCCCACATGTCTCTACCAAGGAAAATGTGTTTGAGATGTGGGATGCATTCACTAGTCTGTACCAGAGTTCCAACGCCAACCGGAAGATGGTTCTCAGAGAGAAGTTGAGAAGCATCAAGATGGGGAAGGATGAGAGCATGACTACCTATCTCACCAAGATAACTCAGGTGAGGGATGAGTTGGGAGCAGTGGGTGAGAAGGTAGAGGATAGTGAGATGGTTCGACAGGCCTTGAATGGCGTGACTGTGCCATGGGCAGTGTTTGTTCAGTCTATCATAGCTCGAGAGAACTTTCCCAAGTGGGATCGTCTGTGGGATGATTTCACCCAGGAGGAGATCTGGAGAGGGTACATATAGGGTTCAGCTTCTGCCACTCCAGAGGAGGAGGATGTGGCTCTCGCAACAGGAGGGAAACAAAGGGGCAAACAAAAGAAGGATCTGAACAAGATCAAATGCTTCGCTTGAACCGACTATGGACACTATGCGGGACAATGTCTGCATAAGAAGAAAGGGAAGCAGGAAAAGGATGAGCAGGTGGTAGCAACAGAGGAGGTTGATGAGTTTACTTCTCAGTTTGAGAAGGAGTTCTCATTAGCCTCAGTTTAGTCAGGGCATGATAGTAGCCTGCCAGAGGCCCAGATTGATCAGAGTTGGAGAGTTGACTGCATGCACAGTAGTCACATGACATGGGTGTGAGATGCATTCCTTATCCTAGAGAACACACCCTTGAAGTTGGTTCGGGATGTGCAGGGGGTTGATCACTTGGTCACCAGAGTGGGCAGAGTGATATTTTTGCTTGACCTTGGGGAGATCCTGGAGGTATCAGGAGTTCTATTTGTTCCAGGATTGAGAGGGAGTATCCTCTCAGTGGCAGCTTTGGCAGTCATTGGCTATTCTGTAGTGCTCCAGCGGGATCAGATCTTCACCTATCCTAGAGGAGTAGACCTAGTCCTGTTGGGTCACAGGATCGATGGTGAATACTTGGTTCGGGGACAGCCTACTATGGGCAAATCAGGATGGATGAGTACATCCTCTTCAGAGTCAGAGGGGGATGATGAGTGAGATGCTCATATTAGAGATGAGGGCAGGAGGAGTGAGTCTGCTTAGCAGATGGGTGGGCGAGATGCTCACCATGATGAGGAGGATCAGGGGAGTGATTCTAGAGTTTAGATGGATGAGCGAGATGCTCTTGATAGTGATGAGTCTCAGGAGATTGAGCCCTTGGGATCCTATCAGATGGATGAGCATGCTGCTCATGCAGACACCAGTCAGAGATTGAGCTGGTATGAGATGGTTGAGATGGACTTAGCTCAGGAGAGAGTTGAGTTAGCTCAGAGATAGAGGGAGTTGAATTACAGAGCTGAGTTAGCTCAAGGACATAGACAACTCACCTACAGAGCAGTGGAGACCAAAACCCTAACCACCTTTTGAATGGATGGCTAAGATTATAAGATTAGAGTGATCTAATCAATGGTTGAGATGAGCTAAACAATAAAGTACATGGATCAATATAACAATATAATATATCAATGGACCAAATTGCCCTAGGAGAGGGGGTCCCACCAAATGTCAATGAATAAACATAAGATCTAGCTCATGGTGGGTCTAAGGGGTAATTTATAACACCCTTGGTCAATCCCCATGGCGCAATATCAATAAAATAATGCTCTAAGCACCAAATCGTGCCTCTTTGGGAAAGTCGTGAGCCTTGGGAGGCTCCCAAAATCAATATTAAACGCCGGAAGTGATGGATGTGGGTCCCACTAGAAGTTGAAACTGCTGGAGAAGGTGTGGAAGACATCCCACTCATCATCACAAGTCATCCCATGCCAATCCTTTGCCTCAGTAGCCCAAATCAAATCCTTCAGTAGCCATTTTTACCATTTTTAAACTACCTCGATAAATGTGAACATGCCCAAACTGCCTCCTGGAGTGCTTGTGCTGTCAAGGTGAGGCCACCAGGCTCTTTGGGAGGGGGGTAATATGGTAATATCAAGTGGCTGGACAACCCCCTTCATGCACAGTGCCCTAGGTGAACTCATCAAATCTCATCACTGCTCTGACAGGGCCTCTAATAGAGGCCAAAACTGCACTAGGATAGCCAACTAAGGCTAAAAATCACTGTAACTGCCCGGAAATGAAAACAGACTGTCTCATTGGACTCAGAGAGCCCAAATCCATCTATAAGATGTGTACTCCTAGACCATATAGACCTCTGCATGGTCAAAAATAAATGTCCATCATATTGGCAGATCAAATAATAATAATCTGTAAAAGTGCTGAAAAGCACAAATCATCATCATAAGCCTGAAACCACTGCATAGAACCATCATGGTGACCTGTACCAGACCATATATCATATCTCTGTATCATCTGAGGTCTGCCACCTCATGTCCTGTGGTTGACTTATGGTCAAACTAGGTTTGACCAAGTCAACATGACCAAAATATAACTCAGGGTGTCATCAAACTGCTCCAAGTGTCAAAGGTTAATGCAATGCTCTACAATTCATTCAAGTAACAATTATAACAAGAAGTAATCATTTTCACTGGCAATCTAAAACCAAATATTTAAAGTTATTAATTATTATTATTACTCAAACTAGACTTTCAAGACCATACTCACTTCATATTTGTGATCAATTTGCTAGTGAAGGGTGAAGGCTAAAAATAAAATGGCTAGGCCAAGGGATGACTACTGACTTGACATCATGACACTTTGGAAATGGAAAAGGAATACACACTAGTAACATATGCTGGACAAGCAGATAACAAGGGGGATGGCTGTGTCTCACAGATGGGTAAGTTGTTCAAATAGTGCTTATTCAACTTAGGCACTGTTATCACACAACTTGTAGTTTCCCCTAGTGGTATCCCATCCGGGACGGTAGAGGAGATGGACAACTAAAGAGGTGACCCAAGAGATGCCACGGTTCCCAATGCAAGGTGGGAGTCATGTCAACCGAGGCACTCTTCACTTTAGATCTAGATAAATCAAGACCTAGGGGGAGACCCTATAACCAATCGAAGATGATTGGACCCAAACAAAGGTTCCTAGGGATGAGTAAATGGTAAGTTACGGAAACCAATGCAAGGTAAAGTGGTCAAATATAAATGTCCATCATATCCGATAGACCTGTTATCACACAACTTGTAGTTGTCCCTAGTGGTATCCCATCCGAGATGGTAGAGGAGATGGACAACTAAAGAGGTGACCCAATAGATGCCACGGTTCCCAATGCAGGATGGGAGTCACGTCAACCGAGACACTCTTCACTTTAGATCAAGATAAATCAAGACCTGGGGGGAGACCCTATAACCAATCAAAGATGATTGGACCCAAACAAAGGTTCCTAGGGATATGTAAAAGACAAGTTACGGAAACCAATGCAAGGTTAGGTGGACCTAGAAGTTAAAGTATGGTTGAAGGAAGCTTAGGAAATGGTTAGTGCTTCAACCAATGTATGATTTAGGCCACATGATAAGATAAGATGACAAGATCTAGTACCATGAAATGCACATGTGGGACCCACTGCCTTGGGATATGGAAATGGCTCAAATGGGACCCACAAGGTGAAATTAGGGGTGCAAATGGTACCAAGGGGTATGCAAAGAGTAGATCTAAGGATCTAAGGTAAAATTAGAGATAACCACATATGGGTTCTAAGACTTGACACAACTCCCAAGGAGTGCGAATTTCCCTAGGTGGACTAGTGCCTTGATGGATGGGTTAATGGAGTCAAAAGAGATGTCAACTTGTAGATCGGGACACCTAGGATGCAAATCAAGTGGGCTAATGAAGGTATGATGGTTGAATCTTACTAGATCTAATGTTTCATGATGTGACCCAAGTGGACAACAATCCCTTAAAACAAGGAATGCTACCCCCAAGGAAGATCTTCACAAAATGAGACACTAGATGTAGGTTTCAAGGTATGCTCTTTCCAAATCCAATGGAATCTCAACTACCCAGGTTCTCAAAGTGGGATAACTCAATCACCCAAGGAGTGCGACTTTTCCCAAGGAGGGCTAAAAGCATGGCAAGGTGTGTCAAATTAAGTCCAATGGCTACCAAACTGTAGATCCAAGTAGTTTGGGCAAGTATTAGTGTGGATCTTGAAAATTATGGGCATCCAATGGCTAGATCTCCATAGATCTGAGATTGAAAATGCATCACTTAATTGTCCCAAGTGGGGCACAACCCTCAAAATGAGGAATGGGGCCCACAAGGCAAAAATCAACAAGTTGAAGCACTAGGGGTAGGTTATCAAGTGTGAGGATCATGAATCAAGTGGGATCTCACCTACCCATGTCTTGGAACCAACCAAACTAACTTCTCCCAAGTGGTGCGATTTTGCTCAAGGAGGGCTAAGTGCCTTGGAAAGTGTGTCAAATGGAACCCAATCACCACCAAACTATAGATTCGAATTGCCGTGGATACTATAGAGATGGGTTTTCAATATCTTTCCAAAAGCTAGGCTAGATCCAAATAGATCTAAAAAAAACAAAATGAGGGTTTTAACTTTTAAGGGTTTGTGACCAATGAAGAAGAATGGATGGATATAGGCATATACCTTGTAGATCTTACCTCAATTGCTTATGGCCACCTTGCAAATTGATAGCATTCTCTTATGTGTATATTCATGAGTGAGATCCAAGAGCTCCAAGCCAAAACGTCCTCCTCCAAGATTGCCAAATCGTCCTCCTCCTACAAGACAAGATCAAGTGAAACAAGCCAAGTAAGATGATTATGAAAATGATGGAAAGATGTAATAGAAAGCATCAACTATGTCACAAAGATACAATAATGATACTCCCTTTTACCAAGATCAACCCAAGAGAGAATATGTGGATCCCTCCAACAATAACCCTCAAGAAATCGCCCTCCTCTCCACCAATTCGGCCTCCTTGCAAGAAAACAAGATGTAGCTCCAAAACCCAGAATGATACATAGAAGAGATACTGTATACTCAAGATGCAAGAGAATCCACAAGACAAGAGAAATATGCTCCATAAAGAAGTGTTGTATTCCAATATTCCAGAGCTCCAAAGGTGAGCTATACAATAGGGGGTCTCCTCCTTATATAGGATAATAAAGACCAAAACCTTATACCACTTTATAATACAATATAAAATTAGTGGTTGAGATTAAAAGATCTCAATACATAATCAATGGCTAAGATGAACCATAATAACATAACACATGGATCACTCAAATAACGATGAGGTCATAGCTAGAATGTACTCATGGAGGGTGACGTCATCCACTAGAGGGGGTAAAAGTACAAAAGCCCACCTCATATGACTAGGACATAACACATGGAGCACATGGTGGGGCTAGGAGGCATCAATCCTTGCTAGCTCATCCCCATGGCACAATAAAATAATATAATATGTCCAAGATAAGTATAAATGATCAAATATGTCCTCAAAATCTGTGATAGACAAGCAGTAAAAGACCTCCTGTGATCTCTGTGGACCCACCCAAGTGGTGAAAACTGGCTGGAAGATAGTGGGTTCATCCTGGAAGACCTCTGTGAAAACCAAGTGCCAAAACCTTGCCTCAATTTCCCAAATCGAATTCCTCAGTGACCCCTTTATCCCATTTCTGGACTGCCTCGGTAACTGTGAAAGTGCTGAAACTGCCTCCTAGGGCACTTGCGCTGTCAGACTGAGCCCACCAGGCTCTCCAGAAGGGGGGATAAATGGTAATAACAAGTGGCTGGACCACCCCCTCCTCATACAGCGCCCTAGGTGAACTGGTCTCTCATGGCCCCTGCTGCTCAGGCTGGGAAATCAGCCCCAAACCTGGTCAACAAGTGTAAAACTACATCTATCACTGTCAGAAGTGCCCGGAACTGAAAGATAAGTGTCTCATTGGATCCAGAAGACCCAAATCTATTAGGAATGTGTACTCATACACCATGGGTTGCCTTGATGGGCTAGCTGTGGGGTCCACCATAAATGGATAGTGTATAATCTGATGATCTGAAGTAATATTAAAACTTGCTGAACTGCATCAATCATCATCTGAATCATATGTCCATCATATAGCATCATCATCAAGAGTATGTGGGCCCATACATCATCATCAATAAGCCCTCATGGCCCACATCATCACGGATCCCAAGAAATGACCATAGTCAAACTAGGTTTGACTAGGTCCAGATATAACCAAGGATAAATCATATCAGTAGACTAAGACATGTTCCTCTAATCATACTCACAGCTTAACTTAAACTATAACATCCATTCAGTGGCATTAATCATGTTAGCATATTCCTTTGTTATTTGTAATTACTTGCACAATAGTTTAAATGACAAACTCACCCATCGGAGATGGTCTAACTGCTAGCTAAGGATGAAGGCTAGGAACAACGGTTGGGCGAAGGGGGTGACTTGTCTAAACTTCAACTAAAAGACACTTTGGACTAGGAGAGAGGGGAAACTACAAACAATGTGCTGGACAAAATAACACGGGGGATGGCTGTGCCTCACAAATGGGTAAGTTGTTTAGAGAGTGCTTATTCAACTTAGGCATCATGTATACATCAAGTTGATCCAAGTTCATTAGGATCATTCAATTTCATTTCATGGCCTTTTTGGCCTACATAACCCTTCGAATCTCAGGTGTGCTGATAAGCACAACTAATTGCAGCTTGCATCCAGGGCATGTTTACATATCAATATAAGGTCAGCAATTGTTTAGATATAGCATATAAGAACCATTGCTTTTTGGACCTTTCTTATACTCTTCGAGGAGTATTTTTTTAGCAGTTCATCGCTCTTGCCCTTTTTAGTCTCCATGGGCGAATTTATATAAGTTTCCATAAGTAGTACATGAGCTTTCAGTTTTAGCCAACATCTCAAGTGACTAAGGGGAGTTCGGACCAGTGCCAAACATTGGGACAACCGACCAGAATGATTTAGGCCTACAATCCAACTTACCAAAGGCAAGTTTTGTCACCAACTCAGAGCCGAGACACTAAACATATAGGGATGCTGTCCAAACATAGAGGTAGAAAAAAGGGGAAGTCCTCAGTACCAGAAAGTCAAGTAAGACAAGTCAAGGTTTAAAGTCAAATAAGGAAAGTCATGTATGGATGAAGCCAAGTGAAGGTGGAGCCTAAGCTAGCAGAAAAATGGTGTCAAGATAGACCATATCTATGCAAGGTAGTGAACCAGTGAGTTTTGTCAAACAACCTAAATGTGCAAGTAAATGTCCATTTTATAATTCATTTTAAGTTTTACACATTTTGCCACATCATGAATTATATACCAAGCCAATGCTATGAACAAGACTAAAGCAACAAGATAATAATCCACAGTCAATGATAATACATCCATAGGTCAGACAACATCATCACAAGAATAATCGTCATATATCATCTGAAACACTGCTGCAATACATCTCTAGGCACTGAACTGAAACTGTATGGGATAAAGGGTCACATCGGTCATTAAATCTGAACTCTCAAGGCTCTGCCTTGACACAAGGTCTAACATAAGTCTGAATAATACACTGCTCTGATCATGAGTGATCTTAAAATATACAATCATCATAGCCAAGCTCTAAATAATGGAAGCTTTGGAATCTGCAGATATCTGCTAAGCAAGAATAGTAGCCCTGCTACTATGGTGTGATAACAAGACCAAATAATAATAATCTGTAAAAGTGCTGAAAAGCACAAATCATCATCATAACCCTGAAACCACTGCATAGAACCACCATGGTGACCTGTACTAGACCATATATCATATCTCTATATCATCTGAGGTCCGCCACCTCATGTCCTGTAATTGACTTTGGTCAAACTGGGTTTGACCAAGTCAACATGACCAAAATATGACCCAAACTATCATCAAGTTGCTGCAAGTGTCAAAGGTTATATCGTGCTCTACAATTCCTTCAAGTAACAATTATAGCAAAAAGTAAACATTTCACTGGCGATCTAAATCCAATTTATAAAGAGTTTTAATTATTATTTATGACTCAGACTAGACTTTCAAGACCATACTCACTTCATAGTTGTGACCAATTTGCGAGTGAAGGATGAAGGCTTTATAATGCAAAGGCTAGGCTAAGGGATGACTTACTGACTTAACACTGTGGCACTTTGGATATGGAAAGGGAATACACACCATAGCATATACTAGACAAGCAATAACACAGGGGATGGCGATGTCTCACAAATGGGTAAGTTGTTCAAAGAGTGTTTATTCACCTTGGCAGATGCTCACAATCCATAATACAAATGAGGCCAGCAATCTTTTTGATATAGAGTTTAAGTTCCATTGCTTTTTGGGCCTTTAGTTTCCATAGCCTTTGATCTATGTGTGTTTAGAAACACATTGCATAGATTTACATTTTACATAAGGCTTCATGCTGCAGGTGTGTTTTTAAGGCACTTGTTTACCTGAGCTATCTTCTTCCAGGTGTGTTTTTAGACATCTTGTTTACCTGGGTATTACATTTCACAATAGATATAACATTTGACATTTCATTGCCAGTTTCATTTGGCTTTTCACAATAGATATAACATTTCCTTTTCACATTTTGTATTTATGGCAGTACTATCTGTTTCAGGTTTATCCAACAACATCTTTAGTGACTAGGGGGACTTCGTGCCAGTGGCAAACATCGGGACAACCGACCATAATGATGTAGGCCTACAATCCAACTCACCAAAGGTAAGTTTTGTCACCAACTCAGAGCTGAGACACAATAAACAAGGAAGCTCATCCAATACAGGGGCTACAGCGGGGAAAGGTCCTCCATGCCACTAGTCAAGGTAAATAACAAACTGGCTAGGTAATGGATGGATGAAGACAATGAATAATGAGACCAACACTAGCAAGCCAAAGTATGGTGGGAATGATCACCTCTAATCTCCCTAAGGAGGGTAAAACCGGTGAGTATAGGTCAAGAACTTCTAAGTCTAAGTAGGGACAATATAATATATATAAAAGTACAACCAGGTCCACATATCTATATGATCGCCAGATCATGATACTAAATGTTAAGACATGCTGCAAGAATGAATATAAAAGCAATATAACCATAACACCAAAATATACCTGCTGAGTCATATACCTGAATGCTCATCATTTGAACCACATCTGTCCTCTGAAACTGCTGCTGTAACTCTGGGCAATACTCACTGCTCTGTATCAATGGCTAAATGGCTACATCGGTCATCTCTCTGAGTGTCCTGAAACTCAGTCATGGCATGGAGAACAAACTGCTGTCCATAATAATAGTCATGATTCATAATAGATGCTCATCTCAGCATCTCAATGCAAGGGAACTGGCTGAAAAGTGTACTGGAATCTGAAAAATAGTGTATGGTAGCCCGGCTACTATATATGTGATAACAGTTACATCGATTTTAATTGCTTCGTTTGGCATCTCATTGTTTTTGCCCCACCAATGACATTTGTACATTTTGAATCTATTGTGTTCTTGGAGGAGAATTTTAGGCATCCAGTGATTTTTTGTATTCTGTGTCATGTGTTTTTTGTCTATAGTAATGATTATTGCCGACATCATACTGTATTTAGATCTGCTGCTGGATTTTATATTGCTGTTTTTGAACTTTTGTCAACTATCTGTGGTACTTTAGGATGGATATTTTGTGCAAATTGTATTTACCCACACAATGGGATAGTATTTATTGTCTGCATTTTTAGTGAAATGTTTGTGAAGAAAGATTTTTAATGGACATTGTTTTGCAGGTTGAGCAACCGTTATGCTTGCAATGCATGCGAGTTATATCTGAAAAACTTGATAGAGAAAATGAGGATATTAATAGGGACATTAAGGCTTATGAAGCATGCCTTAACCACCTCGAAAAGGAGTCCTCCAGTGGTCTTAGTGAGGCCAATTTTTATCGAGAAAAAGAAAAGGTGTGTAGCATAAATATGAAAGCTATCTTCTGTTAGTGTCTCTCTAGAGGTTGAGGTGAATTTGCATGCAACTTTGTCTTTTTCTATTGCTCATTTAAGATTGCATTAGTTTGAATTATCTTTATAACAGCATGGTCTACCCTGCAACCACTACGAAGCCTGTTTGTTTTTCTCTGTTATTGATCTTATTGTAATGCATTCATTTATTTATATTAAAACCCAAATATTTATTTTGATAATGTGGATGCTTCATGCTTAATTAATGCTGAAGGTTGAAGAGCAAGAAAAGAACTTAGAAGCAGCAATGGAGGAAATTGAAAAACAGTGCATGGATTTCAGACATCAGCTTCAGGAGCTGGAACTAAAGTCAAAAAGATTTGAAGAACTAGACAAGAGGTACTCTTCCTCTAGCCTTGTTTATCTACTCGACACTGATGTTCAGGCATTTTACCTCGGACCACATTGGGTTCTTGTGTTTTTCAAATTTCTTTTGTGTTTCATTGCCAATCATAATGGAGACCAGCATCCGAAGGTAAACTTTGTATGAGACAGTAGTAGTATTATCTTCAGCATTTCAGATATTATAGAGAACTGCCTGTGTGTCAGATTTGAAAGATCATTCCTGTATCTGATGCTTAGTTAACTAGTTGACATTTTACGAAGTGCAGTAAACTGCATCTCCTTTTCAAGCAACTAGACCTGTATTATAAAATTGGCTTATTCATAGGAGAATCACAATTTAAGTTTGGGTTATATCTTAGCTGTCTTACATAACTACAGTTCAATAATTGATAACTGTAATTTGTTATTGTAGTATCTTTTGCGAGTTTATGGATTAGATTACTTCTTGGAATTGGAAGGCGATTCTTGGGATTTAGTTTTAACTTTTAAGCAATTGTTAGTCATGAATCTTTTCTGTTCAAATCAGCAACTGAAGGTATAGCAAATTCCTGGAGGGATGTGAAGTATAAGTAGAGAGTTGGACCTTTAGGGAACTGGAAATTTCAAATATATAAAGCCACTTTTAGGTTGATCTGGCTGGATTTGTAGCTTCTTTCATGGAATTGATTGTAAACATGTGGTTCTGGCGAAGCGAAGCGTTCCCTTCAACAATTGTAGATTATATGGTGTTTTGGTTTCAGAGCATGTCATTATTGCTAGGAACTCGCCCTTAAATTGGTGAAAATCTTTCCTACAGCCAAATGGCAGGCATGAAATGAGCAAGTAAAATATTTTGTTTTTGATACTTCTTATAGAAATTGAGAATCTCTTTGGCTAATCTTTTTCCCTATGAGGGGTGTATCTATGCCCATCAAAGTAGCACAGGGCTTGCACCTGGTCTCATCTGCAGCTGTTTGGGGGGTTTTCAACAGAGGGCATGCACCTGGTCTCATCTGCCCCTACTTGGGGGGTTTTGAACACAGGCCTCCACGTTGATACAAGCTTGACTGCTTTCCGCTAGACCACAATCCTGTGGGCAAGTACAACAAAATATTTGATAGCTGTAGAAGTCTGTCCCTTCCATTTGGGTCAAAATTCAAATTTGAAATTTGCAATGAATGATAATTTACTGTCCATTTTCGCTTCTCTTTTTTCTTTATATGAATGATAATTTACTGTCCATTTTAGCTTCTCTTTAGCAAACAGTGGAAACATCTTGATCCAGAGTGTTTTTGTTTGAAGTAACGAGGCCTCTCCATTGAAAGTTGATGTTTCCTTTGTTTTCCAGTGCATGTAGAAAAAAGTTTTTGATTTGCTTATTGATTTTGCAGGTTTTGGCATGAGATGAATGACTACAGATTGCAGATAACTACACAGCAGGTATAAGGAAGAATTGTTTTTTTTCTTAATGAACTCTTTCAATCATCTAAAATACTCTTGGTCCTATTCCTCGTGGATTTCAATATTGTTCAACAAACTTTTTCATTAATTAATGAAGAGAGAAAATGATGCAAAGTTGCTTCCAAGAATCAGTCAGTTTTTACTATATGGCATGGCAGATAGGCTATGCATGCTTCTTTACCTTCCTCCCAAAGCCCTTGGAAACAATATTGATATAAGTGATAAGGGTTTGTGCATCCAAGGTCAATGCTCGAAAAATAGAACAAGGGGATTTGAGCTCAGTTAATACTAAATAGTTCCGATGTCTCTACCTGGTATACCTGCCTGAGAATTATTTTTTACACATTTCCAAGTTGATGTGATAATAGAAATTTTTGTCCTTTTTTGACAGAAGCTTCCTCACATCATGATCCAGAAAGCATGTGTTTCCCCAAGCTTTGTATTTTATAATGAATATAACTGGCTTACAAGTTTCAACACCCAAGGAAGATTCCTTTGGCTAAAAAGATGTAGGTTGGGGAGTTTATCCTGCCAAAGTTGCCTGGGACTTGCACCTGGTCCCAACTGCTTGAAATGGCCCACTGGCATGGGTGTAATGTCCTGCAAGGGGCAAAACATGTCTCTAGGGCATTTGATCCTTGGTGGGGGGAACGATCAAACCAAGTCTTCGATGATGATTATATAGGCATGGGAATTATTACATATTTCTTGCTCATGAAAGTCATCAAAACCTACACTTTGGGTCTGATTGTCTGAATAAGATGACCCATATGCTATTTATTAAAATGAATGCTTTTCTTTACAATTGTTTTTTTGGGGATACAACTGATTATACATTCCTAAATAATAAATAGATGCATAAATATTAGGGAGCCATAGAGTGATGAGATGAGTGCCCCTTCTTGACGTAAGCTAAGAGGGCATGCATGTCCTCTTTGTCTCTGACATCCAAACAGTTTCCTAACACTATCTATATTTGCTAAGATTTGCATAGCCAAGTCTGATCTGAAAGTTGTTGATTCTCCCACCTGGAATGAAGTGGATGCCCATGAAAGGTTTCTCAGCATTGTCTTTTCCAGAAGGAAATGTCCATTAGTGTATGTATTATGAAACCTATTACACCTTGATTAAGCACCTAAGTGTAAAAGTCCTAATCCACTAGTGCTATCAAGAGCAACTTTGGAAAGAAGCACCATTGACACCACAGTGCTAATTTCCCACCCTTTTGGCCAGCTTTAAGAGCCAAGGGAGGCTTCCCTATAGGTTGATTGGAATGTTTGAGGAGAGCTTTGGAAGGGAGATCAACTTGTTTATGTGATGGGATATGAAGTTGTAGTTATTTTTCAAATGAGTATTCAATTACTGAAGATTTATGTGTTTCAACTGATTAAATTCTTAGAAGATTTGATCAATGATAAATAAAACCATGGATATCAATAGTACTAAGCAAAAGATAACAATGGATCAATAAAACCTGTGAAGTAAAGATGCATTTAAACCAGTAATTTCATTACCATCAGATTAAACATTCACCTAGTAGAAAGTAGAACAATTTGCTGTTATTAGAAATTCTTGAGTTAGGCCTTGAATGAGGCCTTGCTTGAGAGTAATTCTTTGAAACAAGGTGTCACCCAAGTTTAATTAAAACCAGACTTTCAGAAGTGATGAAAATCACTTCGCTAGGTGTGGCAATGTAGTCTTGGTCTAATTATAATGCCAATTACTTCAAGACAATTAAACTTACAACATTTTATCATTAATCCATGATCCAAGAAAATGACATAAGCATCAAGAGCATGTGCACTGGAAGATAAATGATATGGATCTTGCACAAAGATAATTTCCATAATTTCTTAATAAACTATTATTCCACCTGTAGTGAACTAGGAACATAAACCTTACAATGATAAAAATATCATGTTATCTCAACAAGAAAATCACTAAATTGTGCCAACCATAGAAGAAGAAGCCCAATAGACAAGATTTGGATGCGAAATGATAGTATTACTCTCCAATGCTCAACAACAATGCAAATGAAAAGTGAGCTCTCTTATATAGGGGAAAAAATCAACTTTCTCTACAATAAAATAATAAAAAAAGTGCCAAAACCATAGATCCAACCTAGCGCCAAAAAATGTTGCCTCCTTTCACACACCTGGGGGTTAGCGTGGCATAAATCTTCAAGCCACTAAGTGTGTCATTGGGGGCAAGCTTTGAGTCAAGTACTGTCACTTGATTCTTGACTCCTCCGTTTAGGAAAACTCCTAACGAAGCCAAGGGGGGTGGACCCTAAAGGTTATTGTTATCACACCATAGTAGCTGAGCTACCATTTGTTGTTGAGCAGATATCTGCACTTTTCAGAGCTTTTCCTTTATAGAGATCAGTTATGATGAGCAACACCATTTATGATCACTTACATCAGAGCAGCTTATATCAGACAGTGTGTAGACCTTGTGCCAAGGATGAGCCTTGAGAGCTTAGATTTGATGACCGATATGACCTTTTGTTCCATACAGATTCAGTTCAGTGCCCAGAGTTCCAGATGTTCTTATTGCAGTAGTGTTTCATTAGTTCTAGATGATATTTGTTGAGATATGCAGTGATATGACCATTAGACTTATGATTGTTAGCATTTGATTATTATCTTGTTGTTTTAGCCATCTTGATAGCATTAACTTGGTATATAACTCATGATGTGGCATATTATTTAAAAGATTAAAATGAACTATCTTGGTTGGATTTAAATGATAAATTGGATGTATTACTTGCACTTTTAAGGTTCATTGACTATACTCATTGGTTTCACTTACCCTCTTATGAGCATGGACATGGTCTTTCATGACATTTATGTTTTCTAGCTTAGGCACCACATTCACTTGACTCCATCCATCCATGACCTTCCCTGTTTTGGCTTTCACCTTGACTTGCCTTCTTGATTTTTGATATGCAGGACTTCCCCGCTCCTGCCTCTGTGTTGGATAGCATCCATGTTTGTTTTGTGTCTCGGCTCTGAGTTGGTGACAGAACTCGCATTTGTTGAGTTGGATTTTATGCCTTTATCACTCTAGTGGTTCAGATTTTATGCCCTGATGTGGTTCAGATTTGCGGAAGTCCCCCTAGTTGCTTGAGTTGTGTTGGCTAAAACCTGAAGCAAAATTGTATTACATTTGGAAATTATTGTTATATATTGTACAACCCAATGAAAAGGGCTATGAAATTGAAATGAAATTGAGTGCTGTGAAATGTAAATGCACCCCAGATGAAAGTTGCGATTAGTTGTGCTTATAAGCACATGCAAAATCCCAGAGGGGTTATATTAGGCCTAAAAGGCAATGGATAAATGTATGCTAAATCTAATGATTGTTGGCCATGAAATTCAATGAAATAAAAGTTCCTAAAAGCAGTGGTTAAATGTATGCCAAATCTAAAGACTGTTGACCTTATGTGAAACTTTCCTCATTGAGCCTGCGGGTTATGATATGAGATGGAGCAAGGGACAACTAATTCTAAGTGTCCCCTAGAACCTCAAGTTATGGTTAGCCTGACACCTAGTTCATGGCGGTTCTAGTAGTATACATTTTTGCCAAGGTGGAATAAGCACTTCTCTGAACAACTCATCCATTTGTGAGACACCACCATTCCTTGTGTAATCCTTGTCCAACACATGCTTAAGTGTGTAACACCATGTCCCTCATCCAAAGTATCACAGTGTCAAGACACTCAAGTCATCCCATTCAGCCTAGCCTTGCATACTTAGCCTTCACCCTTTGCTAGCAATTTGATCATGTTTGTAAACAAGTATATTCTTGAGATTCCTTTTGAAAGTAAGTTATTTAACTAACCTATTATTACTTATTAACTGCCAGTGAAATGGTGCTTAATACTCTAGAGTCTTTCTATGAAAATGATTTAAAGAGCATGTCTTAAACATTTGCACTTGCAGCAGCATGGCTTCTTAGCCAGGGTTATATTTTGATCAGTTTGACCGGTCAAATTTAGTTTGACCAAGGTCAACCTTGGGATCCGTGATGAGATGGACCAGTTTTATTATATGATGTTCATCTATGTCCTTGGTACACCTCTTGATGATTCCATATGATGGGCATAGATTTCAGATGATGATTGATGCAGTTTTTCATGATTATTATTATTTCCAGATCATCATATTTTCACTTGTCCGGGTATGGTGGACCCTACAGAGGATCTTACAGGTTTCCATGAGGTGTATAAGTACTCATCTCTGGTGGATTGGAGTCTTCTAGTTCCATTGAGACACTTATCTTTTAGTTTCAGGCACTCCCGAGCATGTTTTGAGCAGTCTTCCACCTATTGACCAGTTTGGCCATGCTGATGTGGCTTGTCCAACTAGAGCATTGGAGGCTAGTCGTTTCCTAGGGCGCTACAGGGGAAGGGGGTGGTCCAGCCACTTGTTATTACCATATTTCCCCCCTTTCAGGGTGGTCCATGTTCATTACTTGTATTTCTTCCATTCTTGCATTAGACTGATTGATCTTGTTGTCCTTGGTTTATCAGGAAGAGGAAGGCGCATTGGTGGAGCTGGGCAATTCGCACAAGTAAGGAAACTCTCCAATCTTTCATTTGATCTCTACGGGAACAATCCTCGACATCATAGCAAACATTTCCATGACTCAGGTACGCTTGTGAGGTAAGTTATTTATTTGTCTATCCAACCCATCTATCATTTTCATTAAAAACCCTAAGTAAAATTTTTCTGAAAAATCCCTGGCTCAAAAGACTTGGTTTATTGCATAACCATTTCATGGTTTTTGGTATCCAGTTATTATCTAGGTGGGTTCTCCAAAACGTCATCTTTGGAGGACTCCATAGGCCCAAATCCTAAGGCACTGGCTTCCTCAAACCCTCACGACTTTCTTGGACTGTCTGTTTTGCCTGTCTTTTGATCCACCTTGTTGAGCTTGTGTACTTTGACACTGTCACATTTGTTTGTCAAGCTGTGCTAGAAAACCCTAATCCACAAATTTATTCTTTGGGTCACTTTCCCTGTTTTAAGGGTCACGTTTCCCAAGGCAGCTAAATTTGTCATTTTGAACTAGCACCTGAATCTTGGAATCATACCTAATCATTGAATCACCGTGTGTAATCATTCTTCATTAAGTCATATCTTCCCTAAGCCTCCATCGCGATCTCATTTCCTTAAATCTAGGGTTCCATACCTACCACCTTATGTACTTCATCTTATCTGATTTGATTTGGTGATTGGGTTTGATCTCTCCTATCGGGAGTAGATCTGTGTTTCCCCCTTGTTATCTTGGCTTTGATAACTTAAGTGAAGAGTGCCTCGATTGGTGTGACAACCAATCCATTGTAGATCGAGGCTCTCGAGGTTCACCACTTTGGTTGCCTATCCCCTCTACCATCCATTCTAGATCCATCTTTAGGGGTAACTACAAGATTGGTGATAACAGCTCCTAAACCCTCCTAGTCATTGAGTATTTATTGATTATCTTGTTGACTCCATTAAGGCACTAGTCTATTGATTTAGTAGGAGGGTTTTGTTAGAGTAGTGTTGTTCTTCGTGCATACTTTACGGGGCTATTTCTATCCATGTTTGGGAAGCTTCCTGTGGTCAAAGGAGCATGCCTAAAACGAGAGGAGAGTGCATTGTGGTGAGTGACATTGGGTGCCTCTCCTAAAAAGTTGTCAATCTTAGCATTGACCCTCATGACCTAATTGGAAGGGTGCTAATTTGTGCGGTAATAAAGTGTAAACCTCTTTCTACTCCAATGGAACAAAACTTGAAGCTCACATCAAAAGAAGGGAGCAAATTTGAGGATGCAACCAAGTACAGTACAAACAATTTGTGGTGAGTCTTATCTACCTTACCACCACTAGACCGGATATTTCATTGTTGTTGGGATCCTTTCTAGGTTCATGCAAAATCCTTGTGAAGGACATTGGTTTGCTTCAAAAAGAGCTCTAAGATACTTGAAGGGAACTCAAGACTTTGGACTCAAATATTCTAAGTTTGATGACTTCAAACTAATTGGATATTTTGATTTAGATTTTGATGGTGACAAGGAAAATGGAGTGTCTTCTTCAAGCTACCTCATGAGTCTTGGATCAGCAGCTGCCTAATGAGATCAAGCAAAGTCTGTTCCAGCAGATTCCACAACAGAGGTAGAATATGTGGTTGTTGCAGAAGCAACATAGGAGATTGTGGGGCTCAAGAAGATACTTGAATATTTGCAGGAGAAACAAGTGAATTCTACTCTCGTTGATGATACTTATGTAATCAAGCTGGCCAAGAATCCCAGATTCCATGGTCGAACTAAGCACGTCAACACAAAATATCATCTGATTTGATATCATGTAGAGGCCAAGACTATTCATTTAAGACGTTCCACAAGTGAGCAAATTGCAGACATCTTCACCAAAGCGCTTGGAAGAGAAATGCTTGAAAAGTTCATAAAGATGCTTGGAATCACGAACACCCCTTTGGATTAAGGAGGGAAATGTTGGAAACCTAATCCGTATTGATTATGGTTCCATTGTAAAATATTGTAAATATTTAGTTTCACTTTCAGTTACCTAGAACTGAAGAGTCACTCACGTAACCTCTTGGAATCTGTAAGCCAAGAGTCACATCTCTCATGTATAAATATGACATTCTCTTCACTGAATGAGAAACTCAACCTTGGAGTTATTCCAGGCCTGACAGTGAGGATAGAATCATTAGTAAATTGCACAATTAATAACTACTTGCCACTGTGAAGAAAGATGCCTCAGACTTGGTGGTGCACTTCAAGAAGGTATCCCAACACATTAGTTGGGATAACTTATAAATAGGGAAAAATGGACGCCCTCTCCTTATGGATTGTTGGAGTGGAAGTACATTTGACAATTCATCGTTCACACAAACCTGGGTTCTGGCATTGGAGAAAAGAGATCTTAGCACTTCAATATTAAAGCTCCTATATTCAAAAGCTAGGAAACCATATCAAGAATGATATTCCTCTCAATTTCTCTAGAATGGACTGGCCTTTAATAAAGCCTGTTTGCTTGGGTTGAATAATGTTGGAAACCTTATTTTTGATCTAATTAGGAAAAGTTTAGTCAATATGTTGTAAGAAATATTAAGGTTATTGTTATCACCAAACTTGTAGTTGCCCCTAGAGATGAATCCAAGATGGATGGCAGAAGGAAAGGGCAACCAAGATGGCCTCGACTCCTAATGGATGGTTGTCACGCCAATCGAGGCAATCTTCACTTTATGTTATCTAGCCCAAGACAACAAAGGGGGAGACCCAGATCTACTCCCGACAGGAGAGATCAAACCAAAACACTAGATCAAGTCAAGTATAGTTGAAGTACGTAAGGTGTATGGTGAACCCTAGATCTATGGAAGAAATCACAAGATGAATAATAGTTTGGATCAAGGGGTTTAAACAGTGTAGCTTTGGTCCATTATGGGTTGAAGAGTGACTTATAATGTTTGAAATAAGATCCAGGATTAGGGTACTAGTCAATTATGATAAAATCCACTGCCTTGGGAACCGTGTCCAATGCAGGGTAGTTAAGGACTGAATTGGGGCTAACCAGTACCAGAGATGAGCTTGATTGAGTGATATGACAATGTCAAGGGGTTCAAGCAACCAAAACAAGGATCAAACCACAAGCTAACCCAACAATCCAGGAAAGTCGAATGGGCTTGGAGAAAGATCAGTGCCTTGGGAAGTGGGCCAAATGGAGTCGGATGTCCACCAAATTATAGATTTGGAATGTTGAGGTATTGAGGTAGGTGGATCTAGAAGATTAAGGTTATCCAATGGTTGGATCTCATCTGATCCGAGATTGAAGTATGCCACAAAGTGACCCAAGTGGGGCACAACCCTCAAAATGAGGAATGGGGCCCACAAGGTCAAAATCACTGAAGTGACACACTAGGGGTAGGTTATTGAATGTGTAGATTACAGATCAAGTGGAATCTCACCTACCCAGGTGCTAGATCCTAGCAAACTCACCCCTCCCTGGAAGTGCGACCTCCCTTGGAGAGGCTTCTTTGCCTTGGGAAGTGGGTCAAATGATGGCCAATCCTCACCAAACTACAGATCCGAATTGCAGTGGATACTGTAGAGGTGGGTTTTAAATTTTATACCCAAAAGCCAAGTGGATCAAGTTAGATCTGAAAAGTTGTAAAATGAGGGTTTTGAAATAGTAAGGGTTTGAAGCATTTAGACAAATGGATAGATCATGGAAAGAGAAATTACCTTGAGATCATACCTGAGTGATGAGATGAGATGCCTTGTTGTTGAGGAAGACTCCCGTAGAGATCAAATGAGAAATTGTTGAATTTGCTTGCCAAAATGATGCCCTAGCCCACAAGTGCGACCTCCTCTACCTGTCAAACCAAGGAAAGCGATTCAATCAGTGAGATCAAGTATGGAGGAAATACAAGTAAAATGCAATGATAACATGAAATAGAAGGTCTTGGGACAGTAATACTCCCTGTTACCAATGAAGAGATCCAAAGAAGAAGTAGGGAGGGTCCTCCCCTACCAATACGTCCTCCTCAAACCAAATCGGCCTCCACCTATAGATGCAAAAACGTGGTACAAAAATATAGCAAGACAAAATCTCCAAGAACCCAGTGCAAAGGAAGAATCAACGAACGAACTCCAAAAGCATTCACCACAACATAACAAATAGATGCAATAATAATTCTCTATTCCAATAATCCAGAGCCAAGAAGTCCCCCTTTACAATGAGAATCTCTCTCCTTTAAATAGGAGGGAGAGAGTCCACAATCTAACCACTTTTTGAATGAGTGGCTAAGATCAAAAGATCAAAAGATCTAATCAATGGTTGAGATGAGCTCAACAATACAATACATGGATCACTAATAAAATATAACAATAAGTGGACAAAATTGCCCTAGGAGAGGGGATCCCACCAAATCATGATGACAAAATAGTAGATCTAGCTTATGGTGGGTCCAAGGGGTAATTTTAGACACCCTTGGTCAATCCCCATAGCACAATATCAATAAAATAGTCATCAAAGTACCAAATCGTGCCTCTATGGACAAATCGTGAGCCTTGGGAGGCTCCAAAAATCATCAGAAAGTGCCATAAGTGATGGATGTGGGTCTCGATGAAGCTGAAACTGCTGGAGAAGGTGTGGAAGACATCCCACTCATCATCACTGATCATCCCATGCCATAACATTGCCTCAGTAGCCCAAATCGAATTCCTCTGTAGCCATTTCTACCATTTTTGAACTGCCTCGGGAAATGTGACACTGCCCAAACTGCCTCCTGAAGTGCCTGCGTTGTCAAGGTGAGCTCACCAATGAGTCTGGGAGGGGGGTAATATGGTAATAACAAGTGGCTGGACCACCCCCTCCATGCACATCTCCCTAGGTGAACCAAGTAAATCTTATCACTGCTCTGACAGGGCCTCCGACAGACCAAAACTGCACTAGGATAGCCAACTGAGGCTCAATCATCACTGTAACTGCCCGGAACTGAAAACAGACTGTCTCATTGGACTCAGAAGGTCCAAATCCATCTAAGATGTGTACTCATACACCATATAAACGTTTGCATGGTCCAAAATAAATACTCATCATATCCGACAGACCAAATAATAATAATCTGTAAAAGTGCTGAAAAGCACAAATCATCATCATAAGCCTGAAACCACTACATAAGCCCACCAAGGTGACCCGTACTAGACCATGTATCATCTATCTGTAACATCTGAGGTCTATCATCTCATGTCCTATGGTTGACTTTTGATCAAACTGAGGTTTGACCAAGTCAACATGACCAAAATATAACTCAAACTGTCATCAAGCTGCTACAAGGTGTCCAAGGTTAAAACATGCTTTACAATCCATTTAATTAGCAATTATAACAAGAAGTAATCATTACTGGCGATCTAAATCCAAATATAATAAGTCATAATTATTATTTATTACTCAGACAAGACTTTCAAGGTCATAATCACTTCATAGTTGTGATCAATTTGCTAGTGAAGGGTGAAGGCTAAGAAAAACATGGCTAGGCTAGAGGGAATGACTTATTGACTTAACACTGTGACACTTTGGAAGTGGAAAAGGGAATACACACTATAGCATATAGTGGATAAGCAACAACATAGGGAATGACGGTGTCTCACAAATGGATAAGTTGTTCAAAGAGCGTTTATTCACCTTACACAGATGCGCACAATCCATAATACAAAAGAGGCCAGCAATATTTTTGATATAGCATTTAAGTTCCATTGCTTTTTGGGCCTAGAGTTTCCATAGCCTTTGATCTATGTGTGTTTATAAACATATTGCATAGATTTACATTTATTTAGGCTTTCTTGCTGCAGGTGTGTTTTTAAGGCACTTGTTTACCTGAGCACTTCTAGGTGTGTCACAGACAGCTTGTTTACCTAGGTATTTACATTTCACAAAAGATATAACATTTGATATTTCATAGCCATTTTCATTTGGCTTGCCTTTCATTCATGTGTGTTTAGAAACACATTGCATGAATGGGCTTTTTATACAAGATATAACATTTCATTTCCATACTTTGCATTAATGACAGCACTAAAAGTTTCAGGTTTAGCCAACAACATCTTTAGTGACTAGGGGGACTAAGCCAACTCACCATAGGTAAGTTTTGTCACCAAATCAGAGCCGAGACACCATAAACAGGGAAGCTCATCCAATATAGAGGCTACAGTGGGGGAAGGTCCTCCATGCCACTAGTCAAGTAGTAAGTCAAGGTAATGAACAAACTGGGTGAGTCATGGATGGATAAAGATAGTGAATAATAAAACCGACACTAGCAAGCCAAAGTATGGCGGGAATGATCACCTCTATTCTCCCTAGGTAGGGTAAAACCAATGAGTATAGGCCAAGAACTTCTAAGTCTGAGTAGGGACAAATATGATATATATGTATAAGTACAACTAGGTCCACATATCTATATGATCGCCAGATCATGATACTAAATGCTAAGACATGCTAAGAGAATGGAAATAAAAACAATATAACCACAACACCATAATATACCTGTTGAGTCATATACCTTAATGATCATCATCTGAACCATCATCTGTCCTCTGAAACTGCTGCTGTAACTCTGGGCACTACTGACTGCTCTGTACAAATGGCTAAATAGCTACATCGGTCATCTCTCTGAGTGTCCTGAAACTTAGTCATGGCATGGGGAATAAAACTGCTGTCCAAAATCTGATAATGATCCATAGTAGATGCTCATCTCAGCATCTCAATGCAAGGGAACTGGCTGAATAGTGTACTGGAATCAGAAAAATAATGTATGGTAGCCCGGCTACTATATATGTGATAACAGTTATTTCCCTCAAGCTGCCTGCTGTGTTATGGACCCTTTGGGATTTAGCATGATCAATTTTGAATTCACATGTCCTCCTGTATGAACTGTCTCCAATGCTGCTTGACACATCCTGAGAAGGTCCTCACCAATCACATGCCATAGAAATAAATATAACTTACTAGGCAACCCATTGAAACTTTGGCAATTTAAGACTTGGAATAGTTCCTGTTTGTCCAATGACCCAGACAGAAAAGACTCTTGACCTGATTGACAGCTCTATTGTCAGCATCACACTTTCCAGAAGCAAAAGGTTTCTAAAAGTGAGCCCGGAAGTCTTTGATCCAAACTTGGTCCCTTATATCGCTTGCATCAGCTTAGGGCTTATACAAACATGCATGTGTATCTACATCTATATATATATATGTATAAACATATATACACTCAGCCAACATATATGTAATATGTACTATTCTGCCATCACTTCAAATTTGTAAAGCCATGACAGTAGTAGAAAAATATTGAGATTCGTGTGTACTTATAATTACCTTTCATTGCCCACTTGAAGTAATGGCTGCCCAAATAATAATTTTGTTCTGCACTCACTGCAAGTGCACAGCCCAGAATCTAGATGATCCTTTTGACAGCTTCTCATATCACAACCAATATGCTAGTAAAGAATTTTGATTTAGAATGTTGTGATATTTCAAATGCTACTTTCTTTAATGTCATCTTTGCATATCATAACAATATGCCAGCAAAGAATTTTGAACTAGCATATTGTAATGATTAAAAAGGATATTATAGTGGCTGTTAATAGTAAATACTGATGTTTGCCAGTGATATTTCAAATGCTACATTCTTTAATGTCCCATCTAACTCAAATATGGGTTTTGGTTTTCTTGATGATATTACTAACTATTGCATTTCTGGACTATGCCAGGAAGAAAGAGATGCTATTATCGCAAAGATTGACGTGACCCAAACACAGTTGGAACAATTGAAGCATATAAATGTACTAAATGACGCCTTTTATATTTGTCATGATAGTGATTTTGGAGCAATAAACGACTTTAGACTAAGTCGTATTCCTAATAAAGATGTAAGTTCACCTCCAAAAGCAACGCCTAATATCGTAAAGGAAAAATTGTAACAAAATAGAAGCATGCTAAATTTCATTTATGATGATATTGTTCTTGTTCTGGATCCTTCATTTGTAGGTTAGTTATATTGAAATCTACCTGTTAAAAAATTATAATTTCTTAAAGTCTTCTACTTTAATTAGTTAATTGTCAAAATGTTCTACATAAACAATAAAGTGAGCTAGGCAAGAATTCTAGCACCGACTAATGCCATAGAGAAGCATGTCAATGAGATTAGTTGATCTGGAATGCGAGGTCATATATGGTTGAGATGGTCTTTAAAAACCTGGGTTTGATATTATGATATGCTTAAATTGCATTCGGGGCTAGAATTTTGAAAGAAGCTATTTCATTATTTGGTTTAATGACTTTAATCCTTGCAGGTTGAATGGGATGAAATAAATGCAGCATGGGGCCAAGCATGCCTTCTACTTCATACAATGGCCATACATTCTGGAGCTAAATTTTCGTATCCCTAAAAATAACTTGGTGTTTTGTTTCAACTGTTATAATTTCTTTGTATTTTCATTGGCCAATAGTTGCATGTTTAAATTTGATCTTAAAACTTTTTATTGTATTTAAAATCCAATGGAATGACTTTGTGCTCAAAGCAGTGTTTAAGAATTCACGTATCATTCTGTTCAAACTATGTGACTCTACCTGTGTTTCTACAAGCACAGCTTAAATTTAAAAATTCTTGTGAGATGTATAACACCCTGGGTAAGATTGGATGTCCTAGCTCTTCAATTGCATTGTATTTGTTTCTTTCTTGGAGAAAGAGTGTATAATATTACAGTAGCAATATAAAAATTTGGTGGACTGATTAAAATTTAATACAATAATTTTCCAGTTGATTATATTCAGCCAGCCCAGCATCTCATTGCCTTGCCTTTACTGATTCTAAGCTTGGAGCTCAGCTATCTGTAAAGGTTTACAAAGCAAGTATGAAATCAGATTACAATACTGTTTAGTAATGGAGAAAACTGAACAGAATATAAATACAAAGCACGTCATACTAGTGAGATTAGATAGATAATATGGAAAGCACTCATCCATCTCGAAGCACATCAAGCATCAAAGGAAGGCCATCTTCCATAGAGAGAGAACTTATGCTTCTAACATCCAGAGTTGGTTCTGACTCTTGAGATCCTAGTATGGAGCTCTATTCATACATAGATATGCACATGTTATGATTAAGTTTTCTTCCCTTAATCTGCCTTTGACATTCATTTTAGCATCTTTTTCATCATGATTCCTCACCCATCTCTTCTTGTGGAAAATTCCGGCTTTGCAAGCTCACTGAAGCTCTATCTATTTCCACAAGTAAATAATCCGTTTTGTTGAGGACTCGTTTACATTAACTTAGTTTGAACTTTATTCATAAGGTTTTGACTGCTTCTCCAAGAGGGGGAATCTTTGCCAAGATCTTGCTTAACCACCTTTGACTGTGTGTTGATGGACTGTTTGCGGTCTTAGTTGGAAATCAATTTCAATCACATTGAGCTAACAAATGTTGATCTTCATATCACAGGTTTTGATATTCATTTCCCTATGGTGGGATCCAGAAATCCTTTTCAAGGGGTAAGAGAGTAGAAACTATCACTACTTTACCCTTGAATCCTCATTCCAGACCAAGCTTGAAAAAATCGGCGAAAAATCGCGATTTTTCGGAAAAGTCGCGAGGTCAAACCCTTGCCGAAAAATCGGCGAGTAAAAATCGCGATTTTTTAAAAAATCGCCGAGTCCCGACTTTTTCGAAAAATCGCCGAGTTTTTGGAAAAAAGCGCGAGTCGAAGGAAAAAATCGCCCAGGCAGTCACGGCCGCAGATTAAAAGGTCAAAAGTGAATTTTTTTTTGTCATTTGTTTTGTTTGACTGTTGGAGAAGGAGTGTGAAGGGCAAGAGGGCACCATCAACTAGTTTGGAGGCATCCAAGACTCCAAACAACATCCAAGCTCACCATTGTGAATTTTTGTGGAGAAGGGATTCAATTTCAAGAGTCAAAACTTTGCCAATCAACCAATTCGTCTCACAGGTATGTAGTGGTTCATTTTCTTGTATTTGTTTTATGATTTTTTTGCATGTTTGCTTGCCTATATTCTTTCCTCTATTCTCTTATTTTTTTTTGCCATTTTTCCAAAGATTTCCATGTCCATAAAATTATAAATATCAAAAAGAGTCAAAATGCAAGGGGGTTTTAGATTCTTAGAATGGAATAGCATGTTTTCTTTCTTAGATATTTAGCCACCTTCTTGTTATCATTTTTTCATGGCCAAAAATATAAATTTAGAGGTCTGATTTTTTAAGCCAAATTGTTGCAATTTTTTCAAATGGGGTTTAATTTCTTGTTTTTGTATTTTTGTGCCCTAGGTTTGCATTTTGAGGCTGCCATTCCATTTTCGAAGATGCCAAAGCCATTGGATCCGTTTTGGCAGTATGGTGAGCCTGAGGATGATGGAAATAGGCAAAATTTGAGTTGCAAATTGTGTGGGCATCACATGTCAGGAGGGGTTAACAGGTTGAAATACCATCTAGCTAAACTCCCTGGGCATGATGTTGGCGTTTGTACTGCAGTGACCCCAGAGATCATGAGATCTGCCCATGACGCAATCCATGAAAAGAATAAAAAGAAGGATGAGATCGCCGCAAACAGAGCTGAGCTTGCAGCTTTTGGCCTAGCAAGAAGTGTGGGGGCAACAGGATCTACCACTTTCACTGAGGGTAGTGCGAGGGGTTCCACAGCCACGGCGGGGGCCTCACACCATTTTGGTCCACGAACAGGAGGTGGATCACAACCTTCTATCAAGGCAGTGATAAAGAAAAATGACAAGGTAGAAGTGGACAGGGTGATGGGGAGGTGTCTTTACTGGAGTCACATACCTCTCAGCATCGTAAAAAACAATCCATTTTGGCAGCTGATGTGTGATGCCATTGCATCATTTGGCTCGGGGTATAAAAGTGCCACCTTTGATGAGTTGCGGGGTCCAATCCTTCAAGCAGAAAAGAAGGACATCGGTGCTAGGTTGGAGGAGCTCAAGCAGTCATGGGAGACCACTGGATGCACAATCATGTCAGATGGTTGGTCAGATGGTAAGGGTAGATCCCTTATCAACTTTTTGGTACATTGTCCTAGAGGTACCTTGTTTGTGAAATCAGTCGATGCATCGGCATATGTAAAAGATGCAGCGCTCTTATGTGAGTTGTTAGATGGGTTCCTACAGGACATTGGGGTGCACAATGTTGTGCAATTTATTACGGATAATGCAGCTAATTATGTGGCTGCTGGCAGGATGCTTATGGAGAGGCACCCCGCTTTGTTTTGGACTCCATGCGCTGCTCATTGTATTGATTTGATGCTGGAGGATATGGGGAAAGTTCCCTTTATCAAGGTGGTGATTGATCAAGCTAAGAGCATCCCCAAGTTTATTTACAACCATACTTTTGTTCTTAGCCTCATGAGGAGGCACACCAAAAACAGGGACTTGAGGCGTCCCGCAATCACACGCTTTGCCACCATCTTCATTACTCTTCAGTCCTTGCTTCGATTTCAGTTTGAGTTGAAGCAAATGTTTGTTTCTGATGATTGGCGTGATTGTGCTTACAGCAGGAGAGAGGATGGGAGAACCATTGCCAAGTTGGTGTACACTGACTCATTCTGGGAAGGAGTGGGGGAAGTGTGCGCGGTGAGTGAACCTTTGGTAAGGGTTTTGAGACTTGTTGATGGTGATAAGCCCGCAATGGGCTATTTGTATGAGGCCATGGATAGGGCCAAAGAGGCCATCCGAAATTATTATGTGGGCAGGGGTACCCCGGGGCACGAGAGGCACATGTTGTTATGGGAGTTGATTGATAGTCGATGGACCGGGATGCTTCATAGACCCATTCATGCAGTAGCACTCTTCCTCAACCCTGCATTTTCCTACAAATGCAAATTTGATTTTGATGCTGAGGTGTTGGAGGGGCTCTTCACTTGTATTCAGAGGATGGTTCCTGATTATGAGACTCGCAATGCAATCAATCGCGAGTTAGAGGTGTATCAGGATGGTGCTGGAGTATTTAGCTTTGCTGATGCTATTCGTGACAGGACCAGTTTCATGCCAGGTAAGTTATTAAAGTGTTTAACTTTTATTTGCAAGTTGAAATTTGAAATTTTGAATTATGATTTATTTATTTCCTTATTTGTTGTAGCTACTTGGTGGCGAACCTATGGTGTAAGGACACCAAATTTACGGAAATTTGCCATCAAGATTCTTAGCCAAACATGTACCGCTTCAGGATGTGAGCGGAATTGGAGTGTGTTTGAAAAAGTACACGCAAAGAGACGCAGAAGGTTAGAGTCTTAAACTTTAAATTTTCAACAAATCAATTTCATTTAATATAATTTGTGAATCTATCATCCTCACATATTATAATTATGTTTCATTAATTTTTTAAACTTGAACCTCTAGACTCATACAAAAAAATTATTTTCCTCTTACAGGATGGAGTTCACACGTCTCAATGATTTGGTCTACGTCCATTATAATCTCCGCTTATGGATGGCACAGATAAATAAAACACCAAATGCTGATGCCATCGTCTTAGACAATATTGATATTTTGTCTGATTGGAGGGTGGAGATTGAGACTCCTATCATGGAGGAGGAACCTACATGGCTAGAGGGAGAGGAAGGGCAGGAGGAGGAGGAGGAGGAGGAGGAGGAGGTCAGAACCACCACGGAGGGTGATGTGCTAGCATCGCCACCACCGCCTACACCGATTGATACATCTAGTCCTCCATCCGTCACTCGTCGTCCGATGTTAGATGCAGGGGCAGGGTCTTCTGCTGCTACTTCTAGTGCTAGGGGCAGGCCTGACAAACGGCCCATGACCTTTTCCCGTAAAAGGGGAAGAGGGCATTGATATTAGATAGATAGCTACTAGTTTTCCTGAGATACATTTATATATGTGATGTCATTTTGTATTGGTTATCTACTTTTGAGTTTTGAGTCCTTGATTGGACAACTATGGTGTTTCAGACTTTCAGGATTCAGTATAGACTTTGATGTATCATTTTATATTTGACATGACTACATGATGATGATATATATCAGTGCTTTCTACATATTTATGTTCCAATGTGTTTATCTGATGTTATTGTTGCTTTATATGTTTAAAATTCTGAAAAAAATGAATGTATTTTGTATTTTTTAATGTTTGCCGACTTTTTCCGACTTTTTCCGATTTTTTCGCCGATGTTGCCGAGAAATTGTTTTCGGGACCCTTGCCGACTTTTTGCCGAGTCCGACTTTTTCAACGTTGTTCCAGACTTTGGAATTAGCAGTAACAATGGTGGTAATTCCACTTAGGTCATAGTTGCCCATTGGCTGTCAGTTCAAAGAAATGAAATAAATTATATTAATGTCCCTTGATGCCTCGAACAGATATATGGGACTGGAAATACATCATACTGAAATAGCAATAAAGGAAGTGCAAAAGGTACTTCCAAAGAATACAATAGAAAAAAACTAAGGCCAGAACAACAAGAAGACAAGCCTACATGTCATACGGAGGTGGCTCTAATTTATAGAATACAACTCAAAGTGTAATGTCCTCTTCTACTTAAGCACTAAGGATCTGTTATCACACAACTTGTAGTTGTCTCTAAAGGTATCCTATCCAGGATGGTAGAGGTCTAGACAACTAAAGAGGTGACCCAAGAGATGTCATGGTTCCCAATGCAAGTTGGGTGTCACGCTAACTGAGGCACTCTTCACTCTAGATCAATCCTTAAGCAAGACCAAGGGGGAGACCCTAGCTTAGCCAATGAAGGCTAGCGAATTCGATCAAGACCTCCTAGGGATATGTGATGATGACAAAATGGAAGATCAAGATGAGATTAGATCTAGATCTAGGATGGATAAGTGGGCTCAATGAGTTAGGGCTTGGTTGAAGAGGCTTAAGGCAAAATAAATATTCAACCAAGGAGAGATGAAGGCCACTTATAGGGTTAAAGTGATACATCTAGATAGATCTAGTACCCAAATAATAGATCCAAGTGGGGTCCACCCTTAAAATATGGAAATTGGTCCAACTAATCGCAGCTTGCATCCGGGGCATATTTATTCATGAGGTCAACAATCTTTAGATTTAGCATTTATTTAGCCATTGCTTTTTTAGACCTTTCTCGACTCTTCATGGGGTACTTTAGCATTTCATTGCTTTATCCTTTAATTCATCGTGTGTTTAGAAACACATTCTAGAATTTAATTTCATAGGCATTCATAAGAGATTTCCAATAATTCCATACAAGTAGTACCTATGCTTCAGGTTTTAACCAACATCTCATGTGACTAGAGGGAATTCCGCGCTAAGCCACACATCGGGGCAATCGACTAGAATGATCTAGGCATAAAATCCAACTCACCAAAGGCAAGTTCTGTCACCAACTCAGAGCCAAGACACAAAACAAACGTGGATGCTATCGAACACAGAGGTAGAAGCGGGGAAGTCCTCCATATCAAAAGTCAAGAAGGCAAGTCAAGGATAAAGCCAAAATAGGGAAGGCAATGGATGGATGGAGTCAAGTGAATGTGTTGCCTAGGCTAGCAAACAAAAATGTCAGGAAAGACCATGTCCATGCTCATAGGAGGGTAATGAAACCAATGAGTATAGTCAGTGAACCTTTAAGTGCAAGTAATACATCCAATTCATCATTTAAATCCAACCAAGATATTTCATTTCATTTATTAGATAATACTACCACATCATGAGTTATATACCAAGTTAATGCTATGAAGATGACTAAAACAACAAGATAATAATCAATGATAACAATCATAAGTCTAATGGTCATGTCACTGCATATCAATAATCATCATCTAGAACCAAATGAAACACTGCTGTAATAATAACATCTGGAATTGTAGGCACTGAACTAAAACTGTATGGGACAAAAGGTCGTATCGGTCATCAAATCTAAGCTCTCAAGGCTCATCCTTGGCACAAGGTCTACTCATTGTCTGATATACACTGCTCTGATTTATAAGTGATCTCAAATAATGCTGCTCATCATAACTGATCTATGTAAAAGCAAAGCTCTGAAAAGTGCAGATATTTGCTCAACAAGAATAGTAGCCAAGCTACTATGGTGTGATAATAGTGACTTTACCTCTTATTTATTCAAGTGTAAAATTGACTTTTACCCTAGGCGAGCCGACTTCTCTATTTGACTTGGCCGACTACTCTTGGGGGGCAATTTATAATTTAATTTTAATCTTTTCTTTTGCTTCTTTTCCCCCCAAGGTGTAAATTGATTCTTTCAAGGGTTTACATAGTTAATTACATCAAGGTAATATCCCTTAGGAGGTACAATCAAGTACAATAGAAATACAATAAATAATATCTTCCGAAGTTGCACAAAATCCAACACTGCCTCTCAACGAGGAAGGTATTCTTCAGTCTTAATCAACATCACGATCATCTGGGTTTCATCTTGTACATCTATACTGTCTCCATCATCTCTATACATACTAAACGTTGTCAGCACAGTCTCAGTCCTTCGAGAAGTGTCTTCATGCATCATCTACACCAGTCCTTCGGTGTGTCAAGGAGAATCAATCAATCCTGGATATCTGAGATATCAACTATACCATTTGCTACCTGTCTGTCTCATCTTCCGATGGGATTTCTCCCATACCTGGTTGAGATCCCAGACAAGCAAATGGGCACGACCATCTACTACCCGTTCGTCTCATCTGTCGATAGGATTTATCCCATACCTGGTTGAGAACTTGAACGAGTAGAGGTACCTGTGCAATCACACGACCATCTACTACCTGTCCATCTCATCTTTCGATGGGATTTCTCCCATACCTGGCTGAGAACCTAGACAAGCAGAGGCACCTGTGTGAACTCGACCATACACTACCTGTCTGACTCATCTGCCAATGGGATTTTCTCCATACCTGGCTGAGTACCTGGACGAGTGAAGGTACCTGGGTAAAAGCAGGGCAAGCATCTCGATGTCATCTTTCCCTCTCAAGGAGGGACACATTCTCTTCTACTCCAAGTCTTCCGCAAAAGTATTCGAACTTCACCCTGGGAAGGGCCTTGGTGAGAACATCTGCAGTCTGGTCATCTGTCAGCACGTACTGTAACTCGACCGCACCTTTCTATACCATATCACGTATGAAGTGATATCGAATCTCTATATGTTAGATTATGGTAACTTCGGGATGTCCTCCATGGTTCAGACGCCTTACATGGAGGTACATTAGCTGCATAGGCATTAGGATGGAGTAGAGAGTGAGATGCACTCTACTCAGTGGCATGAGCCCAGTGGCGGCTGCATGCGGAGCTTCAGGGGAGAGTGAACTTTGCATGCATGAGTATTGCATGACCTGCCAGCATTTAGTGACTGCATGCAAAAGTGACCTTCTGCATGCATGCATGCAAAAGTGACTTTTGCATGCACCGGGAATTAGGGTTTTGGAAAACTTAATTCATCGATGAGATTATTTATAGAGGCAGGGGGTCCCCAGATGAGGTTACTCAGTTGTATCATCGGAGAGAGATACTGCCAGAGTAAGGAGGACGAATCTGTCCATGTGGGGCGACTTTCTGAGATAGAGAGGAGTTGTTGCAGGAACTAGGAAGGTCAGATCTGAGCTAGATCAGTGGCCTTCAATTCCAGAGAGACTAGATACCCATTCCTGTGAGCTGAGAGAGCTCAACAATGAGATTACTGTGGAGATTGGAGGAGGTCGAGTTCTCTTGGAGGAGGACGTTTTTCTTGAGGGCAGAGGAGCTCATTGTGAGCTGGATTGACCGATTAGGACTCTGTGACTTCCAGGATAGCCTTGCCTCGAGAATTGAGGAAGGTTAGGGACGATTGGAGCTCAGATCTGTTGAGATCCGGAGCAGTACGAGCATTTGACATCCAGAGGGGAGGGCGCACTTGTGCATGTAGGGAGGGCCAATTTCATCAGTGGGCAGTCTTCAAAGCGAGCAGATCAGAGCAGAGAGATCTAGGGATGGCAGATCTATCAGAGGCACTGTCAGAGCACTCAGATCCAGATTGGCAGTTAGGGCATACTTTGTCAGTGCATGCATCAGCTGGATGCATGCAAATTAGAGTTTGTCCTGTCCAGAGGGATTGAGTTACCGGCTGAGGTAATTTTGTATTGTACTGTCTTTTATACTTCTATATGCTCTGGGCTCGAGAGAGAAGATAGCCCCATAGTTAGCTGGTTTTTCCCGAAAGGGTTCCAGGGTATATCTGTTGTCTATGTGGTTGATTGCATTTATATCTTAGTTGGTAGATGCAGATCTAGTGGTTTGAGTCTATGTTTTTATGAGTATGTACTGACATTGAGATTCATACTGCTTGAGGTCTTAGACTGATTTAGAGGGAGTAGTGATCTCTGGATCAAACATTTACATGGTATCAGAGCCCTGTTGAGGATCAAGGTGAGCAGTCACACATAGATCTGCAGTGGTGGTGACTAGATTTGAGATAGATCTAGTAGATCTGTGGAGATAGAAGCCAGATCTACCAGATCTGAACATTCCCGTTCAGATCTGTGGTTGCAGAGATCAGATCTATCAGTTTAGCTGGTTTTTGGTCAGATCTGAGATAGATCTGCGAGATCTGTGATCAGGGGAGATTCTTGTTCACTGTGGGTTACAGTTTATTCAGTTGGGTGAGTATGGCTACTGGTTTGAGAGTGGAGGACCGGTTGGATGGTGCCTCCAACTACAGTGCATGGAGGGCACGTATTACTCTCTTGCTGAAAGAGAGTGAGCTATGGGATGTTGTGAACAACACGACAGCAAATCCGGTTACTGTTCTGTGAGATGCCACTACCAAAGCAGTGTATGAAAAAAAGAATGTGAAGGCTCAGAGAATCCTTCTTGATGCGATCAAGGATCACCTCATCCCACATGTCTCTACCAAAGACAATGTGTTTGAGATGTGGGATGCGTTGACTACTCTGTACCAGAGCTCCAATGAAAACAGGAAGATGGTTCTCAGAGAGAAGCTGAGAAGCATCAAGATGGGGAAGGATGAGAGCATGGTTACCTATCTCACCAAGATCTCTCAGGTGAGAGATGAGTTGGGAGTAGTCGGTAAGAATGTAGAGGACAGTGAGCTGGTTTGACAGGCCTTGAATGGCGTGTCTGTGACTTGGGAAGTGTTTGTTCAGTCTATCATTGGTCGAGAGAACTGTTATCACACAACTTGTAGTTGCCCCTAGTGGTATCCCATCCGGGACGGTAGAGGAGACAGGCAACTAAAGAGGTGACCCAAGAGATGCCACGGTTCCCAATGCAAGGTGGGAGTCACGTCAACCGAGGCACTCTTCGCTTTAGGTCAGGGTGTAACAAGACCTAGGGGGAGACCCTATAACTAATCACAGTTGATTGGACCCAAACAAAGGTTTCTAAGGGTAAGTAAATGAAGAGTTACGGAAACCAATGCAAGGCTAAGTGGACCTAGAAGTTGAGGTATGGTTGAAGGTGGTGTAATAGATTGTTAGTGTTTCAACCTATGTATGGTTTAGGCCACATGATTGGGTATGATGACAAGGTGTAGTACCATATGTTTACACAAGTGGGTCTTATTTTCTTGGTATGTGTGAAATGCCTTTAAGTGGGCCCACAAGGTGAGGTTAGGGATGAAATTGGTACTAGATGTTTTGTTATTAGTAGATCTATAGATCTAAGTTGATTTTACGAGTACCCATGTACTAGATCTATGGTTTGACACAAATCCCAAGGAGTGCGACTTGCTTTGAGGAGGACTAGTGCCTTGTTGGATGGGCTAATGGGGTCAAAAAGTATGTCAAAGTGTAGATCGGGACACCTAGAAGCCAAGTCAAGTGGGCTAAAAGAGATCTAATGGTTGGATCTTGCTAGATCTAGGTTTTCAAGTGATGACCCTAAGTGGACCACAATCCCTTGAAACAAGGAATGCTACCCCCAAGGCGGATCGTGACAAAAAGATACTCTAGACCTAGGTTTCAAGGTATGGTCGTTCCAAATCTCCAAAAATCCCAAACACCCACTTCCTCAAAGTGGACAAACTCACCTTCCCAAGGGAGTGCGACTTTGCTCAAGGAGGGTTAAAAGGTGGGTTTGGTGGACCAAATCAAGTCCAATGGCCACCAAACTATAGATCCAAGTAGTTAGTACCCCGATCTATGTAGATCCCAAAAATCAAGTCAATCCAAGGGTTAGATCTTAGTAGATCTGAGTTTTGACGTGCCAAGAAATTCAAAAGGGGGTTTTAATCCCTTAAAACATGGAATGATGTCCACAAGGTAGAATTTACCAAAGTAAGAATCTGGGGGTAGGTTATCAAGTGTTTAGATTGCAAATCAAGTGGGATCTCACCTACCCATGTGCTAGATCTAACCAAACAAGCCTCTCACTAGGAAGTGCGATTTGGGTCAAAGAGGGCTTTTTGCCTTGAAAAGTGTGTCAATTTTAAGCCAATCACCACCAAACTATAGATCCAACTAGGGGTGGATGCTATAGAGGTGGGTTTTCAAAATCTTCTCAAAAGCAAGGCTATATCTAAGTAGATCTAAAAAAAACCAAAAACAAGGGTTTTAATCAATTAGGGTTTTGTGATCTAGAAATTATGGATGATTCAAGGAAGAAGAAGATCATACCTCTTGGAACATACCTGGATGAAGAGATGAATGCTAGTTGAGACGAGGATTACTTTGCCAAAGATCAAATGGAGAATTTTTGAAGCCCTCTTGCCAAATCGATTTTTAGAAGCCACATGTGATTCCTTTTAACCTGTCAAGCCAAGGAGCAAAGCATCAATCAGTTTAACAAATTGAAGGTAGATACAAGCAAGAGAGAGAGAAACATAGAATAGTTGACACAAAGGCAAAACTACTCCCTGTCAAACCAAAACGACTTCTTCCAAGATTGAAGGGCAAGCCTCCCCACCAATTCGCCCTTGTCCAAAATCGTCCTCTTAACCTGTAAATAAGATATGGCAAATATGCAAGATAGCTACAATAGATCCTCCAGTGCAATGGACAAAAGCATTTACAATCGAAACAACCAACATCCACTCCAATCCAAGCATGTACTCCAAAAGATAGAAATTTTTATTCCAAGAGCCAAGAGCCAAAAATCTCTAGATAGCTTTTACAATGAGAGGCTCCCTCCTTAAATAGTATGGGGAGAGAGTATAATCCTAACCACTTTTTACATGAGTGGCTAAGATTAAAAGATCTCAAGATCTAATCAATGGCTAACAATAAATCATAACAATACATCACATGGATCACCCAATATAATGATAGCGCTCTCACTAAATGGTACAATAAGAGGGTGACGTCATCCACTAGAGAAACATAAGCACCAAAATCCACCTCATGGTGACTAGGACATGACAATATAAGCACATGGTGGGGCTAGGAGGTATCAATCCTTACTGGCTCATCCCCAAGGCACAATAAAATAATAAAATATGTCCAATATAATATAAATGACCAAAACTGTCCTCAGAATCCATGACAGTCAAGCAGTAAATATCCTCCTGTGATCAATCTGGGCATACCCATATGGTGAAAACTGAATGGAAGATAGTGATGCCACCTTGGAAGACCTCTGTGAAAACCAAATGCCAAAACCTTGCCTCAATTGCCCAAATCGATTTCCTCAGTGACCACTTTATCCCATTTTTTAACTGCCTCGGGAACTGTGAAAGTGCCAAAACTGCCTCCTAGGGTGCTAGTGTTGTCCATCTGAGCCCACCAGGCTCTCCAGAAGGGGGGGTAAATGGTAAAAACAAGTGGCTGGACCACCCCCTCCATCATCAGCGCCCTAGGTGAACTGGCCTCTCGGGGCCCCTGCTGCTCAGGCTGGGAAATCAACCCCAAATCTGGTCAACAAGTGTAAAACTGCATCAATCACTGTCAGAAGTGCCCGGAACTGAAAGATAAGTATCTCATTGGATCCAGAAGACCCAAATCCACTAGGAATGTGTACTCATACACCATGGGTTGCCCTAATGGTCCAGCTGTAGGGTCCACCATATATGGACAATGTATATGTTATCACACAACTTGTAGTTGCCCCTAGAGGTATCCCATCCGGGACGGTAGAGGAGACAGGCAACTAAAGAGGTGACCCAAGAGATGCCACGGTTCCCAATGCAATGTGGGAGTCACGTCAACCGAGGCACTCTTCGCTTTAGGTCAAGGTGTAATTAGACCAAGGGGGAGACCCTATACCCCAATCACTGTTGATTGGACCCGAACAAAGGTTTCTAAGGGTAGGTAAGTAATGAGTTACGGAAACCAATGCAAGGCTAAGTGGACCTAAGGGTTAAGGTATGGTTGAGGGAAGTATAATAGATTGTTAATGTTTCAACCTATGTATGGTTTAGGCCACATAATGGGGTATGATGACTAGGTATAGTACCATGTGTTTGCACAAGTGGGTCTTGTTTCCTTGGGAAGTGTGAAATGGTTCTAGGTGGACCCACAAGGTGGAGTTAGGTGTGAGGTTGGTACTATAGGTTAGATATAAGCTAGATCTATAAGTTTGAATGGGTTCTAGGAGTACCCATGTACTAGATCTAGGGTTTGACATGAATCCCAAGGAGTGCGACTTGCTTGGTGATGGACTAGTGCCTTGTTAAGTGGGCTAATGGGGTCAAGAAGGATGTCAAAGTGTAGATCGGGACACCTAGAAGCCAAGTCAAGTGGGTTGAATGAGATCTAATGGTTGGATCTTACTAGATCTAGGTTTTTTAAGTGATTACCCTAAGTGGACCACAATCCCTTAAAACAAGGAATGCAATCCCCAAGGCGGATCTTGACGAAAGGACAGTATAGACCTAGGTTTCAAGGCTTGGGCATTCCAAATCCACGAAAAACTCAAACACCCACTTCCTAGAAGTGGACCAACTCAAAACTTCAAGGGGGTGCGACTTGCTCAAGGAAGGGTAAAAGATGGGTTTGGTGGACCAAATCAAGTCCAATGGCCACCAAAATGTAGATCCGGGATGTTAGTACCCCGATCTATGTTCCTTCAAAGTTTCAAGTGAATCCAATGGCTAGATCTTAGTAGATCTAAGTTTTAAGATGCCAAGAAAGTCAAAAGGGGGTTTCAACCCCTTAAAACATGGAGAGATGTCCACAAGGTAGTTTTCACCAAAGTAAAGATATGGGTATATGTTATCAAATGTCTAGATGTCAAATCAAGTGGGATCTCACATACCCATGTGCTAGATCTAGCCCAACAAGCCTCTCTCTAGGAAGTGCGATTTGGGTCAAGGAGGGCTTTTTGCCTTGAAAAGTGGGTCAATTCTTAGCCAATCACCACCAAACTATAGATCCAACTAGCGGTGGATGCTATAGAGGTGGGTTTTCAATATCTCTTCAAGAACAATGCTAGATCTAAGTAGAACCAAAAACAAGGGTTTTAATTTGATTAGGGTTTTTTTATGATCTAGAAATTATGGAAGATTCAAGGAAGAGAAAATCATACCTCTTGGGACATACCTGGATGAAGAGATGAATGCTAGTTGAGACGAGGATTACTTTGCCAAAGATCAAATGGAGAATTGTTGAAGCCCTCTTGCCAAATCGATTTTTCCAAGCCACATATGATTCCTTCTAACCTGTCAAGCCAAGGAGCAAAGCATCAATTAGTTTAACAAATCGAAGGTAGATACAAGCAAGAGAGAGAAAAACATAGAATAGTTGACACAAAGGCAAAACTACTCCCTGTCAAACCCAAAACGACTTCTTCCAAGCTTGAAGGGCAAGCCTCCCCACCAATTCGCACTTGTCAAAATCGCCCTCTTAACCTGCAAATAAAATATGGCAAATATGCAAGACAGCTACAATAGATCCTCCAGTGCAATGGACAATAGCATTTACAATCGAAACAACCAACAGCCACTCCAATCCAAGCATGTGCTCCAAAAGATAGAAATTTTATTCCAAGAGCCAAGAGCCAAAAATCTCTAGATGAATTTTACAATGAGGGGGTCTCCTCCTTATATAGGATAATAAAGACCAAAACCCTAGATCTCAAAACCACTTTTTGAAATGAGTGGTTGAGATTAAAAGATCTCACAACATAATCAATGGCTAATAATAAATCATAACCATATATCACATGGATCACCCACATAATGATAGCGCCCCCACTAAAAAGGTACAATGAGGGGTGACGTCATCCACAAGAGACAATATAAGCATCAAAATCCACCTCATGGTGACTAGGACATAACAATATAAGCTCATGGTGGGGCTAGGAGGTTTTAATCCTTACTAGCTCATCCCCAAGGCACAATAAAAATAATAAAATATGTCCAATATAATAAAAATGACCAAAACTGTCCTCAGAATCCATGACAGTCAAGCAGTAAATGTCCTCCTGTGATCAATCTGGGCATACCCACATGGTGAAAACTGACTGGAAGGTAGTGATGCCGCCCTGGAAGACCTCTGTGAAAACCAAATGCCAAAAACTTGCCTCAATTGCCCAAATCGATTTCCTCAGTGACCACCTTTTCCCATTTTTTAACTGCCTCGGGAACTGTGAAAGTGCCAAAACTGCCCCCTAGGGTGCTAGTGCTGTCAATCTGAGCCCACCAGGCTCTCCGGAAGGAGGGATAAATGGTTATAACAAGTGGCTGGACCACCCCCTCCATCATCAGCGCCCTAGGTGAACTGGCCTCTCGGGGCCCCTACTGCTCAGGCTGGGAAATCAGCCCCAAATCTGGTCAACAAGTGTAAAACTGCATCAATCACTGTCAGAAGTGCCCGGAACTGAAAGATAAGTGTCTCAATGGATCCAGAAGACCCAAATCCACTAGGAATGAGTACTCATACACCCTGGGTTGCCCTAATGGGCCAGCTGTAGGGTCCACCATATATGGACAATGTATAATCTGCTGATCTGAAATAATAATAAACCTGCTGAACTGGATCAAACATCATCTGCATCATATGTCCATCACATGATATCATCATCAAACATGTGGGACCATAAATCATCATCAATAATCATCCATACATGGTCCACATCATTACGGATCCCAAGAATATATAATCAAGGATAAATCACATCAGTAGACTAAGACAATGTTTCTCTAATCATTCCCACAGCTAAGCTCAAAGTATAAAATTCCATTCAGTGGCATTAGTCAAGTTAACATATTCCGTGGTTATATAAAATTACTTGCACAATAGTTCAAATGACAAACTCACCCATTGGACATGGTCAAACTGCTAGTGAAGGATGAAGGCGAGGAGCAAGGTTGGGCCAAGGGTTTGACTTGTCTAACTTAACTCAAAAATACTTTGGACTGGGAGAAGGGGGAAGCTACAAACTCTGTGCTGGACAAAAATAAACACGGGGGATGGCTGTGCCTCACAAATGGATAAGTTGTTTAGAGAGTGCTTATTCAACTTAGGCATCATGTCTACATCAAGTTGATCCAGGTTCATTAGGATCATTCAATTTATTTCCATGGCCTTTTTGGCCTACATAACCCTTCGGATTTCAGATGTGCTGAGAAGCACAACTAGTTGCAGCTTGCATCCAGGGCATGTTTTTCACATATTTATAAGGTCAGCAATTGTTTAGATATAGCTTTTAAGAACTATTGCTTTTTGGACCTTTCTTATACTCTTCGAGGAGTATTTTTAGCTTTTCATTGCTCTTGCCCTTTTTTGTTTCCATGGGCGAATTTTTCAAGTTTCCATAGGTAGAACATGAGCTTTCAGTTTTAGCCAACAACATCTCAAGTGACTAGGGGGAGTTCGAGCCAATGCCAAACATCGGGACAACCGACCAGAATGATTTAGGCCTACAATCCAACTCACCAAAGGCAAGTTCTGTCACCAACTCAGAGCCGAGACACTGAATAACAGGGATGCGGTCCAAACACAGAGGTAGAAAAATGGGGAAGTCCTCAGTATCAGAAAGTCAAATGAGACAAGTTAGGGTTTAAAGTCAAACAGGAAGGTCATGTATGGATGGAGACAAGTGAATATGGAGCCTATACTAGCAGACAACTGGTGTCGGGGAAAGACCATGTCTATGTAAGGTGAAATACCAGTAAGTTTTGTTAAATGACCTAAAAGTGCAAGCAATTGTCCATTTTATGATTTACAGTTCATTTAAAATAGTTTGCCACATCAGGAATAATATACCAAGCACATGCCATGATCATGACTAAATCAACAAGATAATAATCCACAGTCAGTGAGAACATATCCATAACATCATCATAATAATCATCATCATGCATCATCTGAAACACTGTTGAAATACATCTCTAGGCACTGAACTGAAACTGTAATGGGATAAGTGGTCACATCAGTCATCAAATCTGAACTCTCAAGGCTCAGCCTTGACACAAGGTCATAAAATCTGAATAATGTACTGCTCTGATCACGAGTGATCCAAAATATATAGCCATGCTCTGGAATAAAGGAAGCTCTGGAATGTGCAGATATCTGCTGTACAAGAATAGTAGCCCTGCTACTATGGTGTGATAACAGTATAATCTGCTGATCTGTAGTAGTAATAAAACCTGCTGAACTGGATCAATCATCATCTGTATCATATGTCCATCATATGATATCATCATCAAGCATGTGGGACCATCCATCATCATCAATAATCATCTATACATGGTCCAAATCATCATAGATCCCAATAATATACAACCAAGGATAAATCACATCAGTAGACTAAGACAATGCTTCTCTAATCATTCTCACAGCTAAGCTCAAAGTATAAATTCCATTCAGTGGCATTAATCAAGTTAACATATTCCGTTGTTATATAAAATTACTTGCACAACAGTTCAAATGACAAACTCACCCATTGGACATGGTCAAACTGCTAGTGAAGGATGAAGGCTAGGAACAAGGTTGGGCAAAGGGGTTGACCTGTCTAACTTAACTCAAAAATACTTTGGACTGGGAGAAGGGGGAAGCTACAAACTCTGTGTTGGACAAAATAACACGGGGGATGGCTGTGCCTCACAAATGGATAAGTTGTTCTGAGAGTGCTTATTCAACTTAGGCATCATGTCTACATCAAGTTGATCCAGGTTCATTAGGATCATTCAATTTTATTCCATGGCCTTTTTGGCCTACATAACCCTTCGGATTTCAGATGTGCTGAGAAGCACAACTAGTTGCAGCTTGCATCCAGGGCATGTTTTCACATATATACAAGGTCAGCAATTGTTTAGATATAACTTTTAAGAACCATTGCTTTTTGGACCTTTTTTTATACTCTTCACGGAGTATTTTCAGCTGTTCATCGCTCTTGCCCTTTTTTTTGTTTCCATGGGTGAATTTTTAAGTTTCCATAGGTAGAACATGAGCTTTCAGTTTTAGCCAACAACATCTCAAGTGACTAGGGGGAGTTCGAGCCAATGCCAAACATCGGGACAACTGACCAGAATGATTTAGGCCTACAATCCAACTCACCAAAGGCAAGTTTTGTCACCAACTTAGAGCCGAGACACTGAATACACAGGGATGCGGTCCAAACACAGAGGTAGAAGAATGGGGAAGTCCTCGGTATCAGAAAGTCAAATGAGACAAGTCAAGGTTTAAAGTCAAACAGGAAGGTCATGTATGGATGGAGTCAAGTGAATATGGGGCCTACACTAGCAGACAACTGGTGTCAGGAAAGACCATATCTATGTAAGGTGAAAAACCAGTGGGTTTTGTTAAATGACCTAAATGTGCAAGCAATTGTCCATTTTATGATTTACAGTTCATTTTAAACAGTTTGCCACATCAGGAATAACATACCAAGCACATGCTGTAATCATGACTAAATCAACAAGATAATAATCCACAGTTAGTGATAACATATCCATAGATCATACAACATCATCAAAATAATAATCATCATGCACCATCTGAAACACTGCTGCAATACATCTCTAAGCACTGAACTGAAACTGTATGGGATAAAGGGTCACATCAGTCATCAAATATGAACTCTCAAGGCTCAGCCTTGACACAAGGTCAAACATACATCTGAATAATATACTGCTCTGATCATGAGTGATCCAAAATATATAGCCATGCTCTGGAATGATGGAAGCTCTGGAATGTGCAGATATCTGCTGTACAAGAATAGTAGCCCTGCTACTATGGTGTGATAACAAGAACCTTCCCAAGTGGGACCTACTATGGGATGATTTCACACAGGAGGAGACCCGGAGGGGGTACATTCAGAGTTTAGGTTCTGCTATTCCTGAGGAGGATGTGGCTCTCGCAGCAGGCGGGAGGCAGAGAGGCAGACAAAAGAGGATCTGAACAAGATCAAATGCTTCGCCTGCAATGAGTATGGACATTATGCGGGACAATGTCCACATAAGAAGAAGAGGAAGCAGGCGAAGGATGAGCAGCTGGCAACAGCAGAGGAGGTTGATGAGTTCTCTTCTCGGTTTGAAGGAGTTCTCACTAGCCACAGTTCAGTCAGGACATGATAGTAGCCCTCCAGAGATTCAGGGTGATCAAAGATGGAGAGTGGACAACACTCTCAGCAGACATATGACAAGATTACGAGATGCATCCTTGACCCTAGAGCATACTTCTATGCAGTTGACTCCAGATGAGCTGGGGGTTGACCATTTGGTTGCTGGAGTGGGCAAAGTGAGATTTCTGCTTGATCGTGGGGAGCTCCTTGAGGTTTTAGGAGTGTTCTTTATTTCAGGACTGAGAGGGAGTGTCCTCTCAGTGGCAGCCTTGGAAGCAACAGGCTTCCCTGTTGTGTTTCAGAGGGATCAGTTCTTCACCTATCCTAGAGGGGTAGCCCCAGTGTTGTTTGGTCACAGGATTGATGGTGACTACTTGGTTCATGGGCAGCCTACTTCGAGCACATCAGGATGGCTGAGTGCATCCTCTTCAGATGCAGAGGAGGATGATGAGCAGGATGCTCATAGCAGAGATGAGGCCAGGAGGAGTGAGCCTGTTCAGCAGATGGGTTAGCGAGATGCTCACCATGATGAGGATCAGGGCTTTGATTCTGGAGTTCAGTTGGATGAGCGAGATGCTCTTGACAGTGATGGAGATGTGGAGATCGAGCCCTTGGGCTCATACTAGAGGGATGAGCATGCTGCTCATGCAGGTACCAGTAAGAGAGTGAGCTGGTATGACATGGTTGAGATGGACTTAGCTCAGAAGAGAGCTCAATCAGTTCAGTCAATGCAGAGACAGAGGGAGTTGGCTTATCGAGATGAGGCAACTCAAGGTCATAGGCAGATGATCTACAGAGTAGTAGATCCACTTGACAGAGGTCTTCAGGGTTGGTTACAGCAACAGAGACTCAGAGGGAGTCTGAGTCAGAGTGCAGTGGCAGAGTCAGCAGTGGTTGACAGGGGGGCTTCTTCCGAAGCTACACATATGGAGATTGATCAGAGTTCTTCAGGTCAGAGAGCAGTGACAGGTAGATCAGTTAGATCAGTGTCAGCAACAACAGACTTGTTGGACCCAGGCATCATTGTCAGGACTTCCCTCGTTAAGAGGGAGTGTTAGATTATGGTAATTGTTATCACCAAACTTGTAGTTGCCCTTAAAGGTAGATCCAAGGTGAATGGCAGAAGGGATAGGCAACCCAAAAGGTGCAACCAAGATGGCCTTGACTCCCAATGGATGGTTGTCACGCCAATCGAGCCAATCTTCACTTTATGTTATCTAGCCCAAGACAACAAAGGGGGAGACCCAGATCTACTCCCGATAGGAGAGATCAAACCAAACACCAGATCAAGTCAAGTATATGTGAAATACGTAAGGTGTATGGTGAACCCTAGATCTGTGGATGAAGTCACAAGATGAATAATAGTTTGGATTAAGAGGTTTAAACAATATGGCTTTGGTCCATTGTGAATGTGAGAGTGACTTATGGTATTTGAAATAAGATCCATGATTAGGGTACTAGTCAATTATGAGAAAATCCACTGCCTTGGGAACCATGTCCAATGCAAGGTAGTTAATCACTGAATTGGGGCTAACCAGTGCGACCTCACCCCTCCTAGGAAGTGCGACCTCCCTTGGAGAAGCTCCTTTGCCTTGGGAAATGGGTCAAATGAGGGCCAATCCTCACCAAACTATAGATCCGGATCGCCGTGGATGCTATAGAGCTAGGTTTTAAATTTTATACCCAAAAGCCAAGTAGATCTTGCTAGATCTGAAAAATTGTAAAATGAGGGTTTGAAATATAAGGGTTTTATCAATGAAGTAGTTGTGCCAATGGATTGGAGCCAAGACAAGAAGAACAAACCTGTGGATCTTACCTGGATAACCTTGTAGATGCCTTGATGATGATGATCTATGCAAACACGATCAATTTGAAGCGATTTGAGGTAGTTTTCTATGAAGTTGATTTGCCCAAGGAAGCCAATGCGCCCTCTCTCCTGCACAATAAACGTCCACAATATCAGATTTACTGCGAACAAGAGATAAGACGAATGCCACAAGAGAAATAACAAAAAGATAACATAGATCACAATGATACTAATGATAACCCCCTGATACAAGTGAATGCCAAGTGGAGCGAGTTGAAGAAGCCTTGCAAAAACGCCCAACTGAAGTCGCCCTCCTGTAGACAAGACAAAAGTTTCCAAAGATAGATCTTACCACAAATACCCAAATGCTAGGATGCAATAGACTTTACAATCACCATCGAAGAAGACTAGATTCAAAAGAGACCACAAGAATTTCCACAGAAAAGTTTTTCTATATCAAGATTCCAAGAGCCAAAGACCCCTTACAATGACAAGCTCTCTCCTTTAAATAGGATGGAGAGAGGCCACAATCCTAACCACTTTTTGAATGAGTGGCTAAGATTAAAAGATCAAAAGATCTAATCAATGGTTGAGATGATCTCAACAATACAATACATGGATCAATAATAAAATATAACAATAAGTGGACAAACTCACCCTAGGATAGGGGATCCCACCAAATCATAATGATAAAACATAAGAAATAGCACATGGTGGGTCCAAGGGGTAATTTCTAACACCCTTCGTCAATCCCCATGGCACAATATCCAAAAATAATTATGCTGGACACCAAATCGTGCCTCTCTGGGAAAGTCGTGAGCCTTAGGAGGCTCCATAAATCATAAAAAAATGCCATAAGTGATGCATGTGGGTCTCGATGAAGTTGAAACTGCTGGAGAAGGTGTGGAAGACATCCCACTCATCATGACTGATCATCCCATGCCATAACCTTGCCTCAGTAGCCAAATCGAATTCTTCTGTAGCCATTTTTACCATTTCTAGACTGCCTTGGGAAGTGTGAAACTGCCCAAACTGCCTCTTGGAGTGCCTGCGCTGTGAAGGTGAGCTCACCATTGTGCCCGGGAGGGGGGTAATGTTATCACACCATAGTAGCAGGGCTACTATTCTTGCTTAGCAGATATCTGCACATTCCAGAGCTTGGCTATGATGATTGTATATTTTGAGATCACTCATGATCAGAGGAGTGTACTATTCAGACTTATGTTAGACCTTGTGTCAAGGCTGAGCCTTGAGAGTTCAGATTTGATGACCGATGTGACCTGTTATCACATATATAGTAGCCGGGCTACCATACATTATTTTTCTGATGCCAGTACACTATTCAGCCAGTTCCCTTACATTGAGATGCTGAGATGAGCATCTATATTGGATCACAATCAGATTTTGGACAGCAGTATGTATTCCCCATGCCATGACTGAGTCTCAGGACACGCAGAGAGATGACCGATGTAGCCATTATACCAGTTGTACAGAGCAGTCAGCAGTGCCCAGAGTTACAACAACAGTTTCAGAGGACAGATGATGGTTCACGTGATGAGCATTCAGGTATATGACTCAGCAGGTATATCATTGTGTTATGGTTATATTGTTTTTATACTTATTCTCATAGCATGTCTTAGCACTTAGTGTCATGATCTGGCGATCATATAGATATGTGGACCTGGTTGATCTTATTATATATATTATATTGTCCCTACTCAGACTTAGAAGTTCATTATTCATACTCATTGGTTTTACCCTCCTTAGGGAGAATAGAGGTGATCATTCCACCATACCTTGGCTTGCTAGTGTTGGCTCCATTATTCATTGTCTTCATCCATCCATTGCCTACCTTTTAGTTTATCACCCTGACTTACTACTTGACTAGTGACATGGAGGACCTTTTCCCCACTGTAGCCTCTGTATTGGATGAGCTTCCTTGTTTATTGTGTCTCGGCTCTGAGTTGGTGACAAAACTTACCTATGGTGAGTTGGAGTTCCTTGTGAATTCCCCCTAGTCACTAAAGTTGTGTTGGCTAAACCTAAAACTTTTAGTGTTGCCATGAATACAAAATATGGAAAAAATGAAATGCTATATCTTGTATGAAAAGCCCATTCATGCAATGTGTTTCTAAACACACATGAATGAAAGGCATGCCAAATGAAAATGGCCATGAAAACAAAATGTTATATCTTTTGGAAATGTAAATACCTAGGTAAACAAGTTGTCCATGACACACCTAGAAGTGCTCAGGTAAACAAGTGCCTTAAAAACACACCTGCAGCAGAAAGCCTAAAATAAATGAAAATCTATGCAATGTGTTTATAAACACACATAGACCAAGGCTATGGAAACTTCAGGCCCAAAAAGCAATGGAACTTAAATGCTATATCAAAACAATTGCTGGCCTTATTTGTATTATGGATTGTGCGCATCTGTTAAAGGTGAATAAACCCTCTTTGACCAACTCATCCATTTGTGAGACACCGCCATTCCCTGTGTTGTTGCTCATTCAGTATATACTATGGTGTGTATTCCCTTTCCCTTTGCCAAAGTGTCACAAAGTTAAGTCAGTCAAGTCATCCCTTAGCCTAGCCAGTTATTTTAGCCTTCACCCTTCACTAGCAAATTGATCACAGCTATGAAGTGAGTATGATCCTGAATCTGAGTAATAATAATAATTAATGACATTATATATTTGGATTGAGATCGCCAGTAATGATTACTTTGTGTTATAATTGTTATATGAATAAGTTGTAGAGCATGCATTAACCTTTGACACTTTGCAGCAGCTTCCGATGACGGTCTGAGTTATATTTGGTCATGTTGACTTGGTCAAACCTATTTTGACCAAGGTCAACCATAGGACATGAGATGGTTGGACCTTGTGATGACATGGATAGATGATATATGGTCTATGTACATGTATATGATGATTCTATGCAGCAGCTATAGGGTTATGATAATGACTCGTGGTTTACAGTAGTATTTGATCATTTACAGATTATTATTATTTGCCCTGTTCCGGTATATTGGATATATATATTGATCATGCAGAGACTCATATGGTGTATGAGTACACATCTTGGATGGATTTGGACTTTCTGAGTCCAATGAGACAGTTTGTTTTCAGTTCTGGGTACTTACAGTGATGATTGAGCCTCAGTAGGCTATCCCAGTGCAATTTTGGTCTGTCGGAGGCCCTGTCAGAGCAGATGTGATTTTTATCCGGTTGACCTAGGGCGCTGTGCTTGGAGGGGGTGGTATAGCCACTTGTTTTTACCATATTACCCCCCTCTCGGACACACTGGTGCCCTCACCTTTACAGCGCAGGCAGTCCAGGAGGCAATTTGGGGCAGTTACACGCTTCCCGAGGCATTTCAGGATTGGTAGAAATGGCTATTGAGGAAATCGATTTGGGATACTGAGGCAATGTTATGGCATGGGATGATCAGTGATGATGGATTGATGTCTTCCACACCTCCTCTAGCAGTTTCAGCTTCATCGGGACCCGCATCCATCACTTATGGCACTTTCTGATGATTTCTGAGGTCTTTTGAGGCCTACGATTTGACCATAGAGGCACGATTTGGTATATTGATGACTATTTTATTATCATTGTGCTATGGGGATTGACCAAGGGTGGATAAAATTACCCTTTGGACCCACCATAAGCTTCCTATTATATTTTGTCATCATGATTTGGTGGGATTCCCCTCTTCTAGGGCGATTTTGTCCACTTATGTTATATTTTATTAGTGATCCATGTATTTTATTGTTGAGCTCATCTCAACCATTGATTAGACATTTGTATCTTTTAATCTTAGCCACTCATTCAAAAAGTGGTTAGGATTTTTATGCCTCTCCTTCCTATTTAAAGGAGAGAGCTTCTCATTTGTAAAAGGACTTGTGGCTCTGGATTATCGGAATAGAAAATTATTATTGCATCTATCTCCAGTGTTGTGGTGAATGTTTTTGGTGTTCGTTCGTTGGTTCTTCCTTTGCACTGAGTTATTGGAGATCTTGTTTGCCATATCTTTTGTACCACGTTTTTGCATCTACAGGTGGATGCCGATTTGCTTTGAGGAGGAAGTATTGGTAGGGGAAGACTCTCCCTACTTCTTCTTTGGATCTCTTCATTGGCAACAGGGAGTATTACTGTCCCAGGACCTTCTATTCTATGTTATCATTGCATTTTACTTGTATTTCCTCCATACTTGACTTCTCTGATTGAAATTGATTTTCCTTGGATTGACACGTAGAGGAGGGCGCACTTGTGGGCTAGGGCATCAATTTGGCAAGCAAAATCAACCATCTCTCATTTGATCTCTGCGGGAATCTTCCTCAACATCAAGGCATCTCATTCACATCACTCAGGTATGATCTCAAGGTAATTTCTATCTCCATGATCTATCCACTTGTCTAAAATATTTCAAACCCTAATTAATCAAAACCCCCATTTTTACATTTTTTTTCAGATCTACTAAGATCTAGTGGCTTCTTGGGTAAGATATTGAAAACCCACCTCTATAGTATCCACAACATCCCGGATCTATAGTTTGGTGAGGATTGACCTCCATTTGACCCTCTTCCCAAGGCATTTAGCGTCTCCAAGCAAGGGCGCACTTCCTAGTTTGGTGGGTTGACCTAGATCTAGTATGTGGGTAGTTGAGATCCCGCTTGATTCATGATCTACACATCCAATAACCTACCCCCAGATTGTCACTTTTTTAATTTCTACCTTGTGGTCCCTATTCCACATTTTAAGGGATTTAATCCCCATTTTGGACCACTTGGTATCTTTAAACTCAGATCTAGTAAGATCTAGCCATCGGATTGCCTTGAAATTATAGATCCACACTCTCACTTGCTTAAACCATTTGGATCTAAAGTTTGGATGCCATTGGACTTGTCTTGAGTCATTTATCACCATTTTTACCCTCCTTGGGCAAAGTCGCACCACCTTGGAGATTGGAGTTGGTCCACTTCTAGGACGTGGGTACTTGAGATTTCAGTGGATTTGGAACGGGCATAATTCAAAACCTAGGTCTAGTGTGTCACTTCATCAAATCTTGCCTTGGGGATAGCATTCCTTGTTTTAAGGGATTGTGGTCCACTTAGGTCAAACCTAGATCTAGACCTATTCATCCATCAAGACTTTAATTGCCCACTTGTCTCATGAAATAGGAGTCTTTAACCACAAGTTAACTTCACTTTGACTCCATTATCCCAATTCCCAAGGCACTGGTCTCTATCCAAGTCAATTCGACTTTCCTAGATTGTTGGATTAACTTGTGGTTTGACCCTTGTGTGGTGAACTAAACCCTTTGATGTCATCATGTATCATGATCAAGCTTGTCACTTGTACTAGTTAGCCCCAATTCAACCCCTAAACTACCCTGCATTGGACACGGTTCCCAAGGCAGTGGATTTTCTCATATTGAACTAGTACCTCAATCCTGGATCCTATTTCACAAATCATAAGTCACTTTCACATCAATAATGAACCAAAGCTATACTCATTGAACCCCTCACTTGTCTTGTGACTTCATCATAAGGTCTAGGATAAACCATACACCTTACTTCACTTAGAATTAACTTGATTTGGTGTCTTGGTTTTGATCTCTCCTGTCGGGAGTAGATCGGGTCTCCCCCTTTGTTGTCTGGGCTAGATAACATAAAGCGAAGGTTGCCTCGACTGGCGTGACAACCATATATTGGAGGTCGAGGTGATCGTGGTTGCACCTTTTGAGTTGCCCTTCCCTATTGCCATCCATGAGTGGATACATCCATAGGGGTAACTACAGTTTAGGTGATAACATTTTGGCACCGTTGCCGGGGAAGGCAATAGCTTACCCTGGTCCGACATACCTTTCTTAAAGCCCTCCCGTTCTCTTTGCCCAACATTTTGGCGTCGTTGCCGGGGAGGCAATAGCTTACCCTGGTTCGACATACTTTTCTTAAAGCCCCCCCGTTCTCTTGGCTAACATTTTGGCGCTATAGAAGGCATAGGATTACCTTGGATAAATCTAGTAGTCATTATTCACTCTCTCTTGCATTTACAACGACACATATCTTGGTAGAAGAGTTTAAGAAATCTACCTGACGACTCCCAACCGTGACTCGGCTGAGGAGCGAGCTCATTTGCATCCCTATAACACTAGAATTAAGATAGATCCTATCATTATCTAGAACCTATGGGGTGCATCAATTTGTTTTCAGGCTCTTGAATTTAAAAATAAATATAAAAATATTAAAAATATAAAAAATAAAAAATAAAAAGAAATTATCCATGGCTGCCTCTAAGCGACCTAGAACTTTCGGTCGTTTAAAAGTTTTTGACTTTTAAAAAATTGTTGGGTATCCTCATCATATTCCTCATCAAGCATGTGCAAGGTTGCCTATTTTCGATGGAAGTTATGAAATCTCTGCTAAAAGACACCTTGAACTTTTTAGGGAAATTATTAAAGAATTATCCATAACCCATGAGGATGTGTGTATGAGACTATTGGCTTCATCTTTCAAAGAAAGAGCTGGACTCTGGCTTTCGAATGTGAAACCCAATAGCATTTCTGGTTATGACATGTTTGGAAATAAATTCCTAGAAGAATGGGGAAGTGAATTCGATGATATGTAACTTTCAAATCAAATCCAAGATCAAAACCTTCCCCTTTCTGATCCTATTGTGGAATCATTTAACAATCAAATATCAGGTGATTTGTCAACATTCGGAGATGACCTTTCCTGCCCAATTTCTTCTGATGATAAGTCTTCTACTTTTGAGTCAATCGAAAGTCAAATCTTTAATCATTGTACAAACCATAAGTTTTCAAATTGCTTTTCAGGTAGCCCTAGTCCTGATCCTGAGGGAATTTCTGAGGATGAGCTTTTAGTTAACAGGTCTACTGAAGTTCCTCCCTCAGAGAGACTCATTAATCATTATGTCTTTAGTGATCATTCAATTCCTTATCAACTTACTGAAGAAGAAGAAAGTGGAGACATCGACCAAGGTCCTTTAGCAGTGACTTCACATAATCAGGGTGTTTTAAATGAACTTGTTAATTTTCTCCCTCACAAATTAAATAAAAATGATCATTTATCTTCATATGAATTTAATGATGAATCAATAGAAGTTCAATCTCAAGATGAAGATGAAATAGTGAATCACACTAGATGCTCTAATCTTTGTACCACCTCTTATAATGAGTCTTTAAATTTTTCCATCCTTAGTCAAGATACGTTCATCGATTTCTTAGAATTAGAATCTTGTCCTCAAGTTGTAAATATTAAATTTGATCAAAAGCTTGAAATTATTCCTAGAATAAAGAATGTTTTCTATTATCAAAATTCAAGGTCAAACTTTTTTATCCATTTGGGAGAATTTTCATATTTGCAATCCACCCTCCTTTCCCAACTCTTTCAATCATCTTTGGGTTGGTGCTCTAGTCAATCTTTTGCCTTGGAAATTTTTAATAGGAAGTATAAGCATGATTACATGTTTGGAGAAAAAGCACTTCATTTCCCTTTTCAGTCACTTTGGAACCATAATGCTTGTTGTCAAGATATCAATCATTCTTGGTGGCTAGAAAAGGTGTTTAAAGATCAATTCCATTTTTTCTCCATTTTTGAGCATCAAGTGGGTCTGATTTTGATTTTCTGTCTTTTAAGATTTAATTTATCCCCACTTGGTTTTTTGATCATCAGTCCCAAGGAGAATCAAATTGAATATGTAAGAGAAGTAAATGAACAAGTTAATCTGTGTGAAAATGAATCGAATCACATGTCTTATGTCTTTCTTTCATCCATTTTTGAGATTAACTTGCATAAATATTATGATCCTATCAATTCTTGGATGGAGGATGTTTGCAGTAATCAGTCTTTCCCTTGGCATGATTTCATTTTGCACCATTCAACTCTTTTATCAATTTTTGAACAAGTCAGAAAAGTTGTGCTATCAATTTCATTAATCCTTAATCTAGTCCTGACTCGTTTTCTAAGCAAAAATCAAAGAAGAATCATTCACTTGTTCGATGAATGGTTGCACTGGATCTATGATTTTACCTAGCATTTGTGCTAACTGGTTAGATTAGAGTAGGTAGGAAACTGAATAAGCCTACTTGGGCAGTAGTTAGTCTTTTCAGCCGTTGAGTCTGGCACCTTTTTTTATTATCTTTTTCTAAGCTCCTTTGTAAGCTCCTAGTTTAACTGAGTACCTGTCTTTTTCTTTTTCCTGCACAATAAATGTCAAACTTTGCAAGTTATGTTAGTGATTTAATTTACTTTCTGTTTTTATATTTCATGCATTTATATTTCAGTCATAGAATAGATGTTATTTCAGTTGGATTTTATATTTTTCTCATACATGCTGCATGAGGTATTTTGATGTTTGTGAATGCAGAATTAGGTGCAAAATAAAAGTTGGAAGAAAAATGGTAGAGTGTTGGATCGAGGATTCGAGTAGCAGAGTTCGAGGACCAGAGATTCTGAGGTTCTCAAGCGCTCATTTCAGCAGAGCACTTGTCCCAGCCGGAGCCAGATGTTATCACATATATAGTAGCCGGGCTACCATACATTATTTTTCTGATGCCAGTACACTATTCAGCCAGTTCCCTTACATTGAGATGCTGAGATGAGCATCTATATTGGATCACTATCAGATTTTGGACAACAATATGTATTCCCCATGCCATGATTGAGTCTCAGGACACGCAGAGAGATGACCGATGTAGCCATTATACCAGTTGTACAGAGCAGTCAGTAGTGCCCAGAGTTACAACAACAGTTTCAGAGGACAGATGATGGTTCAGGTGATGAGCATTCAGGTATATGACTCAACAGGTATATCATTGTTTTATGGTTATATTGCTTTTATACTTATTCTCATAGCATGTCTTAGCACTTAGTGTCATGATCTGGCGATCGTATAGATATGTGGACCTGGTTGATCTTATTATATATATTATATTGTCCCTACTCAGACTTAGAAGTTCATTATTCATACTCATTGGTTTTACCCTCCTTAGGGAGAATAGAGGTGATCATTCCACCATACCTTGGCTTGCTAGTGTTGGCTCTATTATTCATTGTCTTCATCCATCCATTGCCTACCTTTTAGTTTATCACCCTGACTTACTACTTGACTAGTGACATGGAGGATCTTTTCCCCACTGTAGCCTCTGTATTGGATGAGCTTCCCTGTTTATTGTGTCTCGGCTCTGAGTTGGTGACAAAACTTACCTATGGTGAGTTGGAGTTCCTTGTGAATTCTCCCTAGTCACTAAAGTTGTGTTGGCTAAACCTGAAACTTTTAGTGTCGCCATGAATACAAAATCTGGAAAAAATGAAATGCTATATCTTGTATGAAAAGCCCATTCATGCAATGTGTTTCTAAACACACATGAATGAAAGGCATGCCAAATGAAAATGGCCATGAAAATAAAATGTTATATCTTTTGGAAATGTAAATACCTAGGTAAACAAGTTGTCCATGACACACCTAGAAGTGCTCAGGTAAACAAGTGCCTTGAAAACACACCTGCAGCAGAAAGCCTAAAATAAATGAAAATCTATGCAATGTGTTTATAAACACACATAGACCAAGGCTATGGAAACTTCAGGCCCAAAAAGCAATGGAACTTAAATGCTATATCAAAACAATTGCTGGCCTTATTTGTATTATGGATTGTGCGCATCTGTTAAAGGTGAATAAACCCTCTTTGAACAACTCATCCATTTGTGAGACATCGCCATTCCCTGTGTTGTTGCTCATTCAGTATATACTATGGTGTGTATTCCCTTTCCCTTTGCCAAAGTGTCACAAAGTTAAGTCAGTCAAGTCATCCCTTAGACTAGCCAGTTATTTTAGCCTTCACCCTTCACTAGCAAATTGATCACAGCTATGAAGTGAGTATGATCCTGAAAGTCTAGTCTGAGTAATAATAATAATTAATGACATTATATATTTGGATTTAGATTACTTTGTGTTATAATTGTTATATGAATAAGTTGTAGAGCATGCATTAACCTTTGACACTTTGCAGCAGCTTCCGATGATGGTCTGAGTTATATTTGGTCATGTTGACTTGGTCAAACCTATTTTGACCAAGGTCAACCATAGGACATGAGATGGTTGGACCTTGTGATGATATGGATAGATGATATATGGTCTATGTACATGTATATGATGATTCTATGCAGCAGCTACAGGGTTATGATGATGACTCGTGGTTTACAGCAGTATTTGATCATTTACAGATTATTATTATTTGCCCTGTTCCGGTATATTGGATATATATATTGATCATGCAAAGACTCATATGGTGTATGAGTACACATCTTGGATGGATTTGGACCTTCTGAGTCCAATGAGACAGTTTGTTTTCAGTTCCGGGCACTTACAGTGATGATTGAGCCTCAATAGGCTATCCCAGTGCAGTTTTGGTCTGTCGGAGGCCCTGTCAGAGCAGATGTGATTTTTATCCGGTTGACCTAGGGCGCTGTGCTTGGAGGGGGTGGTCCAGCCACTTGTTTTTACCATATTACCCCTCTCCCGGACACACTGGTGCCCTCACCTTTACAGCGCAGGCAGTCCAGGAGGCAGTTTGGGGCAGTTACACGCTTCCCGAGGCATTTCAGGATTGGTAGAAATGGCTATTGAGGAAATCGATTTGGGCTACTGAGGCAATGTTATGGCATGGTATGATCAGTGATGATGGATTGGCTGCTAGCTTAGGCTCCACCTTCACTTGAATCCACCCATACATGACTTTCCTTATTTGGCTTTAAACCTTGACTTGTCTTTCCTGACTTTATAATACTGAGGACTTCCCCTTTTTCTACCTCTTCGTTTGGACCGCATTCCTGTATGTTTAGTGTCTCGGCTTTGAGTTGGTGACAAAACTTGCCTTTGGTGAGTTGGATTGTATGCCTAAATCATTCTGGTCGGTTGTCCCGATGTTTGGCACTGGCTCGAACTCCCCCTAGTCACTTGAGATGTTGTTGGCTAAAACTGAAAGCTCATGTACTACTTATGGAAACTTATGTAAATTCGCCCATGGAAACTAAAAAAGGGCAAGAGCGATGAATTGCTAAAAATACTCCTCGAAGAGTATAAGAAAGGACCAAAAAGCAATGGTTCTTAAATGCTATATCTAAACAATTGCTGATATTATGTTGCTATGTAAACATGCCCTGGATGCAAGCTGCAATTACTTGTGCTTATCAGCACACCTGAGATTCGAAGGGTTATGTAGGCCAAAAAGGCCATGAAATGAAATTGAATGATCCTAATGAACCTGGATCAACTTGATGTAGACATGATTCCTAAGTTGAATAAGCACTCTCTAAACAACTTACCCATTTGTGAGGCACAGCCATCCCCCGTGTTATTTTGTCCAGCACAGAGTTTGTAGTTTCCCCCTTCTCCCAGTCCAAAGTATCTTTTAGTTGAGTTCAGACAAGTCACCCCCTTTGCCCAACCTTCTTCTTAGCCTTCATCCTTCACTAGCAGTTTGACCATGTCCAATGGGTGAGTTTGTCATTTAAACTATTGTGCAAGTAATTACAAATAACAAAGGAACATGCTAACATGATTAATGCCACTGAATGGATGTTATACTTTAAGTTAAGCTGTGAGTATGATTAGAGGAACATGTCTTAGTCTACTGATATGATTTCTCCTTGGTTGTATCTGGACCTAGTCAAACCTAGTTTGACTATGGTTATTTCTTGGGATTCATGATGATGTGGGCCATGTATACTTATTGATGATGATTGATGGTCCCACATACTCTTGATGATGATGCTATATGATGGACATATGATTCAGATGATGATTGATGTAGTTCAGCAGGTTTTATTATTACTTTAGATCATCAGATTATGCACTGTCCATATATGGTGGACCCTACGGTTAGGCCATCAGGGAAACCCATGGTGTATGAGTACACATTCTTAGTAGATTTGGGTCTTCTCGATCCAATGAGACACTTATCTTTCAATTCCGGGCACTTCTGACAGTGATAGATGCAGTTTTACACTTGTTGACCAGATTTGGGGCTGATTTCCCAGCCTGAGCAGTAGGGGCCATGAGAGGCCAGTTCACCTAGGGCGTTGTATGAGGAGGGGGTGGTTTAGCCACTTGTTATTACCATTTATCCCCCATTCTAGAGAGCCCAGTAGGCTCAGTTCTACAGTGCAGGTGCCCTAGGAGGCAGTTTCAGCACTTTCACACTTATCGAGGCAGTCCAAAAATGGGATAAAAGGGTCACTGAGGAATTCGATTTGGGCAATTGAGGCAAGGTTTTGGCACTTGGTTTTCACAGAGGTCTTCCACGGTGAACCCCTTATCTTCTAGCCAGTTTTCACCACTTGGGTGGATCCACAGAGGCCATAGGAGGCCTTTTACTGCTTGACTGTCACAGATTTTGAGGACAGATTTGATCATTTATATTTATTTTGGACATATTATATTATTTTATTGTGCCATGGGGATGAGGTAGTAAGGATTGATGCCTCCTAGCCCCACCATGAGCTCCATGTGTCATGTCCTAGTCATATGAGGTGGGCTTTTGTACTTTTACCCCCTCTAGTGGATGACGTCATCCTCCATGAGTACCTTTTAGCTATGACGTCATCATTATTTGAGTGATCCATGTGTTATATTGTTATTTTTCATTTTTAGCCATTGATCATGTATTGAGATCTTTTAATCTCAACCACTCATTTCAAAAAGTGGTTATGAGATCTAGGGTTTTGGTCTTTATTATCCTATATAAGGAGGAGGAGACCCCCTCATTGTAAAAGGATCTAGAGAATTTGGCTCTTGGCTCTTGGAATAAAATTTCTATCTTTTTGAGTACATGCTTGGATCTTGGAGTGGATGTTGTTTGCTTTGATTTTAAATGCTTTTGTCCATTGCACTGGAGGATCTCTTGTAGCTATCTTGCATATGTTGCCATACTTTTTTACAGGTTGAGAGGACGTTTTTGACAAGTGCGAATTGGTGGGGAGGCTTGCCCTTCAAGCTTGGAGGAAGGTGTTTTGGTTAAACAGGGAGTGGTTTTGTCTTTGTGCCAACTATTCTTTGCTTATCTCTCTCTTGCTTGTATCTACCTTCAACATGTTAAATTGATTGATGCTTTGCTCCTTGGTTTTGACAGGTTAGAGGGACATACATGTGGCTTGGAAAAATCGATTTGGCAAGAGGGCTTCAAAATTTTTTCATTTGATCTTTGGCAAAAGTAATTCTCATCTCAACTAGCATTCATCTCTTCATCCAGGTATGCTCCAAAGGTATGGTCTTCTTCTTCCTTGGCTTATCCATAACTTCTAGATCATAAAACCCTAATTGATTAAAGCCCTCATTTTTACTTTTTCTTAGATGTACTTGGATCTAGCCTAGCTTTTGGAAAGATATTGAAAACCCACCTCTATAGTATCCACGGCAATTTGGATCTATAGTTTGGTGGTGATTGGGTTCCATTTGACACACTTTCCAAGGCACTTAGCCCTCCTTGAGCAAAATCGCACCACTTGGGAAAAGCTAGTTTGGTTGGTTCTAAGACATGGGTAGGTGAGATCCCATTTGATTCATGATTCTCATACTTGATAACCTACCCATAGTGCTTCACCTTGTTGATTTTTGCCTTGTGGGCCCCATTCCTCATTTTGAGGGTTGTGCCCCACTTGGGTCAATTTGGTGATGCATTTTCAATCTCAGATCTATGGAGACTTAGCCATTGGATGCCCTTGATTACCAAGATCCACATTGATACTTGCCTAAACTACTTGGATCTACAATTTGGTGGCCATTGGACTTGATTTGACACATCCTTCCATGCTTTTAACCCTCCTTGGGCAAAGTCGCACTCCTTGGGTGTTTGAGTTTGCCCACTTGTAGGACATTGGTGGTTGAGATACCATTGGATTTGGAACAAGCACACCTTGAAACCTATACCTAGTATCTCACTTTGTGAAATTCTGCCTTGGGGGTATCATTCCTCATTTTGGGGATTGTTGTCCACTTGGGTCACATAGTGAAATATTAGATCTACTAAGATCCAACCATCACATTTTGAATAGCCCACTTGATTTGCATCCTAGGTGTCCCGATCTACAATTTGATATCTCTTTTGACCCCATTAACCCATCTATCAAGGCACTAGTCCACATAGGGTAATTTGCACTCCTTGGGAGTTGTGTCAAGTCCTAGATCCCACATGTGGGTATCTCTAATTTCATCTTAGATCCTTAGATCTATCCCTAACATACCCCTTGGTACCATTTGCACCCCTAACTCCACCTTGTGGGTCCCATTTGAGCTATTTCCATATCCCAAGGAAGTGGGTCCCACTTGTCTATTTAATGGTACTAGATCTTGTCATCTTATCTCATCATGTGGCCTAAATCATTCATTGGTTGAAACATGTCATCCCTAAGCTTCTTCCAACCACATTTAAACTTCTAGGTCCACCTAACCTTGCGTTGGTTTCCGTAACTTGTCTTTTACATATCCCTAGGAACCTTTGTTTGAGTCCAATCATCTTTGATTGGTTATAGGGTCTCCCCCTAGGTCCTTATTCATCTTGATCTAAAGTGAAGAGTGCCTCGGTTGACGTGACTCCCAACTTGCATTGGGAACTGTGGCATCTCTTGGGTCACCTATTTAGTTGTCCATCTCTTCTACCGTCCCGGATGGGATACCTTTATGGACAACTACAAGTTGTGTGATAATAGGTAATATGGTAATAACAAGTGGCTGGACCACCCCCTCCATGTACAGCGCCCTAGGTGAACCAATAGAATCTCATCACTGCTCTGACAAGCCAAAACTGCACTAGGATAGCCAACTAAGGCTAAAAGTAACCGTAACTGCCCGGAACTGAAAACAGATTGTCTCATTGGACTCAGAAGGTCAAAATCCATCTAAGGTGTGTACTCATACACCATATAGTCCTCTGCATGGTCCAAAATAAATACTCGTCATATCCAGCAAACCAAATAATAATAATCTGTAAAAGTGCTAAAAGCACAAATCATCATCATAAGCCTGAAACCACTGCATAAGCCCACCAAGGTGACCTGTACCAGACCGTATATCATCTATCTGTAATATCTGAGGTCTTCCACCTCATATCCTGTGGTTGACTTTTGGTCAAATTGGGTTTGACCAAGTCAACATGACCAAAATATGACTCAAACTGTCATCAAGCTGTTGCAAGGTGTTAAAGGTTAAAACATGCTTTACAATCCATTCACATAGCAATCATAACAAATAGCAATCATTACTGGCGATCTAAATCCAAATATAATGTCATCAATTATTATTTATTACTCAGACAAGACTTTCAAGGTCATACTCATTTCATAGTTGTGATCAATTAGCTAGTGAAGGGTGAAGGCTAAGAAATAAGTGGCTAGGTCAAAGGATGACTTACTGACTTAACATTGTGACACTTTGGAAATGGAAATGGGAATACACACCATAGCATATAGTGGACAAGCAACAACACAGGGAATGGCGGTGTCTCACAAATGGATAAGTTGTTCAAAGAGTGTTTATTCACCTTACACAGATGCGCACAATCCATAATACAAATGAGGCCAACAATCTTTTTGATATAGAGTTTAAGTTCCATTGCTTTTTGGGCCTAGAGTTTCCATAGCCTTTGATCTATGTGTGTTTATGAACACATTGCATAGATTTACATTTAATTTAGGCTTCTTGCTGCAGGTGTGTTTTTAAGGCACTTGTTTACCTGAGCACTTCTAGGTGTGTCATAGACAGCTTGTTTACCTAGGTATTTACATTTCACAAAAGATATAGCATTTGATATTTCATAGCCTTTTTCATTTGGCTTGCCTTTCGTTCCTGTGTGTTGAGAAACACATTGCATGAGTGGACTTTTCATACAAGATACAACATTTCATTTCCATACTTTGCATTAATGGTAGCACTAAAAGTTTCAGGTTTAGCCAACAACATCTTTAGTGACTTCTCAAGGAAATCCAACTCACCAAAGGCAAGTTTTGTCAACAACTTAGAGCCGAGACACAATAAACAAGGAAGCTCATCCAATATAGAGGCTACAGCGGGGAAAGGTCCTGTTATCACACAACTTGTAGTTGCCCCTGGTGGTATCCCATCCGGGACGGTAGAGGAGACAGGCAACTAAAGAGGTGACCCAAGAGATGCTATGGTTCCCAAGGCAAGGTGGGAGTCACGTCAACCGAGGCACTCTTCGCTTTAGGTCAGGGTGAAACAAGACCTAGGGGGAGACCCTATAACCAATCACAGTTGATTGGACCCAAACAAAGGTTTCTAAGGATAAGTAAATGAAGAGTTACGGAAACCAATGCAAGGCTAAGTGGACCTAGAAGTTGAGGTATGGTTGAAGGTGGTTTGAGAAGTTGTTAGTGTTTTCAACCTATGTATGGTTTAGGCCACATAATTGGGTATGATGACAAGGTGTAGTACCATATGTTTACACAAGTGGGTCCTATTTTCTTGGGATGTGTGAAATGGCTTTAAGTGGGCCCACAAGGTGAAGCTAAGGTGTGAAATTGGTACTAGAGGTTAGGAAATGATTAGATCTATGTATCTAAGTTGATTTTAGGAGTACCCATGTACTAGATCTAGGGTTTGACACAATTCCCAAGGAGTGCGACTTGCTTTGAGGAGGACTAGTGCCTTGTTGGATGGGCTAATGGGGTCAAAAAGTATGTCAAAGTGTAGATCGGGACACCTAGGAGCCATGTCAAGTGGGCTAAATGAGATTGAATGGTTGGATCTTGCTAGATCTAGGTTATCATGAAATGACCCTAAGTGGACCACAATCCCTTGAAACAAGGAATGCTACCCCCAAGGAAGATCGTCACAAAATGATACTTTAGACCTAGGTTTCAAGGTATGGCCAATCCAAATCTACAGAAATCTCAAACACCCACTTCCTCAAAGTGGACAAACTCACCTTCCCCAGGTAGTGCGACTTTGCTCAAGGAGGGCTAAAGGAGGGGTTAGGTGGGCCAAATCAAGTCCAATGGCTACCAAACTATAGATCCAAGTGGCTTATGCCCCGATCTATGTGGATCCCAAAAAACAAGTCAATCCAAGGGTTAGATCTTAGTAGATCTGAGTTTTGAGGTGCCAAGAAATTCAAAAGGGGGTTTTAACCCCTTAAAACATGGAATGATGTCCACAAGGTAGAATTCACCAAAGTAAGAATCTGGGGGTAGGTTATCAAGTGTGTAGATTACCAATCAAGTGGGATCTCACCTACCCATGTGCTAGATCTAACCAAACAAGCCTCTCTCTAGGAAGTGCGATTTGGGTTCAAGAGGGCTTTTTGCCTTGAAAAGTGTGTCAATTCTAAGCCAATCACCACCAAACTATAGATCCAACTAGGGGTGGATGCTATAGAGGTGGGTTTTCAATATCTCTTCAAAAAGCACGGCTAGATCTAAGTAGATCTAAGAAAAACCAAAAACAAGGGTTTTAATCAATTAGGGTTTTTATGATCTAGAAATTATGGATGATTCAAGGAAGAAGAAGATCATACCTCTTGGAGCATACCTGGATGAAGAGATGAATGCTAGTTGAGACGAGGATTACTTTGCCAAAGATCAAATGGAGAATTCTTGAAGCCCTCTTGCCAAATCGATTTTCCCAAGCCACATGTGATTCCCTCTAACCTGTCAAAACCAAGGAGCAAAGCATCAATTAGTTTAACATGTTGAAGGTAGATACAAGCAAGAGAGATATAAACAAAGAATAGTTGACACAAAGGCAAAACTACTCCCTGTCAAACCAAAACGTCTTCCTCCAAGCTTGAAGGGCAAGCCTCCCCACCAATTCGCACTTGTCCAAAAACGTCCTCTTAACCTGTAAATAAGATATGGCAAATATGCAAGATAGCTACAATAGATTCTCCAGTGCAATGGACAAAAGCATTTACAATCGAAACAACCAACATCCACTCCAATCCAAGCATGTACTCCAAAAGATAGAAATTTTATTCCAAGAGCCAAGAGCCAAAAATCTCTAGATGACTTTTACAATGAGAGGCTCCCTCCTTAAATAGGATGGGGAGAGAGTACAATCCTAACCACTTTTTACATGAGTGGCTAAGATTAAAAGATCAAAAGATCTAATCAACGGCTAACAATAAATCATAACAATACATCACATGGATCACCCAATATAATGATAGCGCCCTCACTAAATGGTACAAAAGGAGGGTGACGTCATCCACTAGAGGGGTAAAAGTACAATGACCCACCTCATGATGACTAGGACATGACAAAATAAGCACATGGTGGGGCTAGTAGGCCTCAATCCTTACTAGCTCATCCCCAAGGCACAATAAAATAATAAAATATGTCCAAGATAATATAAATGATCAAATCTGTCCTCAAAATCTGTGACAGACAAGCAGTAAAAGACCTTCTGTGATCAATGCGGGCATACCCACATGGTGAAAACTGACTGGAAGATAGTGAGATCACCCTGGAAGACCTCTGCGGAGACCAAATGCCAAAACCTTGCCTCAATTACCCAAATCGAATTCCTCAGTGACCACTTTATCCCATTTTTTAACTGCCTCGGTAACTGTGAAAGTGCCAAAACTACCTCCTAGGGCATCTGCGCTGTCCATCTAAGCCCACCAGGGTCTCCAGAAGGGGGGGTAAATGGTAAAAACAAGTGGCTGGACCATCCCCTCCATCATCAGCGCCCTAGGTGAACTGGCCTCTCATGGCCCCTGCTGCTCAGGCTGGGAAATCAACCCCAAATCTGGTCAACAAGTGTAAAACTGCATCAATCACTGTCAGAAGTGCCCGGAACTGAAAGATAAGTGTCTCATTGGATTCAGAAGACCCAAATCCACTACGAATGTGTACTCATACACCATGGGTTGCCCTAATGGGCCAGCTGTAGGGTCCACCATATATGGACAATGTACAATCTGCTGATCTGAAGTAATAAATAAACCTGCTGAACTGCATCAATCATCATCTGCATCATATGTCCATCATATGATCTCATCATCAAGTATGTGGGACCATGAATCATCATCAATAAGCATATATATATGGTCCACATCATCACGGATCCCAAGAATATACAACCAAGGATAAATCACATCAGTAGACTAAGACATGCTTCTCTAATCATTCTCACAGCCAAGCTCAAAGTATAAGATCCATTCAGTGGCATTAATCAAGTTAGCATATTCCTTTGTTATATAAAATTACTTGCACAATAGTTCAAATGACAAACTCACCCATTGGACATGGTCAAACTGCTAGTGAAGGATGAAGGCTAGGAACAAGGTTGGGCAAAGGGGTTGACCTGTCTAAATTAACTCAAAAATACTTTGGACTGGGAGAAAGGGGAAAGCTACAAACTCTGTGCTGGACAAAATGACACGGGGGATGGCTGTGTCTCACAAATGGATAAGTTGTTCAGAGAGTGCTTATTCAACTTAGGCATCATGTCTACATCAAGTTGATCCAGGTTCATTAGGATCATTCAATTTCATTTCATGGCCTTTTGGCCTACATAACCCTTCGGATTTCAGATGTGCTGATAAGCACAACTAGTTGCAGCTTGCATCCACGGCATGTTTTCAAATATATATAAGGTCAGCAATTGTTTAGATATAACTTTTAAGAACCATTGCTTTTTGGACCTTTCTTATACTCTTCGAGGAGTATTTTTTAGCTGTTCATCGCTCTTGCCCTTTTTTTTGTTTCCATGGGCGAATTTATAAGTTTCCATAGGTAGAACATGAGCTTTCAGTTTTAGCCAACAACATCTCAAGTGACTAGGGGGGAGTTCGAGCCAATGCCAAACATCGGGACAACCGACCAGAATGATTTAGGCCTACAATCCAACTCACCGAAGGCAAGTTTCTTCACCAACTCAGAGCCGAGACACTGAATATACAGGGATGCGGTCCAAACACAGAGGTAGAAAAATGGGGAAGTCCTCAGTATCAGAAAGTCAAATGAGATAGGTCGAGGTATAAAGTCAAATAGGAAGGTCATGTATGGATGGAGTCAAGTGAATATGGAGCCTACACTAGCAGACAACTGGTGCCAAGAAAGACCATATCTATGTAAGGTGAAGACCAGTGCGTTTTGTTAAATGACCTAAATGTGCAAGCAATTGTCCATTTTATGATTTATAGTTCATTTTAAACAGTTTGCCACATCAGGAAATATATACCAAGCAGATGCTATGAACATGACTAAATCAACAAGATAATAATCCACAGTTAGTGATAAAGCATCCATAGATCATACAACATCATCATAATAATAATCATTAGGTACCATCTGAAACACTGCTGCAATACATCTAAGCACTGAACTGAAACTGTATGGGATAAAGGGTCACATCAGTCATCAAATCTGAACTCTCAAGGCTCAGCCTTGACACAAGGTCTAACATAAATATGAATAATATACTGCTCTGATCATGAGTGATCCAAAATATATAACCATGCTCTGGAATAATGGAAGCTCTGGAATGTGCAGATATCTGCTGAACAAGGAAAGTAGTCCTGCTACTATAGTGTGATAACATCTGGCTCCAGCTGGGACAAGTGCTCTAAGGGAGAGAGCGCTTGAGAAGCTCAGAATCTCTGGTCTAGATCTGCTATACGTCAATCTTCAATCCAACACTGCACCATCCTTGCTTTCAGCTTTTATTTTGCACCTGTTCCTGCTCTCACAAACACTAAAATACCTCATGGAGCATGTATGGGAAAAATATAAAATAAAACTGAAACTGAAATCTAATCTAAAGCATAAACTAAAATGCGTAAAAGAAAAATATAAACTAACATGGCATATATCATTTATTCATCATTTATTATTTCTATCACTGTGCAGGAGGAAAAGAGAACTTTTTCAGGCAGGCAATCTCAACTTGCACAGGCAGCCAAAAATAGAAATGACAACTAAAAATTTCTTAAATGCATGCAGGAGAAGAGACAAGCTTAGGAAGGAGCAAGCGTCAACTCAATAAAGAAGAAAAACAAGCAAACACTCCAAGCAGAAAAGAAAAAGGGACAATACTCAGCACGCAGAAAAAGAAAAATCACACAAATCCTACTGCTCAAGTGAGCTTATTCAGAAGCTACCTACTCTAAACAGGCAAGGCGAGGCATAGTATGGAAGATCAGGGATGATAATCCCTTAGCTCCCTCTGGTTGACAGGGAGTAAGATACGTTGGCCAGTCCCAGTGGTGAGAAAGCACATCTCACCCATGCAGCGCTCAACAGTGAGTGGTCCAACCCAAAAGTCACCTGATCCCCTGGATCGTAAATAGAATAAATCATTAGGCATCACGACCCTATCACCAATTTCGAACCTTCGGTGATTTACAGATTGAGGGACGGCTTCAACAACATGTTCAGGAATAGGTTGGATATCGGAATTGCATTGAGGTTGAGGTGTAACTATGCTTGAATTCCTATTAGGAGGAATTGCATCAAATCTGGGAGATCCACCGTCCAAAGGTACAGCTACCCTACCAACCAAGACTTCTCTCACTATTCTCCTAGGAGGACTTTCTACTTGTGGGTGAATGATGTACTTTGGATTTTCCCCCACAGTCCAAAAGTCTCTATCAACATCCTCATCCATTTCAGCATGGGCTATGGGTGGTGGGTTTTGATTATCAATACTTCTGCTACTACCCTCTCCAGATGGGATAGGAATGGTCATATTTTCTAAAGATGCCAGATGGTCATTAGGAAGGGACATATGACTAGGAACCGTGCTAGGCATGCTCTGAGCTCTCATACCCAAAGAAGTTGGTGAAGAAACAGGAGTATGGAATGAGACTGTGGAATTGTATTCTCTTCACCAACGGGTAATTCATTAGGCAAAAGGAAACTAGGGTAAGGTGGAAGCCAACTTGGCTCAGCGGGTTCTTCCTGAAAAATGGCTAGATTATTCAAAGAAGAATCTTCCCCCGGTGCATCATGGATCAAGGCATGTTCTTGCCAACTCATAGAGTTGTCATTCACTTGCCTCAAAACCCCATCCTCCAAGGACAAATGGGACAAATGATCAGGGACATCAAAGAAGTGATAACTAACTGGTTCTTCATCATTCCCCTCAGATGAGGGAAGGTGTGTTCCTTCATTGTTATTTGCCCAAGGAGTGATGTGAGGTAAGCCTTGTCTTCCTCTTTCTGTGTTAAGGTCAACTAGGAAAAACCACTCATGTACTGTCCTAGGTATGTACTCACCCCTTCTAATTCGATCAAAGTTATCCTCAGAAGTGTTTAGCTGGATAGTGGGCTCGGGTTGTTCAATGTGTGGCCCCTCACTACTAGGTTGGTTCGAAGTCCTAAGCTCTTCTGACACTTCATCTCGAAGGAACTCAAGATTAACAGCAATAGTTCTTTCCCTTTCTGGACTAGGATCATCATCATGGCCACCCATGACCATAAAGATACCTTCAGGTAATAACTCACCCTCACCAAAAGTGTTCCTCACACCATCCTCATAATTCTCAAGATGTCCATCATAAAATGGCTCCCGGTACACCCTAACCAAAGACCCATCGGAGTTGGGAATCGTAGCATATGATAAATCCATCTGAAGATGTCCCCCTAGCCCAGCGGACCACTTCCTACAAAGGAGCATACCATAGGCTGGAGGGAGATCTATAACTACTATATCCATTAGCATGGATATGTCAGGGAATGAAAACAGGTCAGCTCTCAAGTTTTTAATCAAACCGAAGACTTTAACTGGTTTAGAGTCAATCCCACAAACGTTCCCATAAGGTCTAGTTATTTTTAATCCCATGGCTTCCATGACTTGCAAAGGCATCACATTCATGGAAGCACCAGAATCCAACATACAATTATGAAGAAGGGTATCACCAATGCGAAGTGTAAGATAAAATGGTTGGTGACCACCATTCTTCCTCTCATATAGGGCAGTTTGGATGTTAATGGGAGGGTCATCCTCTTCATCAACCATAGCACTGGGTGCTGGGTTTTGAGAAGATGAATCTTCCCCACTACTTGTGGCAGTCTCAGGGATACTCTCGAAAAACTCTACCACTTGCTCCTTTATTGATGGGATTTTCATTAACTCAGTGAGTGGAATGTTATGCATAACTTTGTCCAACTCTCTCTCGATGATGATATCAAATTCATACTCAGGCAAAGGGAATGGCTCACTCACTGGACTGGGAAGCTCATTGCTTCCCTTTTCACTAAAGGGTATGGGCTTTTGTCCCTCCTTTCTTCGTTGATATGTTTTATGGGGGACATTGACTACTACTACCAACTTGTTCAGTAGTATAGATGGAATGACCAGGGTTGGTTTCTTCTATGGACTCTTCTTCATGATCTATCAAAATCCTTCCGAAGTCCTTGTCTAGTTTTAAGTCATCAACCCAATTAATGTTCTTCAGAGAATCTGGAGTATCATCACCATGGATGGCATACTCAGGGTCTTCCAAATTTTGCTCTTCAGACCAGTTTATGATTGGAGGTCTTGGTTCACAGGGTTTCTTCTATCACCTTCATTAGGCTTCTTTTGTTGATTCCAATAAGGTTTAGGGCCATAGGGTTGCCTGTATCTATCCCCCTCTTTGTTCTTAGCTAGATCCCTAGTTAGGAGAGTTAAGTTTTTCATCATTTCATGCATGCTCTCCATCATTTCATTGGGATCTTTGCTAGGTTCCTTACTCTTCTTCAACTTAGGCTCAGATCTGGAGGAGGAAGGTCCACTGATTAGGTCAAAGAAATTTTGTTTTCCCATGGAGGCAGCGTTTGCCTCAGCTTTCTTAGCATTATCTTGGGCTATTTTTAAACTACTAGGGTCTTTGTCCTTTAGATGGTAGCCCAAGTACCCTTCATATGCGTTGAGGTAATGAATCAAGATGGCTTGATCAAGGGGCCTTATGTTACTTGGGATGTTGGAGACAGTCTTATCAAAGCGTTGGTTAAACTCATGGACAGACTCATTCTCCTTCTTTTTGATGTCAAACAGTTGGTGTAGAAGGAAGCGCCCATCTAACTTGACTGACCATTCTTGCTTGAGTTTATCGATGAATACATCATATCCATTGATTGACAATGCAGGCAAGCGGTCAAACCATTTGCGAGCATCACCCTCCAAGGATGCAAAGAGACCCCTTATAAACACATCCTCTTCCTCAGCCCCATAAGCTTCCATATGAGCCCAGACATTGTCTATGTGGTCCTCAATGGAGATGGCACAGTTGCCATTGAATTTTGGGATCTTTTCAAAGTACTTGTCTAGCATGCTATGGGGAGCACCCAAGATCTGAGAGAAATCTAAGGGAGAGGCCCTAGCCTTGTGTCCAAAAGCACGAGCAACAGGAGGATTGTTTTGGTTGTTGTTACCGGAGTTAGATTGACTTTGTCTAGCCATTGGATTGACTGGGATTGAACTAGAGTTATGATTTGGAGATGAAGGAAGCACCGAATTGAACAAAGGGGATCCCAAGACACGGTTTGGAGAACCTGAGTTAACAAGTTTCCACAAGAAATTAGATGATTGGGCCTTAGGATCTCTCTTATGATAAGTGAGTGGGGTTCCTTCCAATTGATTTGAATTTGACTTACTTCGAGTGTTGTAAGGGTGACTACGAGTTCGTTCCTCAGCGGAGTCACTATTAGGAGTCGCCAGGTAGATTTTTAAGCTCTACTACCAAGATGTATGTCGTTTGAGATGCAGGGAGAGAATGAGACACAAAGGTGTGTTGAACCAAGGTAGGCCTCTACCTCCCCGGCAACGGCGCCAAAAATGTTGGCAAAGAGAAGGGGAGTAAGGCTTGAAAATAATTGTCGAACCAGGGTAGGCCTCTACCGTCCCCGGCAACGGCGCCAAAAATGTTATCACACAACTTGTAGTTGCCCCTGGTGGTATCCCATCCGAGACGGTAGAGGAGACAGGCAACTAAAGAGGTGACCCAAGAGATGCCATGGTTCCCAAGGCAAGGTGGGAGTCACGTCAACCGAGGCACTCTTCGCTTTAGGTCAGGGTGAAACAAGACCTAGGGGGAGACCCTATAACCAATCACAGTTGATTGGACCCAAACAAAGGTTTCTAAGGATAAGTAAATGAAGAGTTACGGAAACCAATGCAAGGCTAAGTGGACCTAGAAGTTGAGGTATGGTTGAAGGTGGTTTGAGAAGTTGTTAGTGTTTTCAACCTATGTATGGTTTAGGCCACATAATTGGGTATGATGACAAGGTGTAGTACCATATGTTTACACAAGTGGGTCCTATTTTCTTGGGATGTGTGAAATGGCTTTAAGTGGGCCCACAAGGTGAAGCTAAGGTGTGAAATTGGTACTAGAGGTTAGGAAATGATTAGATCTATGCATCTAAGTTGATTTTAGGAGTACCCATGTACTAGATCTAGGGTTTGACACAATTCCCAAGGAGTGCGACTTGCTTTGAGGAGGACTAGTGCCTTGTTGGATGGGCTAATGGGGTCAAAAAGTATGTCAAAGTGTAGATCGGGACACCTAGGAGCCTGTTATCACCTAAACTGTAGTTACCCCTATGGATGTATCCAGTCATGAATGGCAATAGGGAAGGGCAACTCAAAAGGTGCAACCACGATCACCTCGACCTCCAATATATGGTTGTCACGCCAGTCGAGGCAACCTTCACTTTATGTTATCTAGCCCAGACAACAAAGGGGGAGACCCGATCTACTCCCGACAGGAGAGATCAAAACCAAAACACCAAATCAGGGTATTTCTAAGTGAAGTTAGGTGTATGGTTTATCCTAGACCTTATAGGTTGAAGTCACAAGCCAAGTGAGGGGTTCAATGGGTATAGCTTTGGTTCATGGTTGATGTGAGAGTGACTTATAATGTTTGAAGTGAGATCTAGGGCTAGTGTACTAGTACAAATGACAAGCTTGACCATGATACATGGCAGCTTCAAAGGTTTAGTTCACCATGCATAGGTCAAAACACAAGTCAATCCAACAATCTAGGAAAGTTGAATTAACTTGGAGAGAAACCAGTGCCTTGGGAATTGGGAAGTGGAGTCAAAGTAGGGTTGACTTGTGGTTTAGGACTCCTAGTACTTGGGACAGGTGGGCAATAGAGGTCTTAATGGATGAATGTATCTAGATCTAGGTTTGACCCAAGTGGACCACAATCCCTTAAAACAAGGAATGCAATCCCCAAGGCAAGATTTGACAAAGTGATAGTCTAGACCTAGGTTTTGAATTATTCCGGTTCTAAATCTCCAAAAATCTCAAGTACCCAGTTCCTGGAAGTGAGTCAACTCACTTCTCCAAGGTGGTGCGACTTTGCTCAAGGAAGCCTAAAAGTGGGGTTAGGTGGGTCAAAACAAGTCGGATGGCATCCAAACTTTAGATCCGGGTAGATCGGTCGGGTAGGAGTATGGATCTGTATTTTCGTGGTAATCCAACGGTTAGATCTTAGTAGATCTGAGTTTAAGGGTTCCAAGTGGTCCAAAATGGGAATTAAATCCCTTAAAATGTGGAATGGGGCCGACAAGGTGAATTTCAGAAAAGTAACAACCTGGGTGTGTGTTATTGGATGTGTAGATGACGAATCAAGTGAAATCTCAAACACCCATCACCTAGATCTAGGTCAACTTGCTCAACTAGTGAAGTGCGCCTTGCTTGGGAGAAGCTAAGTTGGCATGGGAGAGGGGTCAAACGGAAACAAATCCTCACCAAACTATAGATACGGGATGCCGTGGATGCTATAGAGGTGGGTTTTCAATATTATGCCCAATAACCCACTAGATCTAAGTAGATCTGAGAAAATGTAAAAAAAAAGGGGTTTTGATTAATTAGGGTTTTAAGTGTTTTTTGACAATTGGATAGATCATGGAGATAGAACTTACCTTGAGATCATACCTGAGTGATGTGGATGAGATGCCTTGATGTTGAGGAAGATTCCCGCAGAGATCAAATGAGAGATTGTTGATTTGCTTGCCGATTTGATGCCCTAGCCCACAAGTGCGCCTTCCTCTACCTGTCAAACCAAGGAATGAAGATTCAATCAGTGAGATCAAGTATGGAAGAAATACAAGAGAAATGCAAATAGTAACATGAAATAGAAGGTCCTGGGACAGTAATACTCCCTGTTACCAACGAAGAGCTCCAAAGAAGAAGTAGGGAGAGTCTTCCCCTACCAATACCTCCTCCTCCAAGCAAATCGGCCTCCACCTGTAGATGCAAAATCGTGGTACAAAGATATGGCAAACAAGATCTCCAATAACTCAGTGCAAAGGAAGAACCAACGAACGAACACCAAAAACATTCACCACAACACTGGAGATAGATGCAATAATAATTTTCTATTCCAATAATCCAGAGCCAAAAGTCCCTTTACAATGAGAGGCTCTCTCCTTTAAATAGGAAGGAGAGGCACCAAAACCCTAACCACTTTTTGAATGAGTGGCTAAGATTAAAAGATACAAATGTCTAATCAATGGTTGAGATGAGCTCAACAATAAAATACATGGATCACTAATAAAATATAATGTAAGTGGACAAAATCGCCCTACAAGAGGGGAATCCCACCAAATCATGATGACAAAATATCATAAGAGGCTTATGGTGGGTCCAAGGGGTAATTTTATCCCTCCTTGGTCAATCCCCATAGCACAATAACCAAAAAATAATCATGAATGTACCAAATCGTGCCTCCATAGTGAAGTCGTGGTCCTCAAAAGACCTCAAAAATCCACAGAAAGTGCCATAAGTGATGGATGCGGGCCCCGATGAAGCTGAAACTGCTGGAGAAGGTGTGGAAGGTTCCGATCTATCATCACTGATCATCCCATGCCATAAATTTGCCTCAGTAGCCCAAATCGATTTCCTCAATAGCCATTTCTACCAATCCTGAAATGCCTCGGGAAGCGTGAAACTGCCCCAAACAGCCTCCTGGAGTGCTGGCGCTGTGAAGGTGAGGGCACCAGTGTGTCCGGAAGGGGGGTAATATGGTAAAAACAAGTGGTTGGACCACCCCCTCCATCATCAGCGCCCTAGGTCAACAGGATAAAAGCCATCTCTGCTCCGCCAGGGCCTCCGACAGACCAAAACTACACTAGGACAGCCTACTGAGGCTAAATCATCACTGTAAGTGCCCGGAACTGAAAACAAACTGTCCCATTGGACTCAGAAGGTCCAAATTTATCCAAGATGTGTACTCATACACCATATGAATCTCTGCATGATCAAAATAAATATCCAATATACCGGATCAAGGCCAATAATAATGCGCTGTACATATACAAACACTGCTGCAACCCCAGAATCATCATCATAACCCTGTAGCTGCTGCATAGAGTCATCATGTATGTATACATAGACCATATATCATCTATCCATATCATCACAAGGTCTAACATCTCATGTCCCATGGTCCTCCATGGTCAAACTAAGTCTAACCAAGACCAACTATAACTCAGACCATCATCCAAGGCTGCTGCAAAGTATCAAGGTTAATACATGCTCTACAACTTATTCAAATAGCAATTATAACACATAATGATCATAACTGGCGATCTACATCCGAATATATAGTGTCGTTAATTATTATTATTATTACTTAGACTAGACTTTCAGGACCATACTCACTTCATAGTTGTGATCAGTTTGCTAGTGAAGGGTGAAGGCTGAGTTAACTGGCTAGGCTAAGGGATGACTCAACTGTCTTGACTTTGTGACACTTTGGTAAGGGAAAGGGAATACACCATAGTATATACTGAATGAGCAATAACACAGGGAATGGCGGTGTCTCACAAATGGATGAGTTGTTTAAAGAGGGTTTATTCACCTTCACAGATGCGCACAATCCATAATACAAATAAGGCCAGCAATTGTTTAGATGTAGCTTTTAAGTTCCATTGCTTTTTTGGGCCTGAAGTTTCCATAGCCTTGATCTATGTGTGTTTACAAACACATTGCATAGATTTACATTTTTCTTTTAGGCTTTCTGCTGCAGGTGTGTTTTTAAGGAACTTGTTTACCTGAGCACTTCTAGGTGTGTCATGGACAGCTTGTTTACCTAGGTATTTATTTTCCACAAGATATAACATTTCATTTTCATTGCCATGTTCATTTGGCATGCCTCTCATTCATGCGTGTTTAGAAACACATTGCATGAATGGGTTTTTCATACAAGATATAGCATTTCATTTTTCCAGATTTTGTATACATGGCAGCACTAAAAGTTTCAGGTTTAGCCAACACAACTTTAGTGACTAGGGGGAATTCACAAGGAACTCCAACTCACCATAGGTAAGATTTGTCACCAACTCACAGCCGAGACACAATAAACAGGGAAGCTCATCCAATACAGAGGCTACAGTGGGGAAAAGTCCTCCATGCCACTAGTCAAGTAGTAAGTCAGGGTGATAATCTAAAAGGTAGGCCATGGATGGATGAAGACAATGAAATGATGGAGCCAACACTAGCAAGCCAAAGTATGGTGTAATGATCACCTCTATTCTCCCTAAGGAGGGTATGTACCAATGAGTATGAATAGTGAACTTCTAAGTCTGAGTAGGGACAATATAATATATATAATAGATCAACCAGGTCCATATATCTATATGATCGCCAGATCATGACACTAAGTGCTAAGACATGCTATGAGAATAAGTATAAAAGCAATCTAACCATAACACTATGATACACCTGCTGAGTCATATACCTGAAAGCTCATCAACCTGTACCATCATCTGTCCTCTGAGACTGCTGCTGTAACTCTGGGCACTACTGTCTGCTCTGTACCAATGGTATAATGGCTACATCGGTCATCTCTCTGAGTGTCCTGAAACTCAGTCATGGCATGGGGAATATAACTGCTGTCCACAATCTGATAGTGATCCAATATAGATGCTCATCTCAGCATCTCAAATGCAAAGGAACTGGCTGAATAGTGTACTGGAATGAGAAAAATAATGTATGGTAGCCCGGATACTATATATGTGATAACAGAGCCAAGTCAAGTGGGCTAAATGAGATTGAATGGTTGGATCTTGCTAGATCTAGGTTTTCATGAAATGACCCTAATTGGACCACAATCCCTTGAAACAAGGAATGCTACCCCCAAGGCAGATCGTCACAAAATGATACTTTAGACCTAGGTTTCAAGGTATGGCCAATCCAAATCTACAGAAATCTCAAACACCCACTTCCTCAAAGTGGACAAACTCACCTTCCCCAGGTAGTGCGACTTTGCTCAAGGAGGGCTAAAGGAGGGGTTAGGTGGGCCAAATCAAGTCCAATGGCTACCAAACTATAGATCCAAGTGGCTTATGCCCCGATCTATGTGGATCCCAAAAAACAAGTCAATCCAAGGGTTAGATCTTAGTAGATCTGAGTTTTGAGGTGCCAAGAAATTCAAAAGGGGGTTTTAACCCCTTAAAACATGGAATGATGTCCACAAGGTAGAATTCACCAAAGTAAGAATCTGGGGGTAGGTTATCAAGTGTGTAGATTACCAATCAAGTGGGATCTCACCTACCCATGTGCTAGATCTAACCAAACAAGCCTCTCTCTAGGAAGTGCGATTTGGGTTCAAGAGGGTTTTTTGCCTTGAAAAGTGTGTCAATTCTAAGCCAATCACCACCAAACTATAGATCCAACTAGGGGTGGATGCTATAGAGGTGGGTTTTCAATATCTCTTCAAAAAGCACGGCTAGATCTAAGTAGATCTAAGAAAAACCAAAAACAAGGGTTTTAATCAATTAGGGTTTTTATGATCTAGAAATTATGGATGATTCAAGGAAGAAGAAGATCATACCTCTTGGAGCATACCTGGATGAAGAGATGAATGCTAGTTGAGACGAGGATTACTTTTCCAAAGATCAAATGGAGAATTCTTGAAGCCCTCTTGCCAAATCGATTTTCCCAAGCCACATGTGATTCCCTCTAACCTGTCAAAACCAAGGAGCAAAGCATCGATTAGTTTAACATGTTGAAGGTAGATACAAGCAAGAGAGATATAAACAAAGAATAGTTGACACAAAGGCAAAACTACTCCCTGTCAAACCAAAACGTCTTCCTCCAAGCTTGAAGGGCAAGCCTCCCCACCAATTCGCACTTGTCCAAAAACGTCCTCTTAACCTGTAAATAAGATATGGCAAATATGCAAGATAGCTACAATAGATCCTCCAGTGCAATGGACAAAAGCATTTACAATCGAAACAACCAACATCCACTCCAATCCAAGCATGTACTCCAAAAGATAGAAATTTTATTCCAAGAGCCAAGAGCCAAAAATCTCTAGATGACTTTTACAATGAGAGGCTCCCTCCTTAAATAGGATGGGGAGATAGTACAATCCTAACCACTTTTTACATGAGTGGCTAAGATTAAAAGATCAAAAGATCTAATCAACGGCTAACAATAAATCATAACAATACATCACATGGATCATCCAATATAATGATAGCGCCCTCACTAAATGGTACAAAAGGAGGGTGCCGTCATCCACTAGAGGGGTAAAAGTACAATGATCCACCTCATGATGACTAGGACATGACAAAATAAGCACATGGTGGGGCTAGTAGGCCTCAATCCTTACTAGCTCATCCCCAAGGCACAATAAAATAATAAAATATGTCCAAGATAATATAAATGATCAAATCTGTCCTCAAAATCTGTGACAGACAAGCAGTAAAAGACCTCCTGTGATCAATGCGGGCATACCCACATGGCGAAAACTGACTGGAAGATAGTGAGATCACCCTGGAAGACCTCTGCGGAGACCAAATGCCAAAACCTTGCCTCAATTGCCCAAATCGAATTCCTCAGTGACCACTTTATCCCATTTTTTAACTGCCTCGGTAACTGTGAAAGTGCCAAAACTGCCTCCTAGGGCATCTGCGCTGTCCATCTGAGCCCACCAGGGTCTCCAGAAGGGGGGGTAAATGGTAAAAACAAGTGGCTGGACCATCCCCTCCATCATCAGCGCCCTAGGTGAACTGGCCTCTCATGGCCCCTGCTGCTCAGGCTGGGAAATCAGCCCCAAATCTGGTCAACAAGTGTAAAACTGCATCAATCACTGTCAGAAGTGCCCGGAACTGAAAGATAAGTGTCTCATTGGATCCAGAAGACCCAAATCCACTACGAATGTGTACTCATACACCATGGGTTGCCCTAATGGGCCAGCTGTAGGGTCCACCATATATGGACAATGTACAATCTGCTGATCTGAAGTAATAAATAAACCTGCTGAACTGCATCAATCATCATCTGCATCATATGTCCATCATATGATCTCATCATCAAGTATGTGGGACCATGAATCATCATCAATAAGCATATATATATGGTCCACATCATCACGGATCCCAAGAATATACAACCAAGGATAAATCACATCAGTAGACTAAGACATGCTTCTCTAATCATTCTCACAGCCAAGCTCAAAGTATAAGATCCATTCAGTGGCATTAATCAAGTTAGCATATTCCTTTGTTATATAAAATTACTTGCACAATAGTTCAAATGACAAACTCACCGATTGGACATGGTCAAACTGCTAGTGAAGGATGAAGGCTAGGAACAAGGTTGGGCAAAGGGGTTGACCTGTCTAACTTAACTCAAAAATACTTTGGACTGGGAGAAAGGGGAAAGCTACAAACTCTGTGCTGGACAAAATGACACGGGGGATGGCTGTGTCTCACAAATGGATAAGTTGTTCAGAGAGTGCTTATTCAACTTAGGCATCATGTCTACATCAAGTTGATCCAGGTTCATTAGGATCATTCAATTTCATTTCATGGCCTTTTGGCCTACATAACCCTTCGGATTTCAGATGTGCTGATAAGCACAACTAGTTGCAGCTTTCATCCAGGGCATGTTTTCAAATATATATAAGGTCAGCAATTGTTTAGATATAACTTTTAAGAACCATTGCTTTTTGGACCTTTCTTATACTCTTCGAGGAGTATGTTTTAGCTGTTCATCGCTCTTGCCCTTTTTTTTGTTTCCATGGGCGTATTTATAAGTTTCCATAGGTAGAACATGAGCTTTCAGTTTTAGCCAACAACATCTCAAGTGACTAGGGGGGAGTTCGAGCCAATGCCAAACATCGGGACAACCGACCAGAATGATTTAGGCCTACAATCCAACTCACCGAAGGCAAGTTTTGTCACCAACTCAGAGCCGAGACACTGAATATACAGGGATGCGGTCCAAACACAGAGGTAGAAAAATGGGGAAGTCCTCAGTATCAGAAAGTCAAATGAGATAGGTCGAGGTATAAAGTCAAATAGGAAGGTCATGTATGGATGGAGTCAAGTGAATATGGAGCCTACACTAGCAGACAACTGGTGCCAAGAAAGACCATATCTATGTAAGGTGAAGACCAGTGGGTTTTGTTAAATGACCTAAATGTGCAAGCAATTGTCCATTTTATGATTTATAGTTCATTTTAAACAGTTTGCCACATCAAGAAATATATACCAAGCAGATGCTATGAACATGACTAAATCAACAAGATAATAATCCACAGTCAGTGATAAAGCATCCATAGATCATACAACATCATCATAATAATAATCATCATGTACCATCTGAAACACTGCTGCAATACATCTAAGCGCTGAACTGAAACTATATTTGATAAAGGGTCACATCAGTCATCAAATCTGAACTCTCAAGGCTCAGCCTTGACACAAGGTCTAACATAAATCTGAATAATATACTGCTCTGATCATGAGTGATCCAAAATATATAACCATGCTCTGGAATAATGGAAGCTCTGGAATGTGTAGATATCTGCTGAACAAGGAAAGTAGCCCTGCTACTATAGTGTGACAACAGGTCCTCCATGCCACTAGTCAAGTAGTAAGTCAAGGTAATGAACAAACTGGGTAAGTCATGGATGGATGAAGACAGTGAATACCGAAATCGACACTAGCAAGCCAAAGTATGGCGGGAATGATCACCTCTATTCTCCCTAGGGAGGGTAAAACCAATGAGTATAGGCCAAGAACTTCTAAGTCTGAGTAGGGACAAATATGCTATATATAGTACAACCAGGTTCACATATCTATATGATCGCTAGATCATGACACTAAATGCTAAGACATGCTAAGAGAATGGAAATAAAAGCAATATAACCACAACACCATAATATACCTGCTGAGTCATATACCTGAATGCTCATCATCTGAGCCAACATCTGTCCTCTGAAATTGCTGCTGTAACTCTGGGCACTACTGACTGCTCTGTACAAATGGCTAAATAGCTACATCGGTCATCTCTTTGAGTGTCCCGAGACTCAGTCGTGGCATGGGGAATAAAACTATTGTCCATAATATGATAGTGATCCATAGTAGATGGTTATTTCAGCATCTCAATGCAAGGGAACTGGCTGAATAGTGTACTAAAATAAAAAAAATAATGTATGGTAGCCCGACTACTATATATGTGATAACAGTAACTTCGGGATGTCCTCCATGGTTCAGATGCCTTACATGGAGGTACATTAGCTGCATAGGCAATAGGATGGTGTAGAGAGTGAGATGCACTCTACTCAGTGGCATGAGCCCAGTAAGGGCTCCATGCGGAGCTTCAGGGGAGAACGACCTTTGCATGCATGAGTATTGCATGACTTGTCAGCATTCAGTGACTGCATGCAAAAGTGACATTTTGCATGCATGCATGGAAAAGTGACTTCTTGCATGCACCGAGAATTAGGGTTTTGGAAAACCTGATTCATCGATGAGATTATTTATAGAGGTAGGAGGTCCCCAGATGAGGTTACTCAGTTGTATCATCGGAGAGAGATACTGCCAGAGTGAGGAGGACGAATCTGTCCATGTGGGGCGACTTTCTGAGATAGAGAGGAGTTGCTGCAAGAGCTAGGAAGGTTAGATCTGAGCTAGATCAGTGACCTTCAGTTCCAGAGAGATTAGATACCCGTTCCTGTGAGCTGAGAGAGCTCAACAGTGAGATTACTGTGGAGATTGGAGGAGGCGGAGTTCTCTTGGAGGAGGACGTTTTTCCTGAGGGCAGAGGAGCTCATTGTGAGCTGGATTGATCGATTAGGAGTCTGTGATTTCCAGGATAGCCTTGCCATGAGATTTGAGGAAGGTTAGGGATGATTGGAGCTCAGATATGTTAAGATCCGGAGCAGTACAACATTTTACACCCAGAGGGGAGGGCGCACTTGTGCATGCAGAGAGGGCCAATTTCATCAGTGGGCAGTCTTTAGAGCGAGCAGAGAGATCTAGGGTGGGCAGATCTATCAGAGGCACCGTCAGAGCACTCAGATTTAGATTGGCAGTTAGGGCATACTTCGTCAGTGCATGCATCAGCTGAATGCATGCAAATTAGAGTTTGCCCTGTCCAGAGTGATTGAGTTACCGGTTGAGGTAATTTTGTATTGTACTGTCTTTTATAGTTCTATATGCTCTGGGGTCGAGAGAGAAGATAGTTCCATAGTTAGTTTGTTTTTCTCGAAAGGGTTCCAGGGTATATCTGTTGTCTATGTGGTTGATTGCATTTATATGTTAGTTGTTAGATGCAGATCTAGTGGTTTGAGTCTATGTTTTTATGAGTATGTATTGACATTGAGATTCATACTACTTGAGGTCTCAGACTGATCCAGAGGGAGTAGTGATCTCTGGATCAAACATTTACACTATATGCTTCGACCTATCGTGAAATACAGGATTCATTGACATCTGCACACAACTCTAGTTATCATAGTGAATCACGATCAGCTCTGGAATCTGGCCAAACAATCCTTCCAGGAGTTTACGAAGCCAAACTGCTTATCGAGCTGCTGTACTAGCAGCCATGTAGTCGGCCTCTGCAGTACTGAGTGCTACCGAGTTCTGTTTCCTGCTGCACCAGGAAATGACTACAGAACCCAAACTGAAGCAATCTTTGAAAGTACTCTTCCTATTTGCAATGCATCCGACCCAATCTGAGTCTGTGAACCCTTGGAATCTCAGGTCACAATTTGAAGCATATTTCAAACCATATCCCACAGTGCCATGCAAGTATTTGAGCACATGTTTTGCAACAATCCAGTGAATCTGCCTTGGTTCGCACATGAACTGACTGAGAGCATTCACAGCAAAACATATATCTGGTCTGGTGTTTGGCAGATACATTAATGACCCAATCAGTTGGCGATACATGGTGGGATCAATCAAATCTGAGTCTGAAGCATAATCTCTCAGCTTCTTTCAATTCGCATCCATCAGAGTGGCCATGGACTTGCAGTCCAACATTTCGAATCTCTTCAATATATCTATGGTGTACTTTCTTTGTCCTAGGAAAATCTCGTTCTGCCTCTGCCATACTTCTAATCCTAAGAAGTAGTGTATCAATCCAAGATCCTTCATTTCAAACTCAGAGGTGAAATTCTTCTTACACCATACGATAAGTTTCTCATTTCCTGTGAGAAACAGGTCATCAACATATAGTACCAAAATCAGTGGCTCATCATCTACAACCTTGTAGTAAAGGTTGGGGTCTGCATCACTCTTGGTAAATCCCAAGCTCACTAGGAATCTGTCTATTCTTCCATACCAAGCACGGGGTGCTTGCTTGAGTCCATACAGTTCCTTTTCAATCTGCATACATGAGACTCCTTTCCGTGGACATTAAACCCATTTGGCTGCTCGAAGTAAACTTCTTCCTTAATAACACCATTGAAAAAGGTTGTCTTCACATCCATTTGATGCAACTTCCATCCCATAGCTGAAGCAATAACAATGATCGATCTGATGGAAGTATATCGAGCCATAGGAGCAAATGTCTCATCATAATCGATTCCCTCTTTCTGAGAGAATCCTCTGACAACAAATCCGGCCTTGTATTTTTCAACACTTCCATCTACTCCATGCTTGATCTTGTATAACCATTTAGAAGTCACTACCGACTTCTCCTCAGGTCTCGGCGCAACTTTCCACACATCATTCTTCATGATGGATTGATGTTCTTCCATAATGGCATCCTTCCAAACTTGATGTTTGGATGCTTCTTCATAAGTGGTGGGTTCTAAATCAATGATGTTACTCATCAGTTCCACATAACTGGAGAATCTATGAGGTCTTTTTCTTTCTCTGGAAGCGCCATGTGGAGCTTCATGTCCCTCTGCATCCTGCAGAGTTTGTTGTGCCCATCTAGGTCTTTTCTGACCTGCAACATTTATGGGGCTGTCAACTCGATCAATGGAGTCAATAGGTTCATCCTTTTCAGCTAACTCCCTCTGAACTGGAGGGGAAGATAATCTCATCTCCTTTGGTTCTAGCATCTCTTCATCATCGATCTCCATGTCTGATCCTATGCCTTTCCTGACAGCCATCTCTTCTTCAAAGGTTACATCCCTACTGACTTCAATTTGTTTGGATCCTGGAATGTAAATTCTGTAAGCCTTTGAAGACTCATTGTATCCCACAAAGGTTCCCTTCTTGCCTGAAGGTACTAACTTCGATCTTTTCTCCTTGGGCACATGTATGTAGACTGGAGAGCCAAAGATTCAGAGATGGACCACTTTTGGTTTTACTCCTGTGAATGCTTCTTCTGGAGTCATATTCTTCAATATCTTATGTGGACATCTATTCTGTACATATACAGCTATTCTGGATGCTTATGCCCACAAGAAAATTTGAAGACTGGTCATGTATCATAACTTTGGCTGCCTCCACAATTGTTCTATTCTTTCTTTCCGCAACCCCATTTTGTTGAGGGTTGTAGGGAACTGTGAGGTCCCTCTTAATTTTTGCTTCCTTGCAGAAATCATTAAATTTTGTAGAGGTATTGTTATCACACAACTAGTAGTTGTCCCTAATGGTATCCCATCCAGGATGGTAGAGGAGATGGACAACTAAAGAGGTGACCCAAGAAATGCCACGGTTCCCAATGCAAGCTGGGAGTCACGTCAACCGAGGCACTCTTCACTTTAGATCAAGTTGAATCAAGACCAAGGGGGAGACCCTATACCCAATCAAAGATGATTGGACCCAAACAAAGGTTCCTAGCGATATGTGAAATACAAGTTACGGAAACGAATGCAAAGTTAGGTGGACCTAGAAGTTTAAGTATGGTTGAAAGAGGCTTAAGGGATGACTAGTGTTTCAACCAATGAATGATTTAGGCCACAGAATGAGAATAAATGACAAGATCTAGTACCATGAAATACACAAGTGGGACCCACTTCCTTGGGATATGGAAATGGTTCAAATGGGACCCACAAGGTGAAGTTAAGGGTGCAAATGGTACGAAGGGATATGCAAAGAGTAGATCTATGGATCTGAGATGAAATTAGAGATACCCACATATGGGGTCTAGCAATTGACACAAATCCCAAGAAGTGCGATTTGCCTTAGGTAGACTAGTGCCTTGATATGGATGGGCTAATGGAGTCAAAAAGATGTCAAAATGTAGATCGGGACACTTAAGATGCAAATCAAGGGTGTTACTCAAGATTAAGTAAATGGGATGGTGAAATCTTACTAGATCTAATGTTTCACTAAGTGACCCAAATGGACAACAACCCCCAAAATGAGGAATGATACCCCGAAGGCAAAAATCCACAAAGTGAGACACTAGATGTAGGTTTCAAGGTATGCTCTTTTCAAATCAAGTGGGATCTCAAACACCCAAGTCCTTGAAGTGGGACAACTCAAACCCCTAGGAAGTGCGACTTTGCCCAAGGAGGGCTAAATGCATGGAAAAGTGTGTCAAATCAAGTCCAAAAGCCACCAAACTTAAGATCCGGGTAGTTAAGGCAATTATCAATGTGGATCTTAAAAATCAAAGGAATCCAATGGCTAGATCTCCATAGATCTGAGATTGAAAATGCCTCACCAAATTGACCCAAGTGGGGCACAACCCTTAAAATGAGGAATGGGGCCCATAAGGCAAAAATCAATGAAGTGAAGCACTAGGTGTAGGTTATCAAGTGTGAGGATCATGAATCAAGTGGGATCTCACCTACCCATGTCTTGGAACCAACCAAACTAGCTTCTCCCAAGGGGTGCGAATTGCCTTCAAGAGGGCTAGGTGCCTTGGAAAGTGTGTCAAATGGAACCCAATCACCACCAAACTATAGATCTGAATTGCCGTGGATACTATAGACGTGGGTTTTCAATATATTTCCAAAAGCCAAGCTAGATCCAAGTAGATAAGTGTCTCATTGGATCCAGAAGACCCAAATCTACTAAGAATGTGTACTCATACACCATAGGTTGCCCTGATGGGCTAGCTGTAGGGTCCACCATATATGGACAATGCATAATCTGATGATCTGAAGTAATAATAAAACTTGTTGAACTGCATCAATCATCATCTGAATCATATGTCCATCATATAGCATCATCATCAAGAGTATGTGGGACCATCAATCATCATCAATAAGCATACATGGCCCACATCATCATGGATCCCAAGAAATGACCATAGTCAAACTGGGTTTGACTAGGTCAATATATAACCAAGGATAAATCATATCAATAGACTAAGACATGTTCCTCTAATCATACTCACAGCTTAACTTAAAGTATAACATCATTTAGTGGCATTAATCATATTTGTTCATTCTGTTGTTATTTATATTTACTTGCACAATAGCTTAAATGACAAACTCACCCATTGGACATGGTCTAACTGCTAGCTAAGGATGAAGGCTAGGAACAAGGCTAGGCAAAGAAGGTGACTTGTCTAAACTCAACTAAAAGACACTTTGGACTGGGAGAAGGGGGAAAGCTACAAACTCTGTGCTGGACAAATAAAACACGAGGAATGGCTGTGCCTCACAGATGGGTAAGTTGTTTAGAGAGTGCTTATTCAACTTAGGCATCATGTCTACTTTTATAAAAGATGATCCAGTTTCATTAGGATCCACTGATTTCATTTCATGGCCTTTTTGGCCTACATAACCCTTCGGATCTCAGGTGTGCTGATAAGCACAACTAATTGCAGCTTGCATCCAGGGCATGTTTATGCATATATAAGGTCAGCAATTGTTTAGATATAGAATTTAAGAACTATTTCTTTTTGGACCTTTCTTATACTCTTCGAGGAGTATTTTTTAGCAGTTCATCGCTCTTGCCCTTTTTAGTTTCCATGGGCGAATCTACATAAGTTTCCATAAGTAGTACATGAGCTTTCAGTTTTAGCCAACAACATCTCAAGCGACTAGGGGGAGTTCGTGCCAGTGCCAAACATCGGGACAACCGACCGGAATGATTTAGGCCTACAATCCAACTTACCAAAGGCAAGTTTTGTCACCAACTCAGAGCCGAGACACTAAACAAACAGGGATGCGGTCCAAACACGGAGGTAGTAAAAATGGACGTCCTCAATATCAGAAAGTCAGGTAAGACAAGTAAAAGGTTAAAGCCAAATAATGAAAGGCATGGATGGATGGAGTCAAGTGAAAGTGGAGCCTAAGCTAGCAGACAACTGGTGTCAAGAAAGACCATAGCTATGCAAGGTAGTAAACTAGTGAGTTTTGTCAAACAACCTAAATGTGCAAGTAAAATGTCCATTTTATAATTCATCATCAAGATAGTCCATTTTAAGTTTACAAAGTTTGCCACATCATGAATTATATACCAAGCTAATGATGTGAACATGACTAAAGCAACAAGATAATAATCCATAGTCAATGATCAGAAATCCATAGGTCATACAACATCATCATAAGAATAATCATCATATATCATCTGAAACACTGCTGCAATACATCTCTAGGCACTGAACTGAAACTGTATGGAATAAAGGGTCACATCGGTCATCAAATCTGAACTCTCAAGGCTCAGCTTTGACACAAGGTCTAACAGAAGTTTGAATAATACACTGCTCTGATCATGAGTGATCTCAAAATATAAAGTCATCATAGCCATGCTCTGAATAATCTATGCTCTGGAATGTGCAGATATCTGCTAAGCAAGAATAGTAACCCTACCACTATGGTGTGATAACAGGTATATTCTCCACCATTATCGGATCTCAAAATCTTGATCCTCTTTCTTGACAGATTCTCGACTTGTGCTTTAATTTCTTTGAACTTGCTGAGTACTTCCTCGGATTCCTTAGACTTGAGGAAGTATATCCAAGTCTTTCGTGAGTAATCATCAATGAATGTTATATAGTAATGATATCCACCCAATGAAGCAACTGTCATGGGTCCGCACAAGTCAGAGTGTACTAGATCCAAAATCTCTTTGGATCTACTCTCACTATCTGGAAAATATCTCTTGGTATTCTTTCCAAGTGCACATCCTCTACATGTTCCATCATAGTCTACTTGGAGCCCTGGTAAACCTGTCACTATATTCTTCAGAGCTGGAAGAGCTCGATAGTTTAGATGAGGTAGTCTTTTGTGCTATAATTCGCCCATACTTGCAGCATCATGTACTAGGGCTTGGACTGGTGGAGTATTTAGTCGATACAAGCTCTCTTCTCTTATACCAATAACTTTGGTTGTGTTCATGCTTGAGTTCTTGTGCCAAGGAAGTACTTTCCCTTCGGAGAAAGCTACTTTATATCCTTTGTCTTCCAAGGCTAAGATGGAGACAAGGTTTCTTTTCATACCAGGTACATAGAGCACATTTCTCAAGCGCAATGTATTATTTGATTCTAGTTGAAGCGAGGTGGCTCCAGATCCCTTCACAGTGTAGTTAGCATCATCTCCAAGTACAACACGAAGATGTGAATCTTTCTCAACTAATTCTGAATTTTTTTTCTTTATAACCTGTCATGTGTCTAGAAGCATCACTATCTATGAGCCAAGTGTCACTAGTGGTGGGAATAGTACCTGATAAAGTTGATATGAATAAAAATTATGTATGATCTTCATTCTTGTGCTTCTTGTGATGATGATCTTCTTTTACATCAGGGGTGGATGCTTCATGCTTCCTTTTACTTGAACTTCGACAGCTACTGGCGTAGTGTCCATATTTTCTGCACCTATAGCATTGAACTTGAGATATGTCCTTCTTTTGTTCTGGGTGAGGACTTTATCTCCTATCTTGGTGCTTGTGTTTATGGAACTTCCTTCCTTTTCCCTTACCTTTCTTGGCACGGGATACAAATGCTTGATTCTCCTCAGGTTGAGTGCCATGGAGTCTTTGTCGTGCTGCAATACTTGTCTCCTCCTGAGTGCAATCTGCCCATAGCTTATCAAACTTGGGTAGTTCAGATCTACCACTTATGCTTTGAATAAAGGACTCCCAAGATGGTGGAAGAGCATTCAGAGTGGTGATAACAAGTTCCTTATCATCAATGGGATCTCCACTGGTGCTAATCTTGTCCCTTAATTCTGTGATCCTCATGAAGTATGAGTCAATGGATTATGACTAGGATATCTTCATATTTGAAATCTGGTGCCTCAATGTAATGGATACATTGATGCTAGTGTGTTCAAACAACTTCTGTATGGTCTTGAACATTTTCCTAGCAGGCTTCTTCCTTGATATTTGTGGAACCAAATGATCTCTTATTGAATCCACCAAAATCCTTCTTGCTCTGGCATCATTCTTCCTCCATCGGGATTTGTCTTCTTCGGCTTATGGCTCAGGACCTTCTCATTTACATATTGTAGTAGGTCATTTTCTTCTAGAAGTAGAAGAACCCTAGACTTCCAAGAGATAAACTTGGAAGCTCCTTCCAGACGATCTTCAACCTTCATACCAATCATCTTGACTGCAGATCTGGTTCAGAAACCCTAGCAGGAGCTAGGTCAAAAATGAAAGTTGGAATTTTGAAAAAATGATTCCACAGGTAGATGCGCCTTGGCAAGGCGGGTTGAGTTGAGGTAGGGATGATCCAAATCTGTGGAGAGAAGTAGGTCAAAACTGAAACCCTAATTTCTGCTGCAGCTGCAGAATTAGGTCAAAAATTGAAAATTCTTGGAATTGAATTCCGTCTTCACCAAAAGATGTGCCTCCCTAAAGAGAAATTCCCAAGGCTCTTTTTCTCCAAAATGTTGTGTGAAGACTTCAGAAGATGAAACCCTAGTTTCAACAATGGCTTCTTCTAGGACTGCTCTGATACCATGTTATTTTTCATACATTCATAGCATAATATTTAAAATGCATAAACAAGATCACTAGAAGAAAGACAAAGCACAAAACAATAACAACAGAGTTTATCCTGGGAAACCCAAACGGGAGAAAAACCTAGCAACCTTTGTATAGAGATGATAATCCCGAGATTAGAGTACAATCATAAAGGAGAAAATATGAAAATGATTTTGAAAAAGTAGAAACCCCAAAACAGTCTTCTCCAGCAGATGCGAACTTCTTTCTCTCCCAAGTGATGCGAACTTGAGTGAATGAGTGAGTGTGATAATGAGGTGACTTTACCTCTTATTTATACAAGTGTAAAACTGACTTTTACCCTAGGTGAGCCGACTTCTCTATTTGATTGGGTCGACTACTCTTGGGGGCAATTTATAATTTAATTTCAATCTTTTCTTTTGCTTCTTTTCACCCCAAGGTTTACATTGATTCTTTCAAGGGTTTACATAGTTAATTACATCAAGGTCATCTCCCTTAGGAGGTACAATCAAGTACAATAGAAATACAATAAATAATATCTTCCAAAGTTGCACAAAATCCAACACTTGGAATGTGTAGGTTGATTTTTTCGTGTTCATTAAAATTTTCCTCTTAATTTATTTCATTATAGTGCATCATATTTATTTGTTTTTAAGTGCCCTTTTAGTCTACTTTAGGTTATGCTTATGCTATGGTAATATGTAGAAACTTCTCCTATTTTATGCGTATCACAATTCAAAACTAGTTGTTGATGTCTAGTTCCATATCACCCATGTTTCTTCTAACTTACAATTTTTCTCAGTCCTTTTAATTCTTTCCATTGTTGACTATCTCCATATGACATGATTTACAAATGCATTAATTTTTAGGACCAATATAAGACTACAGTTTTTTTTGTTATTTAAAAGGTGTGTAAAGAATTTTTACCATGTAATTTTCCTAAAATGAAGAATTTGGAAAATAGATTTGCAGTTATTCCTTGATTCAATTATGAAAGATATCAAATCACTCCAATGGGAAGTTATCCATGTATTGTTGACAGGAAAAAAATTAAATATGAACTGTAAGGGATCTATCACTTTGACAGTTTCGATAACTCAATTACATCAATTGGACTTGACGTTTAGTTCAGAATATGAAGCTTGTATCAAAACATTCTTTTTGTCATTAGCTGGTTGGTTTGTAGTTTTCTTTTGGTTGAAATTATTAAATCAATCTATAAGAAATCAACATGGTTTGGATAAAAAGAGGTTCATGCTATCCTTTTTTCCAAATAATACATGTGCTCAAATGCAAGTATCACCTTAATGGTCATTTTGTTTTCTTTGACACCACAAATCTCTGAACATTACAAACATGTCTTTACACAATGCTTTGTACATATTTCTGCAACTGGGTCTTCAATACTTCAAGGTATTAAGTTCAAGTGTTTGTTCTGGACCATCTTTTTGACGAAGTGACAATGAACTAAAATGTTCTGAGTTTTAGCTTGATAAACTGGACTATTGGAGAGATGGATTGAACTTTGATGTCGCATTGTTGCTGGCATCTGTTGTGGTCTCATATCTTCAATAACTTATTTCAACCAGAGTGTCACATGATGCTGCACCTGCTACTTTGTATTCTGCTTTTGTGGATAATAGGGATATGGAAGCATGCTTTTTACTGCTCCAAGAAACTGTTGCTGAATCATGATTGAATGCCTAACCTGATGTTGATTTTCTGTATATCAAGATCCATTTTGTTGCTTGCTAATGTGCAATGTTTGGTGATGCCATGAATTTGGATACCACAGCAATTGCATAACTGATATCTGGTCTGCTTGTAGTCAGGCATATAAGAGTCCCAATCAACCACATAAACAATGTAGGATCTGTTGGCTTTCATTCTTCATTTTCTGTCAACTTCGCTTTGACCTTTATTAACGTTGCAATTGGTTCTGTTATCACTTCGGGGCCTTGGGCTAGTGCTTGGCACCCCTAGTAATATGAAGTCAAAAATCTTCAATTGTACCCTGGAAAAGACTTCAAATCTGTAAAAGATGCTGAAATCTCCAAAACAGTTCCGCTTTCTGCCATTAAACACTTGAGAAAACCTAACCAAACAACCAAGTTGCTCTGTTGAAGCTGAGAACTCCTCACAAAATGACTTCCTTTGCTTGAATGAATGCTTCCATTGCTACATGGTCTTGTCCAAGCTAGGGAATTCCTCCTTTAACCTCTTTCATCACCACCTGTCATACCCCAGCCGTTGCCAAGCTAGGGTGTTTTATCATCTTTCATGCTATGGACCTTCAATATGGAGGGAATTTCTTACTTTGGATGTGTTTGAGCTTGACCTTACCATAAATCATGGTCTGGGACCCTCATGAAGTAGGGTGTTCCTGTTATAGGGATCCCTTCTTAGTCCTGTCAATCATCAATGTGGCCTTGGACCTTGGGTTTACCATATGAACAAGATACTCCATTAAAAATGCAACACTGGAAATGCAAGCCATGCAATCTTGCCCTTGAATATGTGGAGGGTGCTAGAAAAGAATGTCATGGTGAGACATGCCTCCAAAAAGTCTTCTCCAACCTGTAATTGCCCCTACACTCCCATGGTCTTCTATCGTGCTCGATGAGAGAAAATGTGAAATAACTCTCATATTTCTAGAGGATAACACACCTATCCAAAACAAGCCGACCCTACACAAACCCTATTTGTTCTTGTGGAAGAGCCATTGCTTTAGCTAAGATCTTGTAGGCAACACTAAGCGAAGTAATAGGCCTCCCAGCTTAATTAGTCCTTGATTGAGAGATTTTGTCAAGGCCCTAATGGAAAAGGCTTTTGCAACCAAACAACACAAATTTCCCCGATTGTGTACCATATGGCTTTGTAAATCACAAGGCAGACCATCCAAACCCAAGGAATTTCGAGAAGTCATTATCCGAGCTGTGTTGGTCCACAACAAAGACATTATGTGGGATAAACTTGTAATAGGAGTTGCTAGCACCCACCATACTAATTGTCAAGCATATGGAGAAAAAATATTTTTAAGGTGTAAACCAAGCATACCTTTGATCTTGGTTGGATCCTGTTGCCAACTAAGTTGCACGTGGTTGGACTATCAGGTGAGCGGGAAAAGGTGAACATGTCACATGTTCATATTCAGTGATTTGATGTCCAACAGGCCTTTATAAGGGCCCTGTTGTCACCTAAACTGTAGTTACCCCTATGGATGTATCCACTCATGGATGGCAATAGGGAAGGGCAACTCAAAATGTGCAACCACGATCACCTCGACCTCCAATAGATGGTTGTCACGCCAGTTGAGGCAACCTTCGCTTTATGTTATCTAGCCCAGACAACAAAGGGGGAGACCTGATCTACTCCCAACAAGAGAGATCAAAACCAAGACACCAAATCAAGTTAATTCTAAGTGAAGTAAGGTGTATGGTTTATCCTAGACCTTAGGATGAAGTCACAAGACAAGTGAGGGGTTCAATGAGTATAGCTTTGGTTCATTATTGATGTGAAAGTGACTTATGATTTGTGAAATAGGATCCAGGATTAAAGTACTAGTTCAATGTGGGAAAATCCACTGCCTTGGGAACCGTGTCCAATGCAGGGTAGTTTAGGGGTTGAATTGGGGCTAACTAGTACAAGTGACAAGCTTGATCATGATACATGATGACATCAAAGGGTTTAGTTCACCACACAAGGGTCAAACCACAAGTTAATCCAACAATCTAGGAAAGTCGAATTGACTTGGAGAGAGACCAGTGCCTTGGGAATTGGGATAATGGAGTCAAAGTGAAGTTAACTTGTGGTTAAGGACTCCTATTTCATGAGACAAGTGGGCAATTAAAGTCTTGATGGATGAATAGGTCTAGATCTAGGTTTGACCTAAGTGGACCACAATCCCTTAAAACAAAGAATGCTATCCCAAGGCAAGATTTGATGAAGTGACACACTAGACCTAGGTTTTGAATTGTGCCCGTTCCAAATCCACTGAAATCTCAAGTACCCACGTCCTAGAAGTGGACCAACTCCAATCTCCAAGGTGGTGCGACTTTGCCCAAGGAGGGTAAAAATGGTGATAAATGACTCAAGACAAGTCCAATGGCATCCAAACTTTAGATCCAAGTGGTTTAAGCAAGTGAGAGCGTGGATCTATAATTTCAAGGCAATTCGATGGCTAGATCTTACTAGATCTGAGTTTAAAGATACCAAGTGGTCCAAAATGGGGATTAAATCCCTTAAAATGTGGAATAGGGCCCACAAGGTAGAAATCGGAAAAGTGACAATCTGGGGGTAGGTTATTGGATGTGTAGATCATGAATCAAGCGGGATCTCAACTACCCACATACTAGATCTAGGTCAACCCACCAAACTAGGAAGTGCGCCCTTGCTTGGAGAGGCTAAATGCCTTGGGAAGAGGGTCAAATGGAGGCCAATCCTCACCAAACTATAGATCCGGGATGTCGTAGATACTATAGAGGTGGGTTTTCAATATCTTACCCAAGAAGCCACTAGATCTTAGTAGATCTGAAAAAATGTAAAAATGGGGGTTTTGATTAATTAGGGTTTGAAATATTTTAGACAAGTGGATAGATCATGGAGATAGAAATTACCTTGAGATCATACCTGAGTGATGTGAATGAGATGCCTTGATGTTGAGGAAGATTCCCGCAGAGATCAAATGAGAAATTGTTGATTTTGCTTGCCAAATTGATGCCCTAGCCCACAAGTGCGCCCTCCTCTACCTGTCAATCCAAGGAAAATCGATTTCAATCAGAGAGGTCAAGTATGGAGGAAATACAAGTAAAATGCAATGATAACATAGAATAGAAGGTCCTGGGACAGTAATACTCCCTGTTACCAACGAAGAGATCCAAAGAAGAAGTAGGGAGAGTCTTCCCCTACCAATACTTCCTCCTCAAAGCAAATCGGCCTCCACCTGTAGATACAAAAATGTGGTACAAAAGATATGGCAAAACAAGATCTCCAATAACTCAGTGCAAAAGAAGAACCAACGAACGAACACCAAAAACATTCACCACAACACTGGAGATAGATGCAATAATAATTTTCTATTCCAATAATCTAGAGCCACAAGTCCCTTTACAAATGAGAAGCTCTCTCCTTTAAATAGGAAGGAGAGGCATCAAAATCCTAACCACATTTTGAATGAGTGGCTAAGATTAAAAGATACAAATGTCTAATCAATGGTTGAGATGAGCTCAACAATAAAATACATGGATCACTAATAAAATATAACATAAGTGGACAAAATCGCCCTAGAAGAGGGGAATCCCACCAAATCATGATGACAAAATATAATAAGGAGCTTATGGTGGGTCCAAGGGGTAATTTTAGCCACCCTTGGTCAATCCCCATAGCACAATAATAATAAAATAGTCATCAATATACCAAATCGTGCCTCTATGGTCAAATCGTAGGCCTCAAAAGACCTCAGAAATCATCAGAAAGTGCCATAAGTGATGGGTGCGGGTCCCGATGAAGCTGAAACTGCTGGAGGAGGTGTGGAAGACATCAATCCATCATCACTGATCATCCCATGCCATAACATTGCCTTAGTAGCACAAATCGATTTCCTCAATAGCCATTTCTACCAATCCTGAAATGCCTCGGGAAGCGTGAAACTACCCCAAACTACCTCCTGGAGTGCCTGCGCTGTCAAGGTGAGGGAACCAGTGTGTCCAGGAGGGGGGTAATATGGTAAAAACAAGTGGATGGACCACCCCCTCCAAGCACAGCGCCCTAGGTCAATCGGATAAAAATCACATCTGCTCCGACAGGGCCTCCGACAGACCAAAACTACACTGGGATAGCCTACTGAGGCTCAATCATCACTGTAAGTGCCCGGAATTGAAAACAAACTGTCTCATTGGAGTCAGAAGGTCCAAATCCATCCAATATGTGTACTCATACACCATATGAATCTCTACATGATCAATATATATATCCAATATACCGGAACAGGGCAAATAATAATAATCTGTAAATGATCAAATACTGCTGTAAACCATGAATCATCATCATAACCCTGTAGCTGCTGCATAGAATCATCATATACATGTACATAGCCCATATATCATCTGTCCATATCATCACAAGTTCCAACCATCTCATGTCCTATGGTTGACCTTGGTCAAACTAAGTTTGACCAAGTCAACATGACCAAATATAACTCAGACCATCATCGGAAGCTGCTGCAAAGTGTCAAAGGTTAATGCATGCTCTACAACTTATTCATATAACAATTATAACACAAAGTAATCATTACTGGCGATCTAAATCCAAATATATAATGTCATTAATTATTATTATTACTCTGACTAGACTTTCAGGATCATACTCACTTCATAGCTGTGACCAATTTGCTAGTGAAGGGTGAAGGCTAAAATAACTGGCTAGGCTAAGGGATGACTTGACTGACTTAACTTTGTGACACTTTGGCAAAGGGAAAGGGAATACACACCATAGTATATACTGAATGAGCAACAACACAGGGAATGGCGGTGTCTCACAAATGGATGAGTTGTTCAAAGAGGGTTTATTCACCTTTAACAGATGCGCACAATCCATAATACAAATAAGGCCAGCAATTGTTTTGATATAGCATTTAAGTTCCATTGCTTTTTGGGCCTGAAGTTTCCATAGCCTTGGTCTATGTGTGTTTATAAACACATTGCATAGATTTTCATTTATTTTAGGCTTTCTGCTGCAGGTGTGTTTTTAAGGCACTTGTTTACCTGAGCACTTCTAGGTGTGTCATGGACAACTTGTTTACCTAGGTATTTACATTTCCAAAAGATATAACATTTTATTTTCATGGCCATTTTCATTTGGCATGCCTTTCATTCATGTGTGTTTAGAAACACATTGCATGAATGGGCTTTTCATACAAGATATAGCATTTCATTTTCCAGATTTTGTATTCATGGCAGCACTAAAAGTTTCAGGTTTAGCCAACACATCTTTAGTGACTAGGGGGAATTCCAAGGAACTCCAACTCACCACAGGTAAGTTTTGTCACCAACTCAGAGCCGAGACACAATAAACAGGGAAGCTCATCCAATACAGAGGCTATAGTGGGGGAAAGTCCTCCATGCCACTAGTCAAGTAGTAAGTCGGGGTGAATAAATAAAAGGTAGGCAATGGATGGATGAAGACAATGACTAATGGAGCCAACACTAGCAAGCCAAGGTATGGTGGAATGATCACCTCTATTCTCCCTAAGGAGGGTAAAACCAATGAGTATGAATAGTGAACTTCTAAGTCTGAGTAGGGACAATATAATATATATAATAAGCTCAACCAGGTCCATATATCTATATGATCGCTAGATCATGATACTAGGTGCTAAGACATGCTATGAGAATAAGTATAAAAGAAATATAACCATAACACAATGATATACCTACTAAATCATAATCCCTGAATGCTCATCAACCTGTACCATCATCTGTCCTCTGAAACTGCTGCTGTAACTCTGGGCACTACTGACTGCTCTGTACCAATGGTATCATGGCTACATCGGTCATCTCTCTGAGTGTCCTGAGACTCAGTCATGGCATGGGGACTATATACTGCTGTCCACAATTTGATAGTGATCCAATATAGATGCTCATCTCAGCATCTCAATGTAAGGGAACTGGCTGAATAGTGTACTGGAATCAGAAAAATAATGTATGGTAGCCCGGCTACTATATATGTGATAACAGGCCCCTTTTTAAATTTTTCTTCACATGTCCATGCCCTACGGGGTTTGTAATAAAATGTAATAGCATGGTATTTTTGTAAAGGACTTGGTTCCCTAGGACTTTTACACCAAGTCGAGTATTCCAAGGAGTTTTTCACTTTTTAGTTATGTCTTGCAATTTTTGCACAACATAATTTTTGAGTTTTTCTCCTGCTCCAAAGCTGGAATGCCTGGTGAGGTTAACGAGCCTTAGGGGTTATTAAAGTCCATGGGTCAATGTATATGAACATGTTAAGTATCAATTTTGAGTTGTATGGACATGTGCTAGGTACCTGTTATCACACAACTTGTAGTTGCCCCTGGTGGTATCCCATCCGGGACGGTAGAGGAGGCAGGCAACTAAAGAGGTGACCCAAGAGATGCCACGGTTCCCAATGAAAGGTGGGAGTCATGTCAACCGAGGCACTCTTCGCTTTAGATCAAGGTGAAATAAGACCTAGGGGGAGACCCTATAACCAATCACAGTTGATTGGATCCAAACAAAGGTTTCTAAGGGTAAGTAAATGAGGAGTTACGGAAACCAATGCAAGGTTAAGTGGACCTAGAAGTTGAGGTATGGTTGAAGGTGGTTTGAGAGTTTGCTAGTGTTTCAACCAATGTATAGTTTAGGCCACATAATTGGGTATGATGACAAGGTGTAGTACCATATGTTTACACAAGTGGGTCTTCTTTTCTTGGGATGTGTGAAATGACTTCAAGTGGCCCACAAGGTGAAGCTTAGGTGTGAAATTGGTACTAGAGGATAGGTAAAGACTAGATCTATGGATCTAAGTTGATTCTATGTGTACCCATGTACTAGATCTAGGGTTTGACACAATTCCCAAGGAGTGCGACTTGCTTTGAGGAGGACTAGTGCCTTGTTGGATGGGCTAATGGGGTCAAAAAGTAGGTCAAAGTGTAGATCGGGACACCTAGAAGCCAAGTCAAGTGGGCTAAATGAGATCTAATGGTTGGATCTTGCTAGATCTAGGTTTTCAAGAAATGACCCTAAGTGGACCACAATCCCTTGAAACAAGGAATGCTAGTCCCAAGGCAGATTGTCACAAAAAGATACCCTAGACCTAGGTTTCAAGGTATGGCCGTTTTAAATCCACAAGAATCTCAACTACCCACTTCCTCAAAGTGGACAAACTCACCTTCCCAAGGGAGTGCGACTTGCTCAAGGAGGGCTAAAACAAGGGTTAAGTGGACCAAATCAAGTCCAATGGTCACCAAACTATAGATTCAAGTGGCTAGTACCCCGATCTATGTAGATCCCAAAAATCAAGTCAATCCAAGGGTTAGATCTTAGTAGATCTGAGTTTTGAGGTGCCAAGAAATTCAAAGGGGGTTTTGACCCCTTAAAACATGGAATGATGTCCACAAGGTAGAATTCACCAAAGTAACAATCTGGGGGTAGGTTATCAAGTGTCTAGATTGCAAATCAAGTGGGATCTCACCTACCCATGTGCTAGATCTAACCAAACAAGCCTCTTAATAGGAAGTGCGATTTGGGTTCAAGAGGGCTTTTTGCCTTGAAAAGTGTGTTAATTTTAAGCCAATCACCACCAAACTATAGATCCAACTAGGGGTGGATGCTATAGAGGTGGGTTTTCAAGATCTTCTCAAAAGCAAGGCTAGATCTAAGTAGATCTAAGAAATACCAAAATTGGGGTTTTAATGAATTAGGGTTTTATGACCAATGAAGATAGAATGGATGAAAGAGGCACATACCTTGTTGATCTTACCTCAATTGCTTATGGCCACCTTGCAAATTGATAGCATTCTCCTATGTGTATATTCAAGAGTGAGAACCAAGAGCTCCAACCAAAACGTCCTTCTCCAAGATAGCCAAATCGTCCTCCTCCTACAAGACAAGATCAAAGAAACAAGTCAAGCAAGATGATTATGAAAATGGTAGAAAGATGTAATAGAAAGCATCAACTATGTCACTAAGATACAATAATGATACTCCCTGTCACAAGATCAACCCAAGAGAGACTATGTGGATCCCTCCAACAATAACCCTCAAGAAGTCGCCCTCCTCTCCACCAATTCGACTTTCCTGTAAAAAGATTAGTAGAAGCACCAAAATCCACAATGATACATAGAAGAGATACTGTATATTCAATATGCAAGAGAATCCACAATACAAGAGAGATGTGCTCCACAAAGAATTTTTCTATTCCAACATTCCAGAGCTCCAAAGGTGAGCTATACAATGGGGGGTCTCCTCCTTATATAGGATAATAAAGACCAAAACCCTATACCACTCTACAATACTACATCAAGTGAGTGGTTGAGATTAAAAGATCTCATCATACAATCAATGGCTAAGATGAACCATAACAATATATCACATGGATCACCCAATATAACAATAGCGCCCCCACTAAATGGTACAAAAAGGGGGTGACGTCATCCACTAGAGGGGTAAAAGTACAATGATCCACCTCATGATGACTAGGACATGACAAAATAAGCACATGGTGGGGCTAGGAGGCCTCAATCCTTACTAGCTCATCCCCAAGGCACAATAAAATAATAAAATATGTCCAAGATAATATAAATGACCAAAACTGTCCTCCAAATCCATGACAGGCAAGCAGTAAATGACCTCCTGTGATCAATGTGGGCATACCCACATGGTGAAAATTGACTGGAAGATAGTGAGATCACCCTGGAAGACCTCTGTGAAGACCAAATGCCAAAACCTTGCCTCAATTGCCCAAATCGATTTCCTCAGTGACCACTTTATCCCATTTTTTAACTGCCTCGGGAACTGTGAAAGTGCCAAAACTGCCTCCTAGGGTACCAGCGCTGTCCATCTGAGCCCACCAGGCTCTCCAGAAGGGGGGGTAAATGGTAAAAACAAGTGGCTGGACAACCCCCTCCATCATCAGCGCCCTAGGTGAACTGGCCTCTTGGGGCCCCTACTGCTCAGGCTGGGAAATCAGCGCAAAATCTGGTCAACAAGTGTAAAACTGCATCAATCACTGTCAGAAGTGCCCGGAACTGAAAGATAAGTGTCTCATTGGATCCATAAGACCCAAATCTACTAGAAATGTGTACTCATACACCATGGGTTGCCCAAATGGGCCAGCTGTAGGGTCCACCATATATGGACAATGCATAATCTGCTGATCTGAAGAAGTAATAAAACCTGCTGAACTGGATCAATCATCATCTGCATCATATGTCCATCATATGATATCATCATCAAGCATGTGAGACCATCAATCATCATCAATAAGCATCTATACCAGTGAAGCACCACTCGTTTAAGACTCGCGAGTACTCGCGAGTCTGGACGAGTGACTCCTGCTCCCGCGTAACCGCAGCAAACTCGGCAAGGAAACTCGCCGTCAACAGAGAACTCGCCGTCAACAGCTGCCAACTTGTCGGAATCTTGGAATCTCCCACGAACTCGCCGGAATAATCACTAGAATCGCCGGACTCCAGGGTTCCGTGCAGTCGGGTTCCGTTCGGGCTGCTGTGTTCAACGGCAAGTTTACGTTTCACGGGTGGACGTGATTTCAGTGCGTGTAGGGTTCCGACAGTCGGGTTCTATTAATGTTCGACGACCGGCTGGGCTGTGTGTTCGACGGCAAGTTTGGAATCAATTTGCATAGTTTATGTTTTATATAAATAGTTTATTTATGTTCATTGTTATGTTTAAACTTTATAACTTTATATAGTTTTTTTTATATATTTTAATTTTTTGATATATATTTTATATAATACATATTATATATGTAGTGTTTTTATTTATATTTTAATTTTTTGTTATATATTTTATATGTAATATATATGATGTATGTAGTTTTTTTTAATTTATATTTATATTATATAGTTTGTGTTAGATAGTTTGTTTATTTAGATTTTTGTTATAAATTTTTTTATTATATATATATATATATATATTTTTTTTTTTATTTAATTTTTGATATTTTTTATTTTATTTTATTTAATTTGTGATATTTTTTATTTATGTTATATGTTTTAAATTTAAATTTATTAATTTTTTGTTATATATTTTTTATTTTTTATTCTATTATATTTTGTTTTTTATATATATATTTTTATATTTTTTATTTCCATTATATTTTTTGTATATATATTTTTTAATTTTATTATTTTAAAATCGATTGTCGTATGGTCATTGTTTATGACTTTATGAGACAATGTTATGAATTATTGTTTAAATTGTAGTTTTATAGCTTATATGGATTGGAAATGTTTTTAATCTCTTTTTTCCCAAAATGTATAATATTTTTATTTTTTTTCATATTTGCCGAGTCTTGCCGAGTCTGTCCCGAGTCTTTCCCGAGTTTTTCCCGAGTCCACGAGTCATATGCCAACTGAGTCTTTGCCGAGTCCGAGTCGTGCAACATTGATCTATACATGGCCCACATCATCATAGATCTCAATAATATACAACCAAGGATAAATCCCATCAGTAGACTAAGACATGCTTCTCTAATCATTTTCACAGCTAAGCTCAAAGTATAAATTCCATTCAATGGCATTAATCAAGTTAGCACATTCCTTGGTTATTATATAAAATAACTTGCACAATAGTTCAAATAACAAACTCACCCATTGGACATGGTCAAACTGCTAGTGAAGGGTGAAGGCTAGGAACAAGGTTGGGCCAAGGGTTTGACTTATCTAACTTAACTCAAAAATACTTTGGATTGGGAGAAAGGGGGAAAGCTACAAACTCTGTGCTGGACAAAAGAACACGGGGGATGGCTGTGCCTCACAAATGGATAAGTTGTTTAGAGAGTGTTTATTCAACTTAGGCATCATGTCTACATCAAGTTGATCCAGGTTCATTAGGATCATTCAATTTTATTCCATGGCCTTTTTGGCCTACATAACCCTTTGAATTTCAGATGTGCTGAGAGCACAACTAGTTGCAGCTTGCATCCAGGGCATGTTTTTCAAATATATATAAGGTCAGCAATTGTTTAGATATAACTTTTAAGAGCCATTGCTTTTTGGACCTTTTTTTTATACTCTTCGAGGAGTATTTTTTTTAGCTGTTCATCGCTCTTGCCCTTTTTTGTTTCCATGGGCGAATTTTTGAGTTTCCATAGGTAGAACATGAGCTTTCAGTTTTAGCCAACAACATCTCAAGTGACTAGGGGGAGTTCGAGCCAATGCCAAACATCGGGACAACCGACCAGAATGATTTAGGCCTACAATTCAACTCACCAAGGACAAGTTTTGTCACCAACTTAGAGCCGAGACACTGAATATACAGGGATGCAGTCCAAACACAGAGGTAGAAAAATGGGGAAGTCCTCGGTATCAGAAAGTCAAATGAGACAAGTCAAGGTTTAAAGTCAAATAGGAAGGTCATGTATGGATGGAGTCAAGTGAATATGGAGCCTACACTAGCAGACAACTGGTGTCAGGAAAGACCATATCTATGTAAGGTGAAAAAACAGTGGGTTTTGTTAAATGACCTAAATGTGCAAGCAATTGTCCATTTTATGATTTGCAGTTCATTTTAGATAGTTTGCCACATCAAGAATAATATACCAAGCAAATGCTATGAACATGACTAAATCAACAAGATAATAATCCACATTCAGTGATAACATATCCATAGATCATACAACATCATTATAATAGTAATCATCATGTACCATCTGAAACACTGCTGCAATACATCTCTAAGCACTGAACCGAAACTGTATGGGATAAAGGGTCACATCGGTCATCAAATATGAAATCTCAAGGCTCAGCCTTGACACAAGGTCTAACATAAATCTGAATAATATACTGCTCTGATCATGAGTGATCCAAAATATATAGCCATGCTCTGGAATAATGGAAGCTCTGGAATGTGCAGATATCTGCTGTATAAGAATAGTAGCCCTGCTACTATGGTGTGATAACAGTACCCCTAGTTTTTTTTTAAATTTCGGCGAAAAAAGTTTTTCCGTGTTTTTAAGCCATTTTTTAATGGTATAATTAAAAAATTTGTAAATGGTGTAAAAGTGTGCTCTAGGGGTCTTTTTTGCCATGGGGGTGCTCGTTTTCTAACTCAAAGCACCCACCATACCTCAAAACCCACTTTCCATAGTCCTAGAGTCATTTATTTTTCACTTATGTCGAAAATTCCCCAAAAAGTGAAGAATGGAGTGAAAATAAAAAAAGTCAAAAAATCATGAAAAAATAAATTCCAATTTTTGGGGGATTGGAAGTCATAATTATTTCAACAATGTTTTAGGAGTTGTAAGGGAGCTGATTTTGGAAAGATTCTGGGCAGCTATATTAGTGGAATTACTTCCCCACTTGAGGGGAGTGCATTTCCTAAAATTGGGTTCCTTCAATCATGGAATTTGCAGCTATGTTTATGGGCTGTCACATGGCTGATTTCTAGCTGATTTGGGGCTGATTTTGGCAGTCCATTACATGGGAGTGGGAAGTCCCATTTGCTCCACGAGTTTCTCCATCAATTCCACCATCCTCTCCTCAACTAATGCTCTCTCCCTCATCTTTTTCTATTTAAGCATGGTTGTCCACTCCTTTTCTCTCTAGTTGGAGTTGGAGCAGACCATCTTGTATTTATATTATTTTGGTATTAAGAATAAAGAAGACTTTGGAGGTCCACTTGTGTGATGCTTTGTGAGTGGCTTCATGATCTAATGGCATAAGGTGATTTGTAGTTAAGGCAATTTCTGTGCAAGTAATTTTCAGCCATCTACTAGCCTACTTGAAGGATTGGTAACGATTTTGTAGGAAAGACTAATTAATCTTGTTTGTTTTAATTAGTTCTTTTATTTGTCATCTTGATTAGAGATTTAAAATTATATGTTAATTTGTTTATGCTCATATTATTTTGATTTCTAACCACGTGCATTTCTAGTTTGATGGTTTCTTTGTGAGTGTTTTTGTTAGCTACAGGTTGACAGGTTGAAGTAGAAGGTAGCTTGTTTGCTCTCATTTTCCTCACTTGTGCATGATTTGGTGGATCTTGCCCTCGGTGTCCTACTTCCAAGCCTTCAAAGTTTTCTAGTTTCAAGGGCCATTCTGCTTCTCTTCTCCTTCTCAACAATTAAAATTTTTTGAACTCTTTTGGTTACTTGGTTTCTTAAAATGTAGAAAATATTTCTTAGATCTTTTATAATTTTCTGATCATAAGTAGATATGATTTATTTGCATAAAAGAATAGACTTAGCTCATTTTAAAATTTCTCATCTATTGTCTAGACCAAGCTTGAAAAAATCGGCGAAAAATCGCGATTTATCGGAAAAGTCGCGAGGTCAAACCCTTGCCGAAAAATCGAGTAAAAATCGCGATTTTTTAAAAAATCGCCGAGTCCCGACTTTTTCGAAAAATCGCCGAGTTTTTGGAAAAAAGCGCGAGTCGAAGGAAAAAATCGCCCAGGCAGTCACGGCCGCAGATTAAAAGGTCAAAAGTGAATTTTTTTTTGTCATTTGTTTTGTTTGACTGTTGGAGAAGGAGTGTGAAGGGCAAGAGGGCACCATCAACTAGTTTGGAGGCATCCAAGACTCCAAACAACATCCAAGCTCACCATTGTGAATTTTTGTGGAGAAGGGATTCAATTTCAAGAGTCAAAACTTTGCCAATCAACCAATTCGTCTCACAGGTATGTAGTGGTTCATTTTCTTGTATTTGTTTTATGATTTTTTTGCATGTTTGCTTGCCTATATTCTTTCCTCTATTCTCTTATTTTTTTTTGCCATTTTTCCAAAGATTTCCATGTCCATAAAATTATAAATATCAAAAAGAGTCAAAATGCAAGGGGGTTTTAGATTCTTAGAATGGAATAGCATGTTTTCTTTCTTAGATATTTAGCCACCTTCTTGTTATCATTTTTTCATGGCCAAAAATATAAATTTAGAGGTCTGATTTTTTAAGCCAAATTGTTGCAATTTTTTCAAATGGGGTTTAATTTCTTGTTTTTGTATTTTTGTGCCCTAGGTTTGCATTTTGAGGCTGCCATTCCATTTTCGAAGATGCCAAAGCCATTGGATCCGTTTTGGCAGTATGGTGAGCCCGAGGATGATGGAAATAGGCAAAATTTGAGTTGCAAATTGTGTGGGCATCACATGTCAGGAGGGGTTAACAGGTTGAAATACCATCTAGCTAAACTCCCTGGGCATGATGTTGGCGTTTGTACTGCAGTGACCCCAGAGATCATGAGATCTGCCCATGACGCAATCCATGAAAAGAATAAAAAGAAGGATGAGATCGCCGCAAACAGAGCTGAGCTTGCAGCTTTTGGCCTAGCAAGAAGTGTGGTTACCCCTATGGATGGATCCAGTCATGGATGGCAATAGGAAAGGGCAACTCAAAAGGTGCAACCACGATCACCTCGACCTCCAATATATATGGTTGTCACGCCAGTCGAGGCAACCTTCGTTTTATGTTATCTAGCCCAGACAACAAAGGGGGAGACCCGATCTACTCCCGACAGGAGAGATCAAAACCAAGACACCAAATCAGGGTATTTCCAAGTGAAGTTAGGTGTATGGTTTATCCTAGACCTAAAGATGAAGTCACAAGCCAAGTAGGGGGTTCAATAGGTATAGCTTTGGTTCATAGTTGATGTGAGAGTGACTTAAAATGTTTGAAGTGAGATCTAGGATGAGTGTACTAGTTCAATGTTGGAAGATTCACTGCCTTGGGAACCGTGTCCAATGCAGGATAGTTAAGGGTTGTATTGGGGCTAACTAGTACATGAGACAAGCTTGACCATAGTTCATGATGTCTTCAAAGGTATAGTTTACCATGCATTGGTCAAACCACAAGTCAATCCAACAATCTAGGAAAGTTGAATACCTTATAGAGAAACCAGTGCCTTGGGAATTGGGAAGTGGAGTCAAAGTGGGGTTGACTTATGGTTTAGGACTCCTACAACATGAGACAAGTGGGCAATAGAGGTCTTGATGGTTGAATGTGTCTAGATCTAGGTTTGACCCAAGTGGACCACAATCCCTTAAAACAAGGAATGCTATCCCCAAGGCAAGATTTGACAAGTGATAGTGTAGACCTAGGTTTTGACTTATTCCGGTTTCAGATCTGCAATAATCTCAAGTACCCAGTTCCTAGAAGTGAGTGAACTCACTTCTCCAAGGTGGTGCGACTTTACCCAAGGAGGCTGAAAGTGGGGTTTAGGTGGGTCAAGACAAGTCGGATGGCACCCAAATTTTAGATCCGGGTAGATCAGTCAAGTAGGGGTATGGATCTATAATTTCGTGGCAATCCACCGGTTAGATCTTAGTAGATCTGAGTTTAAGTGTTCCAAGTGGTCCAAAATGGGGATTAAATCCCTTAAAATGTGGAATGGGGCCCACAAGGTGAATTTCAAGAAAGGGACAACCTGGGTGTATGTTATTTGATGTGTAGATATCAAATCAAGTGGAATCTCAAACACCCACCACCTAGATCTAGGTCAACTTGCTCAAATGGTGAAGTGCGCCTTGCTTGGGAGAGGCTAAGTTGGCCTGGGAAGGGGGTCAAACGGAGGTCAATCCTCACCAAACTATAGATCCGGGATGCCGTGGATGCTATAGAGGTGGATTCTTAATGTTACGCCCAACAACCCAATAGATCTAAGTAGATCTGAGAAAATGTAAAATGAGGGTTTTAAGATATTTAGGGTTTCAACAATTTATGAGCTATGTCAATGGATTGGATAAAGGAAAGAGAAACAAACCTGTGGATCTTACCTGGGTAACCTTGTAGATGCCTTGATGATGATGATCTATGCAAACCCGATCAATTTGAGAAGCTTTGAGGTAGTTTCTATGCAAGTCGATTTGGTCCAAGAAGCCAATGCGCCCTCCTCTCCTGCACAACAAACGTCAACAATATCAGATTTGATGCATCAAGAGATAAGACTAATGCCACAAAAGAAGTAACAGAAAGATAGCATAGATCACAATGATGCTAATGATAACCACCTGATACAAGCGAATGCCAAGAAAGTCGATTTGAAGAAGCCTTGCAAAATCGCCCTTGTTGAAGTCGCCCTCCTGTAGACAAACAATGATTTCCAAAAAAGATAGATCTTGCCACAATTTCCAAATGCTAGGTTGCAATAGACTTTCCAATCACCATCTAAGAACACCAGATGCAAAGGAGACCACAAGAATTTCCACAAGAATATTTTTCTATACCAATAATCCAAGAGCCAAAGACCCTTTACAATGAGAGGCTCTCTCCTTTAAATAGGAAGGAGAGGCACCAAAACCCTAACCACTTTTTGAATGAGTGGCTAAGATTATAAGATACAAAAGTCTAATCAATGGTTGAGATGAGCTCAACAATATAATACATGGATCACACATAAAATATAACATAAGTGGACAAAGTCGCCCTAGAAGAGGGGAATCCCACCAAATCATGATGACAAAATATCATAAGAGGCTTATGGTGGGTCCAAGGGGTAATTTTATCCCTCCTTGGTCAATCCCCATAGCACAATAGCCAATAAATAATCATGAATGTACCAAATCGTGCCTCCATAGTGAAGTCGTGGTCCTCAAAAGACCTCAAAAAATCCACAGAAAATGCCATAAGTGATGGATGCGGGCCCCGATGAAGCTGAAACTGCTGGAGAAGGTGTGGAAGGTCCCGATCTATCATCACTGATCATCCCATGCCATAACTTTGCCTCAGTAGCCCAAATCGATTTCCTCAATAGCCATTTCTACCAATCCTGAAATGCCTCGGGAAGCGTGCAACTGCCCCAAACAGCCTCCTGGAGTGCTGGCGCTGTCAAGGTGAGGGCACCCATGTGTCCGGGAGGGGGGTATAATGGTAAAAACAAGTGGCTGGACCACCCCCTCCATCATCAGCGCCCTAGGTCAACCGGATAAAAGTCATCTCTGCTCCGACAGGGCCTCCAACAGACCAAAACTGCACTGGGACAGCCTACTGAGGCTCAATCATCACTGTAAGTGCCCGGAACTGAAAACAAACTGTCCCATTGGACTCAGAAGGTCCAAATCCATCCAAGATGTGTACTCATACACCATATGAATCTCTGCATGATCAAAATAAATGTCCAATATACCGGAACAAGGCCAATAATAATGCTCTGTAAATGATCCAACAATGCTGTACCCCAAGAATTATCATCATAACCCTGTAGCTGCTGCATAGAATCATCCTGTATGTGTACATAGACCATATATCATCTATCCATATCATCATAAGGTCTATCATCTCATGTCCCATGGTCCTCCATGGTCAAACTAGGTCCAACCAAGACCAGATATAACTCAGTCCATCATCCAATGCTGCTGTAAAGTATCAAGGTTAATACATGCTCTACAACTTATTCAAATAGCAATTATAACACATAATGATCATAACTGGCGATCTACATCCAAATATATATTGTCGTTAATTATTATTATTACTCAGACTAGACTTTCAGGATCATACTCACTTCATAGTTGTGATCAATTTGCTAGTGAAGGGTGAAGGCTAAATTAACTGGCTAGGCTAAGGGATGACTTGACTGTCTTGACTTGGTGACACTTTGGCAAGGGAAAGGGAATACACCATAGTATATACTGAATGAGCAATAACACAGGGAATGGCGGTGTCTCACAAATGGATGAGTTGTTTAAAGAGGGTTTATTCACCTTCACAGATGCGCACAATCCATAATACAAATAAGGCCAGCAATTGTTTAGATATAGCAATTTAAGTTCTATTGCTTTTTGGGCCTGAGGTTTCCATAGCCTTGATCTATGTGTGTTTACAAACACATTGCATAGATTTACATTTTTTCTTTAGGCTTTCTGCTGCAGGTGTGTTTTTAAGGCACTTGTTTACCTGAGCACTTCTAGGTGTGTCATGGACAGCTTGTTTACCTAGGTATTTATTTTTCCAAAAGATATAACATTTTATTTTCATAGCCATTTTCATTTGGCATGCCTTTCATTCATGTGTGTTTAGAAACACATTGCATGAATGGGCTTTTCATACAGGATATAACATTTCATTTTTTCCAGATTTTGTATTCATGGCATCACCAAAAGTTTCAGGTTTAGCCAACACAACTTTAGTGACTAGGGGGAATTCCAAGGAACTCCAACTTACCATAGGTAAGTTTTGTCACCAACTCAGAGCCGAGACACAATAAACAAGGAAGCTCATCCAATACAGAGGCTACAGTGGGGAAAGGTCCTCCACGCCACTAGTCAAGTAGTAAGTCAGGGTGATAATCTAAAAGGTAGGCCACGGATGGATGAAGACAGTGAAATGATGGAGCCAACACTAGCAAGCCAAAGTATGGTGTAATGATCACCTCTATTCTCCCTAAGGAGGGTATGTACCAATGAGTATGAATAGTGAACTTCTAAGTCTGAGTAGGGACAGTATAATATAATATAATAGGTCAACCAGGTCCATATATCTATATGATCGCCAGATCATGACACTAAGTGCTATGACATGCTATAAGAATAAGTATAAAAGCAATCTAACCATAACACCTGGATATACCTGCTGAGTCATATACTTGAATGCACATCAACCTGTACCATCATCTGTCCTCTGAAACTGCTTGCTGTAACTCTGGGCACTACTGACTGCTCTGTACCAATGGTATAATGGCTACATCGGTCATCTCTCTGAGTGTCCTGAAACTCAGTCATGGCATGGGGAATGCAACTGCTGTCCACAATCTGATAGTGATCCAATATAGATGCTCATCTCGGCATCTCAAATGTAAGGGAACTGGCTGAATAGTGTACTGGAATGAGAAAAATAATGTATGGTAGCCCGGCTACTATATATGTGATAACAGGTACCTTGTTTGTGAAATCAGTCGATGCATCGGCATATGTAAAAGATGCAGCGCTCTTATGTGAGTTGTTAGATGGGTTCCTACAGGACATTGGGGTGCACAATGTTGTGCAAGTTATTACGGATAATGCAGCTAATTATGTGGCTGCTGGCAGGATGCTTATGGAGAGGCACCCCGCTTTGTTTTGGACTCCATGCGCTGCTCATTGTATTTATTTGATGCTGGAGGATATGGGGAAAGTTCCCTTTATCAAGGTGGTGATTGATCAAGCTAAGAGCATCCCCAAGTTTATTTACAACCATACTTTTGTTCTTAGCCTCATGAGGAGGCACACCAAAAACAGGGACTTGAGGCGTCCCGCAATCACACGCTTTGCCACCATCTTCATTACTCTTCAGTCCTTGCTTCGATTTCAGTTTGAGTTGAAGCAAATGTTTGTTTCTGATGATTGGCGTGATTGTGCTTACAGCAGGAGAGAGGATGGGAGAACCATTGCCAAGTTGGTGTACACTGACTCATTTTGGGAAGGAGTGGGGGAAGTGTGCGCGGTGAGTGAACCTTTGGTAAGGGTTTTGAGACTTGTTGATGGTGATAAGCCCGCAATGGGCTATTTGTATGAGGCCATGGATAGGGCCAAAGAGGCCATCCGAAATTATTATGTGGGCAGGGGTACCCCGGGGCACGAGAGGCACATGTTGTTATGGGAGTTGATTGATAGTCGATGGACCGGGATGCTTCATAGACCCATTCATGCAGCAGCACTCTTCCTCAACCCTGCATTTTCCAACCCTGCATTTTCCTACAAATGCAAATTTGATTTTGATGCTGAGGTGTTGGAGGGGCTCTTCACTTGTATTCAGAGGATGGTTCCTGATTATGAGACTCGCAATGCAATCAATCGCGAGTTAGAGGTGTATCAGGATGGTGCTGGAGTATTTAGCTTTGCTGATGCTATTCGTGACAGGACCAGTTTCATGCCAGGTAAGTTATTAAAGTGTTTAACTTTTATTTGCAAGTTGAAATTTGAAATTTTGAATTATGATTTATTTATTTCCTTATTTGTTGTAGCTACTTGGTGGCGAACCTATGGTGTAAGGACACCAAATTTACGGAAATTTGCCATCAAGATTCTTAGCCAAACATGTACCGCTTCAGGATGTGAGCGGAATTGGAGTGTGTTTGAAAAAGTACACGCAAAGAGACGCAGAAGGTTAGAGTCTTAAACTTTAAATTTTCAACAAATCAATTTCATTTAATATAATTTGTGAATCTATCATCCTCACATATTATAATTATGTTTCATTAATTTTTTAAACTTGAACCTCTAGACTCATACAAAAAAATTATTTTCCTCTTACAGGATGGAGTTCACACGTCTCAATGATTTGGTCTACGTCCATTATAATCTCCGCTTATGGATGGCACAGATAAATAAAACACCAAATGCTGATGCCATCGTCTTAGACAATATTGATATTTTGTCTGATTGGAGGGTGGAGATTGAGACTCCTATCATGGAGGAGGAACCTACATGGCTAGAGGGAGAGGAAGGGCAGGAGGAGGAGGAGGAGGAGGAGGAGGTCAGAACCACCACGGAGGGTGATGTGCTAGCATCGCCACCACCGCCTACACCGATTGATACATCTAGTCCTCCATCCGTCACTCGTCGTCCGATGTTAGATGCAGGGGCAGGGTCTTCTGCTGCTACTTCTAGTGCTAGGGGCAGGCCTGACAAACGGCCCATGACCTTTTCCCGTAAAAGGGGAAGAGGGCATTGATATTAGATAGATAGCTACTAGTTTTCCTGAGATACATTTATATATGTGATGTCATTTTGTATTGGTTATCTACTTTTGAGTTTTGAGTCCTTGATTGGACAACTATGGTGTTTCAGACTTTCAGGATTCAGTATCGACTTTGATGTATCATTTTATATTTGACATGACTACATGATGATGATATATATCAGTGCTTTCTACATATTTATGTTCCAATGTGTTTATCTGATGTTATTGTTGCTTTATATGTTTAAAATTCTGAAAAAAATGAATGTATTTTGTATTTTTTAATGTTTGCCGACTTTTTCCGACTTTTTCCGATTTTTTCGCCGATGTTGCCGAGAAATTGTTTTCAGGACCCTTGCTGACTTTTTGCCGAGTCCGACTTTTTCAACGTTGGTCTAGACCTATTCTTCTAGTTTCATACAAAAAAGTCAAGTCCATTGAAATTTTTTTACAAGCTTGAGTAGGAAGCTAGATATGAACTTAAAAGGTTTACTTGGCTGATTAAAAGAGCTAAAATTTGCAGCTCCTTAATTCTGCAAAGATCTTAAGGAGGCAAGCCTCGCAGCTTGTCTCACTTAGTTATTTTTTTCGCATTTTTATTTGATTTTTTTTGGGTTTTTAGCAGGTGTCCCAAATACACTCTTAAAGTGTTTTTGGGCATCTTTTACTAATGTTTGCTTGTTGGTTTCCAGTAATTGATGAACAGGTAGGAGGAAATGCTGGCAAAATTTTGAAGATTCAGGCCATCTGGAGCACCTAGAGCTTTATTTTCTAAAATCGGATACTTTTCCTTTCCATTATTGTAAGCTACCGAGTCATTATAAAAGACTGGGGCACTTCTCTATTACATTGTAACAAAAATCAAACGAGAGCAAGTTGGATAACCAACGCCCACACCCCATCCCCCCAGGGGTGAACCGTGTCAACTCATTTTTGTGGCGTGAATTTTTTAGTTTAGTTTTTTTTTTCGGCAATTAATTAAAATTAACTAGGACTTAAAATTAACTTCGTTGGTCCGTTCCATTAGCAGGCCACGAGTTCACTCAAGACCTAGCTTTTTCCATTTTTTACAATTTTCACTTTTTTTTTTACAATCCAAAACACCCCCTTGCTTTCCGAAGTAAGGTTTTAGGATAGGGGCTTGCCTGAGTACTGGCCCAAAAAGAGACTCTTGGGGCTCTAAAAAAGTAAAATTTGTGTTCTAAAAATACTTAAAATTTCCAAGGCTTTTCCCCGTATGCTCTGTGGTCACTGCAGCGTAGTCTGAACATGCTGAGACACATCAGAACGGGATAAATGACTAGTAATAGGATCTAACACACCCCAATAAACCACCTACTTGTGAAAATCCGGCACAATCGACTATTCTTCCTTGGTGGGCAAATTTCTCAAAGGACGCGAGAACCCCTGGGTAACGACCTCTTGGAAACCGTTAGACTATACCCTCGTTTGGTATAGTGTTTAACATCTTCCTAAGACTCTGATCCAGCCCACATGTCTGAGTGAGAAGCCACCTGGTTGAATTTCGAAGATATTCCTAGTGCCTTTGGGTCTATCAGGAATCCCCCAACCTAAATAAAAAGATCCATTACCACATTAATAATAAAATTAACCAAGAACAATCGCACAACATTGTCATTTCAGTTTCAAGCACTTTTCTGACTCCATTTTATCAGCACTGGTCTACTTATTTATATTTCAATGATGATGGATGTTTTAAAATGACAATGATGATGATGTTAAGTGATGAATGATATTTTCTTATTATATAGTGCATTGATCTTGTTTCACAAAAATATTCTAACTCCTAGATTAGTTGTTTTGTCTTTCATAGATTAGACACCTTAGTTTTATTCTTACTTTTTAGGGTCCAGCCCCCTTGGCTTCATTAGGAGTAAGCCTAGACAGAGGAGTCGAGTTTCAGGTGACAACACTTGACTCTGGCTTGCCCCCAAGGCCACACCGACGACTTGAAGACTTTTGTCGTGTTTTCCTAGGTGTGAAACCAGGCGGCAACATTTTGGCGCCGTTGCCGGGGATAAGTCTTTTTATTCCCGGAATATGACTTTTGAGTTTTCCTTTTTTGTTTTTGCTTTGTTTGATGAATCTTTAGATTAGATTTTTAATTTTTTATCTAGCGACTCCACTAACCTTTTTTCCTTTTATAAAAGTTCAAAGAAAAGCAAAAAGATAGAATTCTTTGTGAGATTGTTTTATATGCATATTTTTTCTCACATGGTGACTCCATTGAAGGGATAAAACCCTTCTTTCTCATATAGTTTGTTGTGACTGTTTGTGTGTAGATGAGCCCATGCATTATAGTAAAATCTTTAAAGCTCTTTTTGACAACTCACCTGATTCAGCACAAGGCATATTTCATGGTTATATCAAATGCATGATGATTGAATTCTAATATGGACAAGATAAGGGAACTGCTTGGTGCTCAGATTACTAGTCAGTTTCATCCTATTGACTTTTCAAGCATCCTTGGTTTTCCTAATAATGTTCATGGCAGTTGGGATGCGTATAAATGGCTTCCGGTCTTTCATGGAAATGGTGACTCAGCCATATGGCATATCAAAGATTTCTTCCAATTTATGGTTGATGTTATCACATCCATGTTAGCTAGAGCTACCATGTTGCAGATTGTGTGATCAGGGACCATATTCCAGATTTTTTTTTTCCAGACCAGAGATCAGATGGCATTAGAGGGGGCATCTATTGTATTGAGATTGCCCGGAGCTTGCAGAGGGGACAGTATGTGTTTTGATGATCCAGAGCTACTACAGAGCAGTGATTTTAGGGCCCTTCTGCAGTGAACGTATCCGTTCACTAAGTTAAGAAGGGAATCCGCCTTCCATATTTGAGATAAAAGATAATATTATATTGATTGATGATGATAAAGTTACAATAAGCTCGCCTTTATAGGGCTTGAGCAAGAATAGCGAAGGGTTACACCCTTTCGCTTATTAACCTAATAATCTATTTAATATACAAATAATAATATTAATTAAATATTGACAGCATTGCCTTCCCCTTTTGGAAAGCTTTGTCCTCAAAGCTTGAGTATTTTCCTAATGTTGTCCTTCATTTAGATTCAGTGTCGGTATTAGAATCGGAAGTGATTTCTTGTGTAGAGACTTGCACTTCCTTTCCATTGATGATTTTGCACTGTATTGTTTGATTGTTCCTACATTTATGGCCTGGGATCCAATCATCACCGCATCGACGACATATGTTTTTGTTCTTTTTTCTATTATCAGATTAACTGTTAGATGACTTTGATCTATTTTCCATTTCATAGGCATATGATTGAGGTTTGTGGCATTGATGGCCGGGTAACCAAGTATCTGCATAGTACCTACATTGTGTCTCTTTTTCTTGTCGATAATGGTTATCACCTCTTGTTTTTATTCCTTCCAGTTTGCGTTCTACGGCTTTTGCTTTATGTCTTGCTACCTCTATGTTAGGTATGTCATGTACTTTAACTCTTTTTGGAGGTACGGTTTAAGACCTCCTAAATAGGTTTAGAGTCTTTGTTTGTCCGACAACCCAAATACTCGTGTCGATAAGGATTCCCACTGATGTGTGAATTCCTCAACGCTTCCAACCTGTTGTAATCTGGTAAGTTTACTGAAAAATTCATCTTCTTTGATACCTTGAAACCTATTAAAAAAATCATTTTTGAACAAGTTCCAGGTGTAGGCAAAATTGTCTCTCTTCCACCATAAGTACCAATTATAGGCGTACCCTTCCATATGCATTGACACATATTTCACCTTCTCCTCGTTAGATTGAATATTGTAAATGTCGAAGTATTCTTCTGCTTTGTTTAGCCAAGCAACGCATTGGTCTTCACTTCCATTGTATTTCGCGACTCTATTTTTGCCTTATGTGGGTTAATTATGTAAGGGTGATATTGATTCCCTTTTGCTTTATGGTTTGATGGTGGATCAGAACTACTGGACGATGTAAGTTACATATTTGAACTGCTTTGTTGTTGGCGGTGATTTTTATCTTTTTTATTCTCTACTATCTTACTGATAGCTTCTATTTGGCTGTTTAATCGTGCCTCCATATCTGGCAGTACTTTTGTTTCTATCTCTTTCTTAAGCGTCGCATTGTTAATCTTTATTTCTTTTTGCAATTCTTCTTGATTCTTGGCAAGTGCTTCCTGTGTGAAAATATGAAATGAGGCATCTAACATGTCTGGACTGCTGACTTGGTTTGTCTTAGGCATTAGTCTTTGTAACACCTCCATTAATATATTATGGTTCTGCGTCATGGTGCTCAAGTTCTGGGTTATGGTGTTTATGTTTTGAGTCATAGCACTCATTTTGTCATCCAAGCCTTTTTGTTTTTCGTTCAGAGTGTCAAATTTTTCACTCAACCTTCTTTCTAGTACCAGAACAACTTCATCTTTGATTTCTTTTTTAAGCACGACATTGTTATTTTTCATCTCTTCCTTAAAATCTTCTCGAAACACTTTCTCAAGTTCGTCCATTCTGGATTTTAGACCTTCGACGATTTTTAAATCTCTAATTTGGTCTTTTTCTAATTTTTCTAGTCGGTCTCGTAACTCGGCCATGGTTCTTGACCTGGTGTGGGGAGGTGAATATTTGGAATCAATCTTGGAGTAAGGATAAGGGTTAGGGTTAGGGATAAAATAATAATACAATAAATATTATTAAATTATAATAATAATTTATTATATATATTAAAAATAATAACACAATAATTATTATTCAAATTATAATAATTTTATTATGTATGAAAAAAAAAAATATAATAATAAAAAAATATTATTATTAATTTTTTTTTCTTTGAATGTATGCAAGTCGTTGGGAATGGCGGGAGATGATGGCGGAATGGTGGAAGATGATGGTGGGGAGGCGGCGGTGGAAGAGTGGAGAGGGAGGGACGGCGCAGCAATTGGAGGGCACAGGTAGTGTGGGAGGCACGACGGATGGGAGTGGCAGGGAGCAGCGTGGGCAGAGGTGGAGAGCTAGTGAGATGGTCGCTGCGGTGGGGAGGAGGAGGCAGCGTGCGAGGTGGGAGGCGTGGTGTGGGACAATGCAACACGTGGTCTGGGCGTAGAGGGAGGCTGCGGGCCATTGGAGCAGACGGACGGAGGGAGTGAGAGGGTGGAGGTGGCAACGGTTGGAGGGAGGCGCGTGTAGGAAGGGCGTGCGCAGAACGTGAATGGGAGGGGGAGCTGGAATGCGGGCTGGATGGAGATGGCGAGAGAGAGGAGTGAGGGCACAAGGTAGCCACAGGTAGGTGTGAAATGGAGTGGTAGTGTGGGAAGAGGGGGAAACAATGAAGGGACGTAAGTGTGGAGGTGTGGAGCTAAAGGGAGATGTGGAGGGCATGATGGAGGATGATGAGTAGGGGATGAACGATGAAGTAGGTGCACGAGGGATGCAATGCGCACAGAACCTGACCTCAATTGTGGCTGAAAGTGATGGTTGAGGAGGCTAATTGAGGTGTGTCGAGGAGTGATGGGGGAGGATGAACAGGAGGGCGTGGACGAGACAGTTTGCAGAATGGTGGACGGAGCACACGGAGGGTGAGTGAGGCGAGGCGATGGAGGAGATGGAAGCACGTGGGTGATGAGCGGAAGTAAGTTGATAAGCCGATTCCGAGCTCAGGTCAAAGGAGCGAATCCGCTCTGATACCAAATGCAGTGAACGTATCCGTTCACTAAGTTAAGAAGCGAATCTGCCTTCCATATTTGAGATAAAAGATAATATTATATTGATTGATAATGATAAAGTTACAATAAGCTCGCCTTTATAGGCCTTGAGCAAGAATAGCGAAGGGTTACACCCTTTCGCTTATTAACCTAATAATCTATTTAATATATAAATAATAATATTAATTAAATATTCACAACACCTTCTTCCTTTCCTACCTTTGCTCGACCCCATTGAGAGGGGTAACTTAGCCATATTGTGATGAGAGCAGTACATATTACAGCTGGTTTGTCACTTCTTGCCTGGATACAACAGAGATTGGGTTTTAGATCCACCTTCAGCAGTAGGTATATGGTATGGCAGGTATATCATTTTATGGTTATTGCTCTTGGTTTTGCTTTGAGGGTTTTGTTATCACACCATAGTAGCAGGGCTACTATTATTGCTTAGCAGATATCTGCACATTCCAGAGCTTCCATTATTCAGATCTTGGCTATGATGATTGTATATTTTGAGATCACTCATGATCAGAGCAGTGTATTATTCAGACTTATGTTAGACCTTGTGTCAAGGCTGAGCCTTGAGAGTTCAGATTTGATGACCGATGTGACCCTTTATCCCATACAGTTTCAGTTCAGTGCCTAGAGATGTATTGTAGCAGTGTTTCAGATGATATATGATGATTATTCTTGTGATGATGTTGTATGACCTATGGATGTTTTATCATTGACTGTGGATTATTATATTGTTGCTTTAATCATGCTCATAGCATTGGTTTGGTATATAATTCATGATGTGGCAAAATGTGTAAAACTTAAAATGGACTATCTTGATGATGAACTATAAAATGGACAGTTACTTGCACATTTAGGTTGTTTGACAAAACTCACTGGTTTACCACCTTACATAGATATGGTCTTTCTTGACACCAGTTGTATGCTAGCTTAGGCTCCACCTTCACTTGACTCCATCCGTCCATGACTTTCCTTATTTGGCTTTGACCCTTGACTTGTCTTACTTGACTTTCTGGTATTGAGGACTTCTCCTTTTTCTACCTCTGTGTTTGGACTGCATCCCTGTATGTTTAGTGTCTCGGCTCTAAGTTGGTGACAAAACTTGCCTTTGGTAAGTTGGATTGTAGGCCTAAATCATTCTGGTCTATTGTCCCGATGTTTGGCACTGGCTTGAACTCCCTCTAGTCACTTGAGATGTTGTTGGCTAAAACTGAAAGCTCATGTACTACTTATGGAAACTTATATAGATTCGCCCATGGAAACTAAAAAGGGCAAGAGCGATGAATTGCTAAAAGTACTCCTCAAAGAGTATAAGAAAGGTCCAAAAGCAATGGTTCTTAAATGCTATATCTAAACAATTGCTGACCTTATATGCATATGTAAACATGCCCTGGATGCAAGCTGCAATTAGTTGTGCTTATCAGCGCACCTGAGATCCGAAGGGTTATGTAGGCCAAAAAGGCCATGAAATGAAATTGAATGATCCTAATGAACTTGGATCAACTTGATGTAGACATGATGCCTAAGTTGAATAAGCACTCTCTAAACAACTTACCCATTTGTGAGGCTCAGCCATTCCTCGTGTTATTTTGTCCAGCACAGAGTTTGTAGTTTCCCCTCTCTCCCAGTCCAAAGTATCTTTTAATTGAGTTTAGACAAGTCACCCCCTTTGCCCAACCTTGTTCTTAGCCTTCATCCTTCGCTAGCAGTTTAACCATGTCCAATGGGTGAGTTTGTCATTTAAACTATTGTGCAAGTAATTATAAATAACAAAGGAATATGCTAACATGATTAATGCCACTGAATGGATGCTATACTTTAAGTTAAGCTATGAGTATGATTAGAGGAACATGTCTTAGTCTATTGATATGATTTATCCTTGGTTGTATGTTGACCTAGTCAAACCCAGTTTGACTATGGTTATTTCTTGGGATCCATGATGATGTGGGCAATGTATACTTATTGATGATGATTGATGGTCCCACATACTCTTGATGATGATGTTATATGATAGACATATGATTCAGATGATGATTGATGTAGTTCAACAGGTTTTATTATTACTTCAGATCATCAGATTATGCACTGTCCATATATGGTGGACCCTACAGTTAGCCCATCAGGGAAACCCATGGTGTATGAGTACACATTCTTAGTAGATTTGGGTCTTCTGGATCCAATGAGACACTTATCTTTCAGTTCCCGGCACTTCTAACAGTGATAGATGTAGTTTTACACTTGTTGACCAGATTTGGGGCTGATTTCCCAGCCTGAGCAGCAGGGGCCATGAGAGGCCAGTTCACCTAGGGCGCTGTATGAGGAAGGGGTGGTCCAGCCACTTGTTATTACCATTTATCCCCCCTTCTGGAGAGCCTGGTAGGCTCAGTTTGATAGCGCAGGTTCCCTAGGAGGCAGTTTCAGCACTTTCACAGTTATCGAGGCAGTCCAGAAATGGGATAATAGGGTCACTGAGGAATTCGATTTTGGCAATTGAGGCAAGGTTTTGGCACTTGGTTTTCACAGAGGTCTTCCAGGGTGAACCCCCTATCTTCCAGCCAGTTTTCATCACTTGGGTGGGTCCATAGAGGCCACAGGAGGCCTTTTACTACTTGTCTGTCACAGGTTTTGAGGATAGATTTGATCATTTATATTTATCTTGGACATATTATATTATTTTATTGTGCCACGGGGATGAGCTAGTAAGGATTGATGCCTCCTAGCCCCACCATGAGTTCCATGTGTCATGTCCTAGTCATATGAGGTGGGATTTTGTACTTTTATCCCCTCTAGTGGATGATGTCACCCTCCATGAGTACCTTTTAGCTATGACGTCATCATTATTTGAGTGATCCAAGTGTTATATTGTTATGTTTTCATCTTAGCCATTGATCATGTATTGATATCTTTTAATCTCAACCACTCATTTTGTTGTAAAGTGGTTTTGAGATCTAGGGTTGTGGTCTTTATTGTCCTATATAAGGAGGAGACCCCCTATTGTATAGCTCACCTTTGGGCTTTGGAAAACTTAGAATGAAAAGAATATTTTGGAGATCTACTTCTTGGCTTTGATTGGGTTTCTCTTGCATATGTTCTTGGATATCTTGCTTCTAGACATTGTTTGCTTTTCAGGTGAAATCGACTTCAAGGAGGGAGGCCGAATTGCTCAAGCTATCTCATCGAATTGCTTTGTGGGAAGATTGTAGGGGTTGCTCACATCCCCCATGGGCAAATCGACTTCATAGAGAGGGAGTTTTTCAATTGTACTTTGTCCATTGATTGGTTTCTTGATATGACATGCTTAGATCTTATGGATTTGTAGATTAAATCTAACTTGATGTAGTTTGATTTGCAGGTTTTCATGAGACATATTTCCTCCTAGAGTTTGGATGCTATTGGTTGAAGACACTTGGATCAAGCTTGGAATTGTAACTAGGGCAAGAATTCTCCATATGCTAAGAGGACGGAAGCTTTTGAGGTAAGATCTACAAGGTACGTATTGATTTCACTTGCTATCCATCCCATTAGTCAAAATTACATTGAAATCAAAACCCTCATTTTTTCTTTTTCTTAGATCTACTTGGATCTAGCCTTGCTTTTGAATAGATATTGAAAACCCACCTCTATAGTATCCACGGCAATTTGGATCTATAGTTTGGTGGTGATTGGGTTCCATTTAACACACTTTTCAAGGCAAAATAGCCCTCTTGAGGCAAATCGCACCCCTTGGGAGAAGCTAGTTGGGTTAGATCTAACACATGGGTAGGTGAGATCCCACTTGATTCACACTCTCCTCACTTGATAACTTACCCCTAGTGCTTCACCTTGTTGATTTTTGCCTTGTGGGCCCCATTCCTCATTTTGAGGGTTGTGCCCCACTTGGGTCAATTTGGTGATGCATTTTCAATCTAAGATCTATGGAGATCTAGCCATTGGATGCCCATGATTTTCAAGATCCACATTGATACTTGCTTAAACTAATTGGATCTACAATTTGGTGCCCATTGGACTTGATTTGACACACCTTACCATGCTTTTAGCCCTCCTTGGGCAAAGTCGCACTCCTTGGGTGATTGAGTTGTCCCACTTTGAGGAACTGGGTGGTTGAGATTCCATTGGATTTGGAAAGAGCATTCCTTGAAACCTACATCTAGTGTCTCACTTAGTGAAGTTCTTCCTTGGGGGTAGCATTCTTTGTTTTGGGGAAAGTTGTCCACTTGGGTCACTTAGTGAAATATTAGATCTAGTAAGATCCACCCATCACACCTCAGATAGCCCACTTGATTTGTATCCTAGGTGTCCCGATCTACAATTTGACATCTCTTTTGACTCCATTAACCCATTCATCAAGGCACTAGTCCACCTAAGGCAGTTCGCACTCCTTGGGAATTGTGTCAAGTCCTCGATCCCATATGTGGGTATCCTTAATTTCATCCTAGATCCCTAGATCTATCTCTTACATACCCCTTGGTACCTGTTATCACATATATAGTAGCCGGGCTACCATACATTATTTTTCTGATTCCAGTACACTATTCAGCCAGTTCCCTTACATTTGATTTGCTGAGACGAGCATCCATATTGGATCACTATCAGATTGTGGACAGCAGTTGTGTTCCCCATGCCATGACTGAGTCTCGGGACACTCAAAGAGAGGACCGATGTAGCCATTATACCATTGGTACAGAGCAGTCAGTAGTGCCCAGAGTTGCAGCAGCAGTTTCAGCGGACAGATGATGGTACAGGTTGATGAGCATTCAGGTATATGACTCAGCAGGTATATCATGGTGTTATGGTTAGATTGCTTTTATACTTATTCTTATAGCATGTCTTAGCACTTAGTGTCATGATCTGGCGATCATATAGATATGTGGACCTGGTTGATCTTATTATATATATTATATTTGTCCCTACTCAGACTTAGAAGTTCACTATTCATACTCATTGGTATGTACCCTCCGTAGGGAGAATAGAGGTGATCATTCAACCATACCTTGGCTTGCTAGTGTCGGCTCCATCATTCATTGTCTTCATCCATCCATGGCCTACCTTTTAGTTTATCACCCTGACTTACTACTTGACTAGTGACATGGAGGATCTTTTCCCCACTGTAGCCTCTGTATTGGATGAGCTTCCCTGTTTATTGTGTCTCGGCTCTGAGTTGGTGACAAAACTTGCCTATGGTGAGTTGGAGTTCCTTGTGAATTCCCCCTAGTCACTAAAGTTGTGTTGGCTAAACCTGAAACTTTTAGTGCTGCCATGAAGACAAAATCTGGAAAAATGAAATGCTATATCTTGTATGAAAAGCCCATTCATGCAATGTGTTTTTAAACACACATGAATGAAAGGCATGCCAAATGAAAATGGCTATGAAAATTAAATGTTATATCTTTTGGAAAATAAATACCTAGGTAAACAAGCTGTCCATGACACACCTAGAAGTGCTCAGGTAAACAAGTGCCTTAAAAACACACCTGCAGCAGAAAGCCTAAAATAAATGTAAATCTATGCAATGTGTTTATAAACACACATAGATCAAGGCTATGGAAACTTCAGGCCCAAAAAGCAATGGAACTTAAATGCTATATCTAAACAATTGCTGGCCTTATTTGTATTATGGATTGTGCGCATCTGTGAAGGTGAATAAACCCTCTTTAAACAACTCATCCATTTTTGAGACACCGCCATTCCCTGTGTTATTGCTCATTCAGTATATACTATGGTGTGTATTCCCTTTCCCTTTCCAAAGTGTCACAAAGTCAAGTCAGTCAAGGCATCCCTTAGCCTAGCCAATTATTTCAGCCTTCACCCTTCACTAGCAAATTGATCACAGCTATGAAGTGAGTATGATCCTGAAAGTCTAGTCTGAATAATAATAATAATTAACGACACTATATATTTGGATTTAGATCGCTAGTTATGATTACTCTGTGTTATAATTGTTATTTGAATAAGTTGTAGAGCATGTATTAACCTTGACACTTTGCAGCAGCCTTGGATGATGGTCTGAGTTATATTTGGTCTTGGTTAGACCCAGTTTGACCATGGAGGACCATGGGACATGAGATGTTAGACCTTATGATGATATGGATAGATGATATATGGTCTATGTACACATACATGATGATTCTATGTAGCAGCTACAGGGTTATGATGATGATTCTTGTGTTACAGCAGTGTTTGGTCATTTACAGATCATTATTATTGGCCGTGTTCCGGTATATTGGATATTTATTTTGATCATGCAGAGACTCATATGGTGTATGAGTACACATCTTGGATGGATTTGGACCTTCTGAGTCCAATGGGACAGTTTGTTTTCAGTTTCGGGCACTTGCAGTGATGATTGAGCCTCAGTAGGTTGTCCCAGTGCAGTTTTGGTCTGTCGGAGGCCCTGTCAGAGCAGACGAGATTTTTATCCGGTTGACCTAGGGCGTTGATGATGGAGGGGGTGGTCCAGCCACTTGTTTTTACCATATTACCCCCCTCCCGGACACACTGGTGCCCTCACCTTGACAACGCAGGCACTCCAGGAGGCTATTTGGGGCAGTTTCACGCTTCCCGAGGCATTTCAGGATTGGTAGAAATGGCTATTGAGGAAATCGATTTGGGATACTGAGGCAATGTTATGGCATGGGATGATCAGTGATGATAGATCGGGGCCTTCCACACCTTCTCCAGCAATTTCAGCTTCATCGGGGCCCGCATCCATCACTTATGGCACTTTCTGTGGATTTCTGAGGTCTTTTGAGGACCACGACTTGACCATGGAGGCACGATTTGGTACATTCATGATTATTTTATGGTTATTGTGCTATGGGGATTGACCAAGGAGGGATAAAATTACCCCTTGGACCCACCATAAGCCTCTTATGATATTTTGTCATCATGATTTGGTGGGATTCCCCTCTTTTAGGGCGATTTTGTCCACTTACATAATATTTTATTAGTGATCCATGTATTTTATTGTTGAGCTCATCTCAACCATCGATTAGACATTTGTATCTTTTAATCTTAGCCACTCATTTAAAAAGTGGTTAGGATTTTGATGCCTCTCCTTCCTATTTAAAGGAGAGAGCTCCTCATTGTAAAGGGACTTTGGCTCTGGATTATTGGAATAGAAAACTATTATTGCATCTATCTCCAGTGTTGTGGTGAATGTTTTTGGTGTTCGTTCGTTGGTTCTTCCTTTGCACTGAGTTATTGGAGATCTTGTTTGCCATATATTTTGTACCACGATTTTTGCATCTACAGGTGGAGGCCGATTTGCTTTGAGGAGGAGGTATTGGTAGGGGAAGACTCTCCCTACTTCTTCTTTGGAGCTCTTCGTTGGTAACAGGGAGTATTACTGTCTCAGGACCTTCTATTTCATGTTACTATTGCAATTCTCTTGTATTTCCTCCATACTTGATCTTACTGATTGAATCGCTATTCCTTGGTTTGACAGGTAGAGGAGGTCGCACTTGTGGGCTAGGGCATCAATTCGGCAAGCAAATCAACAATCTCTCATTTGATCTCTGCGGGAATCTTCCTCAACATCAAGGCATCTCATTCACATCACTCAGGTATGATCTCAAGGTAAGTTCTATCTCCATGATCTATCCAATTGTCAAAAACATTTAAAACCCTAATTAATCAAAACCCCATTTTTACATTTTCTCAGATCTACTCAGATCTAGTGGGTTGTTGGGCATAATATTGAAAACCCACCTCTATAGCATCCACGGCATCCCGGATCTATAGTTTGGTGAGGATTGGCTTCCGTTTGACCCCCCTCCCATGCCGACTTAGCTCCTCCCAAGCAAAGCGCACTTCCTAGTTTGAGCAAGTTGACCTAGATCTAGGTGGTGGGTGTTTGAGATTCCACTTGATTTGTCATCTACACATCCAATAACATACACCCAGATTGTTACTTTCCTGAAATTCACCTTGTGGGCCCTATTCCACATTTTATGGGATTTAATCCCCATTTTGGACCACTTGGAACACTCAAACTCAGATCTACTAAGATCTAGCCGTTGGATTGCCATGAAATTATAGATCCATACTCCTACTTGACTAACCTACCCGGATCTAAAGTTTGGATGCCATCCGACTTGTCTTGACCCACTTAGCCCCACTTTTTAGCCTCCTTGGGCAAAGTCGCACCACCTTGGAGAAGTGAGTTGACTCACTTCTAGGACGTGGGTACTTGAGATTTTTGGAGATTTGAAACTGGAATAATTCAAAACCTAGGTCTAGACTATCACTTTGTCAAATTTTTCCTTGGGGATAGCATTCATTGTTTTAAGGGATTGTGGTCCACTTGGGTCAAACCTAGATCTAGACACATTCATCCATCAAGACCTCTATTGCCTACTTGTCCCATGTACTAGGAGTCCTAATCCACAAGTCAACCCTACTTTGACTCCACTTCCCAATTCCCAAGGCACTGGTTTCTCTCCAAGTTAATTCGACTTTCCTAGATTGTTGGATTGACTTGTGGATTGACCTATGCATGGTGAACTAAACCCTTGAAGCTATCATGTATCATGGTCAGGCTTGTCATCTGTACTAGTTAGCCCCAATACAACCCTTAAACTACCCTGCATTGGACACGGTTCCCAAGGCAGTGGGTCCTCTGACATTGAACTAGTACACTAGCCCTAGATCTCACTTCAAACATTATAAGTCACTCTTACATCAACCATGAACCAAAGCTATACCTATTGAACCCCTTACTTGGCTTGTGACTTCATCCTTAGGTCTAGGATAAACCATACACCTAACTTCACCTAGAATTACCCTGATTTGGTGTTTTGGTTTTGATCTCTCCTGTCGGGAGTAGATCGGGTCTCCCCCTTTGTTGTCTGGGCTAGATAACATAAAGCGAAGGTTGCCTCGACTGGCGTGACAACCATATATTGGAGGTCGAGGTGATCGTGGTTGCACCTTTTGAGTTGCCCTTCCCTATTGCCATCCATGACTGGATACATCCATAGGGGCAACTACAATTTAGGTGATAATAGTACCATTTGCACCCCTTAATTCCACCTTGTGGGTCCCATTTGAGCCATTTCCATATCCCAAGGAAGTGGGTCCCACATGTGTATTTCATGGTACTAGATCTTGTCATCTTATCTTATCATGTGAGCTAAATCATTCGTTGGTTGAAACACTAGTCACTGCTTAAGTCTCCTTCAACCATACTTAAACTTATAGGTCCACCTAACCTTGCATTGGTTTCCGTAACTTGTCTTTTACTTATCCCTAGGAACCTTTGTTTGGGTCGAATCATCTTTGATTGGTTATAAGGGTCTCCCCCTAGGTCTTGACTCATCTCGATCTAAAGTGAAGAGTGCCTCGGTTGATGTGACTCCCATCTAGCATTGGGAATCGTGGCATCTCTTGGGTCACCTCTTTAGTTGTCCATCTCCTCTACCATCCCGGATGGGATACCATTAGGGACAACTACAAGTTGTGTGATAACAAGTTTATTTATGATAGTACATGGACTAGATGTATGATGGCTGACTTGGTGATCTCTTGTTTTACTGTGATACTTATGGCCCATGGTGAGGTCAGTCCACCTTCTTCAATAGAGACTCTTGTATATGCACACTGGTTCCTATCCCCACTTTTGGTACAGACTTGGTCATTTCACTTGTAGGAAGCTAACTTTGGTTCCACTTACACTTCCTTCCACCCATCTGACTCATCCATTTTTGGATCTTTCCAAACTTAGACCATGATATGTGGCCTTGAGGACCCCTTCCCCTTGGTGATCCCCAAGTATGCCATGACTCCACGTTTCTTGTGCCTCGGCTCTTTAGTGTGTCAGATGCATTCTCAAACATGGGATTTAATCCTGTCGGTTTCCCCCAATGTTTTAATGCAGTATAGGATTGTGTAGACTCATCGGGTGCTCCCCATTAGCTCTCGACACACGCACACTTGCCACCATTACTTTGCAGCATGAGTATCATTGTTCTATCTTATGAGATGTATATGAAGCCGGAAAGGCTATGAAAGAAATGAAATGTAAATGAAGCCAAAAAGGCTATCTGAATGTAAATAAAGCCAAAAATGCTAGAAATGAAAGTGAAATGTAAAAGGCCAAGCAGCGATAACACAAAGCAGTATCTAAAGGACTGCTTGGCCACATATGTATTGGAGCATTGTATTGGCTATTTCCTCACCTAGTCCTACGGGGCAAGGAGGTGGGATGGAGTAAGGGACAACTAATTCTAAGTGTCCCCTAGAGTCTCAAGTTACGGTTTCTCGGACACCCAATCATGGCAGCTCTAGAAAAGACTCTCACGGAGTCTGTTGAAGGCACGGATGTGAGTTGCAAGGTGTGTGTTAGATGGCTAGTGGTGGTTTCCTTGCACTATACCCATTTGTGAGGCATCGCGCTTCCCTTGTGTTTTTCATGGTATGCTTATGTCATTGGGTCTCGCTTTCCTCACTTATCCAAAGGGTCACACAGTCATGGTCTATGTCATTCCCCTATCCTTTGCCTTGATTATCCACCTCATCCAAATTTAGCTCAATGACCAAATCTATAAGTGTGCCTAGCAATAGAGTCTTTGTTGGAAGTGGTGGGCCCACCTCACCTAGGGCCTGTTTTTGAGATATTGTTTATTATGATCGCCATGCTCGTCATTGTATGTTTTTAGTTATGTACTAACATAAATAAGGGAGCCTTGGCATCCCATGTTGCATGCAGGTTTCAGCCATTACCATTTTGTTCACCAGAGTTTACTTGGTCAAACTAGTTTGACCAGGCCAAAAATGGGTCCCGAAAAAAAGTTTCAACCAAAACTTTGATTTCGGTTATTTGTTATGTGTTGGGGTCCCATACATGCCCCCAAGCATCAAATTGTGAAAATATTGAAGCAACAGTGAGATTTTTAATTATTATTGGCCAGCAGGGCCCTATTTTGTAAATATTTGATCCAGAGATCACTACTCCCTTTGAATCAGTTTGAGACCTCAAGTAGTATGAATCTTAATGTCAGTACATATTCATAAAAACATAGACTCAAACCACTAGATCTGCATCTACCAACTAACATATAAATGCAATCAACCACATAGACAACAGATATACCCTGGAACCCTTTCGGGAAAAACCAACTAACTATGGGGCTATCTTCTCTCTCGAGCCCAAAGCATATAAAAGTATAAAAGACAGTACAATACAGAATTACCTCAGCTGGTAACTCAATCCTTGTGGAAAGGACAAACTCTAATTTGCATGCATCCAATTGATGCATGCATTGACGAAGTATGCCCTAACTGCCAATCTAGATCTGAGTGCTCTGACGATGCCTTTGATAGATCTTCCCTCCCTAGATCTCTCTGCTCTGATCTACTCGCTCTGAAGACTGCTCACTGATGAAATCGGCCCTCCCTGCATGCACAAGTGCGCCCTCCCCTTCGGGTGTCAAATGCTCGTACTGCTCTGGATCTCAATAGATCTGAGCTCCGATCGTCCCTAACCTTCCTCAAATCTCGAGGCAAGGCTATCCTGGAAGTCACAGACTCCTAATTGGTCAATCCAGCTCACAATGAGCTCCTCTGCCCTCAGGAAAAACGTCCTCCAAGAGAACTTGGCCTCCTCCAATCTCCATAGTAATCTCACTGTTGAGCTCTCTCAGCTCACAGGAACGGGTATCTAGTCTCTCTGGAACTAAAGGTCACTGATCTAGCTCAGATCTGACCTTCCTAGCTCCTGCAGCAACTCCTCTCTATCGCAGAAAGTCGCCCCACATGGACAGATTCGTCCTCCTCACTCTGGAAGTATCTCTCTCTGATGATACAACTGAGTAACCCCATCTGAGGACCCCCTGCCTCTATAAATAATCTCACCGATGAATTAGGTTTTCCAAAACCCTAATTCCCAGTGCATGCAAAAGCAAAAGGTTACTTTTGCATGTAGTCACTGAATGCTAATAGGTCATGCAATACTCATGCATGCAAAGGTCAATCTCCCCTGAAGCTCCGCATGCAGCCCCCACTGGGCTCATGCCACTGAGTAGAGTGCATCTCACTCTCTACTCCATCCTGATGCCTATGCAGCTAATGTACCTCCATGTAAGGCATCTGAAGCATGGAGGACATCTTGAAGTTACCATAATCTAACACTCCCTTTTAACGAGGGAAGTCCTGATACTAATGCCTGGGTCCAACAAGTCTGCCGTTGTTGACACTGATCTAATTGATCTGCCTGTCATTGCTCTCTGACCTGAAGAACTCTGATCAATCTCCATATGTGTGGCTTCGGAAGAATCCCCCCTGTCAACCACTACTGACTCTGACTCAGACTCCCTTTGAGTCTTTGCTGCTGTAACCAACCCTGAAGACCTCTATCAAGTGGATCTACTACTCTGTAGATCATCTACCTATGACCCTGAGTTGACTCAGCTCTGTAAGTCAACTCCCTCTGTATCTGCACTGACTGAACTAACTGAGTTGTCTCCTAAGCTAAGTCCATCTCAACCATGTCATACCAGCTCACTCTCTGACTGGTACCTGCATGAGCAGCATGCTCATCCCTCTGGTATGATCCCAAGGGCTCAATCTACACATCTCCATCACTTTCAAGAGCATCTCACTCATCCAACTGAACTCCAGAATCACTGCCCTGATCCTCATCATGGTGAGCATCTTGCTCACCCATCTGCTGAACAGGCTCACTCCTCTTGGCCTCATCTCTACTATGAGCTTCCTTCTCATCATCCTCTGCATCTGAAGAGGATGCACTCAGCCATCTTGATGTGCCTGAAGTAGGCTGTCCATGAACCAAGTAGTCACCATCAATCCTGTGACCAAACAACATTGGGTCTACCCCTCTAGGATAGGTGAGGAACTGATCCTTGTGAAACACTCCTGCAGCTGCCAATGCTGCCACTGAGAGAACACTCCCTCTCAGTCCTGGAACAAAGAACACTCCTGACACCTCCAGGAGCACCCCACGGTCAAGCAGAAATCTCACTCTGCCCACACCAGTAACTAAACGATCAATCCCCTAACCATCCCTAGTCAACTGTACTGCCGTATGCTCTAGGATCAGGAATGCATCTCACACTCCTGTCATATGATTGTTGAGAGTGCTGTCCACTCTCCATCTTTGATCACCCTGAATCTCTGGTGGGCTACTATCATGTCCTGACTGAACTGTGGCCAGTGAGAACTCCTTCTCAAACCGAGAAGAGAACTCATCAACCTCCTTTGCTGCTGCCACTTGCTCATCCTTCGCCTGCTTCCCCTTCTTCTTATGCGGATACTGTCCCTCATAATGTCCATACTCATTGCAGGCGAAACATTTGATCTTGCTCAGATCCTTCTTCTGTCTGCCTCTCTGCCTCCCGCCTGCTACGAGAGCCACATCCTCCTCCTCAGGAATGGCAGAAGCTGAACTTTGAATGTACCCTGTCCGGGTCTCCTCCTGTGTGAAATCATCCCACAGTCGATCCCACTTGGGAAGGTTCTCACGACCTATGATAGACTGAACAAACACTGCCTATGTCACAGACACACCATTCAAGGCTTGTCGAACCAGCTCAGTGTCCTCTACCTTCTCACCGACTGCTCCCAACTCATCTCTCACTTGAGAGATCTTGGTGAGATAGGTTATCATGCTCTCATCCTTCCCCATCTTGATGCTTCTCAGCTTCTCTTTGAGAATTATCTTCCTGTTTTCATTAGAGCTCTGGTATAGACTAGTCAACGCATCCCACATCTCAAACACATTGTCTTTGGTAGAGACATGTGGGATGAGGTGATCCTTGATCGCATCAAGAAGGATCCTCCGAGCCTTCACATTCTGTTTGTCATACATTGCTTTGGCAGTGGCATCTGACGGAACAGTGACGGGATTTGCTGTCGTGCTGTTCACAACATCCCATAGCTCACTCTCTTTCAACAAGAGAGTAATATGTGCCCTCCATGCACTGTAGTTGGAGGCACCATCCAACCGTTCCTCCACTCTCAAACCAGTAGCCATACTCACCCAAATGAAGAAACTGTAACCCACTGTGAACAAGAATCTCTCCTAATCACAGATCTGGCAGATTTATCTCATATTTGACCACAAACCAACTGAATTGATAGATCTGACCCCTACAACCACAGATCTGAATGGGAATGTTCAGATCTGGTAGATCTGGCCTCTATCTCCACAGATCTACTAGATCTATCTCAGATCTAGTCACCACCACTGCAGATCTATGTGTGACTGCTCACCCTCATCCTCAACAGGGCTCTGATACTATGTAAATATTTGATCCAGAGATCACTACTCCCTCTGAATCAGTCTAAGACCTCAAGTAGTATGAATCTCAATGTCAGTACATACTCATAAAAACATAGACTCAAACCACTAGATCTGCATCTACCAACTACATATAAATGCAATCAACCACATAGACAACAGATATACCCTGGAACCCTTTCGGGAAAAACCAGCTAACTATGGGTCTATCTTCTCTCTCTAACCCAGAGCATATAGAAGTATAAAAGAAAGTACAATACAGAATTACCTCAGACAGTAATTCAGTCCCTCTGGATAGGAAAAACTCTAATTTGCATGCATCTAGCTGATGCACGCACTGACGAAGTATGCCCTAACTACCAATATGGATCTGAGTGCTCTGATGATGCCTTTGATAGATCTGCCCTCCCTAGATCTCTCTGCTCTAATCTGCTCGCTCTGAAAAATGCCCACTGATAAAATCATCCCTCTCTGCATGCACAAGTGCACCCTCCCCTCTGGGTGTCAAATGCTCGTACTGCTCCGGATCTCAACAGATTTGAGCTCCGATCGTCCCTAACCTTCCTCAAATCTCGAGGCAAGGCTATCCTGGAAGTGACAAATTCCTGATTGGTCAATCCAACTCACAATGAGCTCCTCTGCCGTCAGGAAAAACGTCCTCCTCTAAGAGAACTCGGCCTCCTCCAATCTCCACAGTAATCTCACTGTTGAGCTCTCTCAGCTCACAGGAACAGGTATCTAGTCTCTCTGGAACTGAAGGTCACTGATTTAGCTCAGATCTGACCTTCCTAGCTCCTGCAGCAACTCCTCTCTATCTCAGAAAGATGCCCTACATGGACAGATTCGTCCTCCTCACTCTGGCAGTATCTCTCTCCGATGATACAACTGAGTAACCCCATATGGGGACCCCCTGCCTCTATAAATAATCTCACCGATGAATTAGGTTTGCCAAAACCCTAATTCTCGGTGCATGCAAAAGGTCACTTTTGCATGCAGTCACAGAATGCTGACAGGTCATGCAATACTCATGCATGCAAAGGTCAATCTTCCCTGAAGCTCTGCATGAAGCCCCCACTGGGCTCATGCCACTGAGTAGAGTGCATCTCACTCTCTACTCCATCTTGATGCCTATGCAGCTAATGTACCTCCATGTAAGGCATCTGAACCATGTAGGACATCTCGAAGTTACCATAATCTAACATATTTTAATTAAAAATGCTTGGAATTGGGAAAATGGTGCTCAAACGATGGATCTTGGTCATTCTAGTGACCATTCCTAGTAGATTTGGGGTCTACAATCACAATGCAACAAACGGTTCGTCAATCCGGGCAAGACAAGTGGGGTACCCTAGAAGAAGGCCCAACTACCCCACAGGTGATATCTGGACCCCTGGAGGTCTCCTGAGGTGGTTGAAGAAGCCTATGAAGCCTCTTGTTTGATGAAAAAGCCCCATGAAGATTTGGAACTCCTGATGAAGACCTTGATGCCCTTGCAAAGGTCATGAAGCACATTGCTTGCATGATGGCATGATGAAGGCACCCACACACACATGTGATGACACTTGGAGTGTGTGTGAGACATGATGACCCAAGTGGCTTGTGGACACACTCTTATAATAATGTTGCAATGGACAAGGCAAAACATGAGCAAAGGTTGAAGACATGGCAATGGAAGACAAAGAACAAGGTCATGGAACCTTTGGGGATGACCCTAGGGCAAAAGAATAAGAAGGCACTTGGAAACACTTGATTGATTGGTGTTGAAGTTGACAATGGTCCATGCCACCATTAGATGATGGGCTTGAAGTTCATGATACTCTTACATTGTTGAAAAAGTCTTCTTGTCATAACAAAGGTGTAATGCTTGTGGTACCTTGGGTCTTGAACCCACATATTGGCAGCTTGATGATGGAACCTACACACAAGCCCACATACAAGTCAACACTCCAAAAAGCATAAAGAAAGGTGGACAGGTCGGCTCCACAAAAGAAGATTGTGACAAAAGAAAAAATAAAAATAAAAATGTCAGGTCGGCTCATTATTTTTTTTATTTTTTATTTTTTGAAAACTAGTATAAATACCCCATTGAAATTTCATTTTGGAGATAGTATTTCTGACGTGGATAAGCAGCTCTGAATTCAACTTAGGAAAACTCGTCACTGAGGTAGCAAGGAGCAGTTGATTGTGGAAAAGGAGCAGACTGAAATTTTCAGCAGCAGCATTCTTTTTTTTTATTTTTCTTGGGTTTTACCGTGTGACCAGCAGCAACACCCTTTTTTTGTAGCAGCAGACTGAGGAGCAGTCCCGAATTACAGAGAATGTGCAGCAGCAGCAGAGTAAAGGAGCAGCAGACAGTGAGTGTCGATTTGTGGAGTGGATTGAAGCTCTGAATTTTTTGTGTATAGCAGGTTTAATGAGGCAGCTACTGAGGAAATTCGGCCCTGTGGAAAGGCTAAAATTTCCAAGGTCAAATTATTATTTTTGGGACTGTTTTCTTTGGAAAAACATGCTGGAAGATGAGGCCTAAAATGAGGTCAAAGATAGGCTGAGTTTTTGGACTGTAATATGTCTGAAATAAGCAAGGAAGTAACAAGTCCACCAAGGCAGCTCCAGAGGTGAAGGCATCATTTGAGACATTCAAGTTGAAGTCATGTTCAAGCATCTTGCTTCAATCTTTGATGACAGTTTGCAAACAGTCCCAAAATACACAGTCATAATTTAGGGATGTTTGATCTCAGTATTGACAGTGTCTGACATCTTATCTGAGTTAGGCAAAGGAATGATGCCCTAATCTCCACAGTTCAAACATCTGAAGCAGCCACACTTGAGTCTTCCTTCGCTCTTATGAAATTTCGGGTGACCAATTATGAAGGAAATCAAACCATATGTTAAAATCGTGTTGGGTCAATATGGAGAATGATAAAAGCATGAGACTGAAGGTATGTTGGTTTGTCCTCTGTGATTACAACTTCAATATGCACTGATTGTATTGACTATAGGCAGCAATGGATCGAAGTAAGATGAACTGAGTTAACTCAGAGATTGAGATAGTGGGATTAGCAACTATGAAAAGTTGGGCAACGATTTGCAAACACCCATGATCAAGGAAAGATTCACTACAGAAGTAGCCTGTTGGGTACAGATGCAGAGATGATTGAATTTGTGAGACATACAATTTCATACAGAAACTGAGAATCTGCAAGACTTCTTGATGACTTGACATGACAATGATGAAGTGGCATTTTTACAGTAATGCACACACACAGTTATGAAGTGATGATGAAAGGTATGTTGTTAATATTTACTTACAAATATCCAACATAAGAAGGATAGTAGACAGAAATCCATATAGGATAGTAAAAAATAAGTTAATAACTGAATAAGAGATATGATGAGAGATATCTTTACAATGCCATGCGACAGTATACTTATACACATTGACTAGTCGCCATGGTTAAATAGATCATGTCTTTTAATTAGGTCATGTCCCTTATTATTTTATTACTATTATTATTAATTTATTGATGTCTATTTATTTATGTTTATGTTCATTACAAAAACAAATCTGGTATCTCAAGTATGTTCACCATAAAATCAATAATCTTAGAAGAATGTCACAGAATATGGCCTATTGGCTGTCCTTAAGTAAGAAAGGTGTCAAATAAATAAAAGTAGAGGTTAATTCAAATTGGTCAATCAATCAATCACCTCTGCATAAGTCCCTATCATCTATGATTCTATTATGCTACATCCTGTTGCTTGGCAATATAAAGAAGATACTCTCGTCGTATCAAAATAATATTTCAGTAAATTGTTTACTAAAGATGAATGGTAATTCTATATCGTCTTAGTATAATGTTGTTAGTTTAACAGTGAAATTATGAGATATGCTTAGGATATGTATTTGAGAAACTTTATAGTGCTGTCATTTTGTATGAAGTATGGAATGCAGGTTTTCAAAGTTCAATCTCTGATAGAGGTTGCAATGGTTGGCTCTGCCAACATTTAGAGGGTGGCTATTATGATGTCAATGTTAAAGGCTTAAGCAGTATCTACGTTTAGAAGAAGGAAAAGCAAAACAGCAAATACATTAACTTGGATATCATATATAGAGGAAGCATCCAGTTAATATGTTGATTACTTATAAGTTATGATTATTTAATGGTGGATTATATTTGGTTTCAGGTTTGGTCCAGTAAACCTGCTCTGGAGTACTCTCTATGATAAAGCAATCAATTTTTTTTTAATATGTCTGAAGGAGTTTGGAGACTATGCAAGTGCAAAAGACACAGCTGGAAACATTCTTCCAGAAAGGCGCTTCAAATTTCCAAAGATGTGAGTTTTCACTTATAGAATCGTAAATACATTTAATGGTTTGCTTTAGCTTAATTTTTGCATAGCTTTATATATTTCTTCCTTTTACTGTTGTACATTGAATGTTCTTGTTCTTAAGTCAAGTTTTTTTTTAATATCTTTGGTGTGAAAAGCAAAAAAATGGGGCCTTGATGATCCATGTAAAGTAATACTGTTGCTTCTTACCCTTTTCTGAAAGAAAATAGCTTTGACCATATGGACGAGTATTGTGCAGTCTTGGCACACTCGTTGATGCATATTTCCGTGTAGAATACCATATAGCTCAATTGGGTGTTGGTTTCTCTTGTGATAACTGCATATCACTTAGTGCTTCCAGTGTTGGACTGCTACTCATGCTTCTCATCAGTCCAATTCTTTATGCCTGGCTGCTTTATACTAGAGCCTATATGGAAAAGTTACATTGTAGAATGGCTTATACAGATTATAGAACACTGATAGTGAAGAGCATGAAATGAAAAATGACATTGAATCAATGAAACATCTCTGTAATCATAAAATACTTGAAGCCCTTCAAGGATAAGAAATACTCGAAGGAAAAACGTGGACAACTGATCCTTGAGGGGAAGTCGGTCAAACTGCATAACCTTGTTGCCAATCAACTGGAAATACTTGTTGCTAACCACTGTACAGGAAGATTCACTGTCACAACTAGACCTATTGTATTGTTGTCATGCAATATATATTTCCATTAAAAGGTACGTATAAATGTAATTATTCCAAGCACAATGTGTTGAACGTGGATGAATGTGTAGTTTTAACCCTATTCTCTGTGTTTACTAAGGTTTAGCAATGATTGAATCTTTGATTTTGTTTTCTGTACATAATCTGTTCATATTTGTTCACCTTTATAATATTTATGGTGCTCTGGTACATCGACCTTTTTCAGTTTGTATTTCCCATAATAAAATCTTTATGGTTCAAAATGTTATTCAGTATGCCATAAATTAGAAAAAATGTAGTTGACAATCTTTGCAGGTGAAGAAATGACAGGAAACTATAGAAGTCTGTTGCACACCATTTATAGCAGATTGATAATGAAGAGCAGGAATAGAAAATAAGAGTGAATCAGGGAAGGATCTCATAAAATATTTGAAGATGTTTGAGGATAAGAAATTCTTCAAGGAAGAACTTGCGTGACTCATCCTTGAGGGGAAGTGAGTCAAACTGCACAAACTTGTTGCAAATGAACTGGAAATACTAGTTGTTACTAACCAGTGTAGAGGAAGAACATGCGTGACTCATCTTCGAGGGGAAGTGAGTCAAACTGCACAAACTTATTGCAAATGAACTGGAAATACTAGTTGTTACTAACCAATGTAGAGGAAGACTTTCACTGTATATGAGATCCTGATGTTTAGCTATTATAGATTTCATTACAACTCAACGAAGCTACACAAGTTTCATATTAAATGGATATACATGAGATTTTATATACCAAGCTTAATGCATGCTTTTAGCTTTAAGGCAGGATAAAACTAACAATCAACTATATTATAAGCTGAAAAGCGAAAGTTATAGTTAAAAGTCAAATTTGATTAGTTTAAACTTTAAAAAGCAACAGTTGTCAAATAGAAGTCATGTCTTCCAAGGCAAGTTGACCTTGCTATTGTGGCTATCCGTTTTTATTAAATTCCATCATTTAACTCACATATCTTGCATTTTAAGTATGCAGAACACTTGAGGGAAATCTAATGCCTCCCTCAATGACCTGGCATGCATAAGATGCCCTCTAGTTACCACTGTATTTACCTTTCATAATAGTTTTCAACCTTTGGAGCAACTCAACCTACCAGGGATCAATTGTTTCAGATAATTGACTTACTTCATGGAGGATTCAGTTTGTCACAACAAGGCCTGTTGTATTCCAGCCATGCAATTTATTTGTCATTAAAAAGTAAGCATAATTGGATCTTCCGAACATGATGTGTTGCACATGGGATGAATTTGTAGTTTTAAACCTATTCTTTGTGTTTACTTAAGGTTTACCAATGATTATCTTTTGATTTTGTTTCCTGTACATTATCTGTTCATATTAGTTGGGCATAATAATGTTTGTGGTGTCCAGATACATCATTGACTTTTTTCGGTTTATATTTTCCTGTAATAACATCTTTATGGCTCAGAAAATTATTCAGTATCCCTTTAATTAAAAAAATTGAAGCTTACTATCATGATAGGTGAAGAAATGACATGAAATTGTAAAACTCTGTGGTACACAATTATAATGAAGATAATATAATTTTATTAATGTCCAACTAGTGACCACAAAAATAGGTCAATGGGACTGCTGAGTTCAAAGATGTTTTTACAAAGTGGGAGTACCAAATGACCTCCTATAAAAAGCAGAAGACGGGAAAGGAATGTAAATTAAATTGGGGAATGAAATCTATTCTAGGTCATGGAAAACATGAGAAACCCTCGACCCTGGGCATGAGAGACCACACAGGGGTGGAGATGTACAAGAGTAAAGGATCTAGGAGCAAGATCTAGTAGTAATGAAGTAGGTCTATTATGGATAGACTCATCTCTCCTAACATTCGAGGTCGAATGAAGGAGACTCAAGATAGTATGTTGTTTAGAGGAAGAGCGGGTGGAAGATGTGGGTCGTCCACTTTGTTGTTGTCGAGAGGAGGTAGCCTATCGCTGAGGCCTTGGGGGTCTCGTTTTCCTCAAGGGGAGGGGTGGTTTGGTCCTGTCATGCTACCTTGAGGGATGGTCTTGCGGGTCCGCACTAATCTAGAAGTTATGGCTGTACTTTTATCGGACTGTCTCTTCGTGCCTCTTCCTAAGGGTAGCACTGTGAAGAAGGAAGTGATTCATTTTGTGGAATCTAGTCGAGCAGAACACTGAAGAATATGGGTTTAGAGCCTGATGGTCTCCTACATGTATAAAGCAAAGCATCTTTGGTTGGGATAATTGAAGAAGTTGATTGCTGAAATTTCACAATAACCCAAAAACTGATTTATGTCTCCAATAAATTATTTACCACAGATTAATGCACATTAGTTTGAAGGCATTCAAATCTGAAAATTATGAGCAGAAATACATTGAGCTATGACCTGAAAATAGCAGTGGAAAATGAACAGGAAACAACCATTCAACCATACATTTGACACAGTGATTTTCTAGGCAATGCCCCTAGAAAAACCCCAAAGGGAAAACCAGTCAATGAGAGAATTTTTATTATGCAGCCCATAGATAAATTTTGGAATTTTACAACAATAAATCATAGCATTTAATGCACCTAGAAAAAAGTGCCAAACTCAAAAAACTATGCCAAACGGAAATACGACGACCTCAAATTTCATGCATAGCAAAATTGTACAGCTTGTACGGACATCCATCCTATTTCATACGGACTGTCCCAAAACCAGAAAAAATCATACCTCGATTTATGTGCTTGATTTGTACAGCTTGTCCCTCGATTTCTTGTTGTACAGGTTGCCTCGAAATTTGTGTTGTGAACAGTTAGCCTATACTGTTTGCTATCTCGATTTATGTGCATAAATTTTGCTATATGGAATTCTTGGGAAGTGTGCCTGTTATCACACAACTTGTAGTTGTCCCTAATGGTATCCCATCCAGGATGGTAGAGGAGATGGGCAACTAAAGAGGTGACCCAAGAGATGCCACGGTTCCCAATGCAAGCTGGGAGTCATGACAGCCGAGGCACTCTTCGCTTTAGATCTAGACAGAATAAGATCAAGGGGGAGACCCTATAGCTAATCGACAGAAGACTAGCCAAAGCAATGGTTCCTAGGGAAGTGTGAAAGTTAAGTTACGGAAACCAATGCGAGCTTAGGTGGACCCAAGGGTTTGAGTATATGGTTGAAGAGGCTTAAGAAGTGACAATTGCTTCAACCAATGTATAAGTTGGGTCACCTAGGGAGATTCAAAAGATAGATCTAGTACCATGAAATACACAAGTGGGACCCACTTCCTTAAAATAGGGAAAATGGTCCAAGATGGGTCCACTTGGTCAAAATTAATGGGAGATGGTACTATAGGGGCTCTATGACTTGGATCTATGGATTGACAAAGATTTGAGAGCACCCAAGTGCGGGATCTAGGAAAAGACACAATCCCCAAGGAGTGCGAATTGCCCCAAGGAAGACTAGTGCCTTAGATCAAGGGCCAAATGGAGTCAGATGTCCACCAAAATGTAGATCAGGGTAGTCAAGGTGCAATACAAGGTGGGTTTTGAAGATCAAAGGCATCCAATGGCTAGATCTCAGTAGATATGAGATTCAAAATGCATCACCAAGTGACCCAAGTGGGGCACAACCCTCAAAATGAGAAATGGGGCCCATAAGGTCAAAATCAACAAGGTGAAGCACTAGGGGTAGGTTATCAAAGTAGATCTATGCAAATCAAGTGGGATCTCACCTACCCATGTGTTGGAACTAGCTTAACTCACCTACCCAAGGTGGGCGACCTCACTCAAGGAAGGCTAAGTGCTTTGGGGGAAGGGTCAAATGAAGTCCAAATGCCACCAAACTATAGATCCGAATTGTCTTGGATACTATAGAGGTGGGTTCTTTTTATTATACCCAAAGCCAAGCCTTATCTTAGTAGATCTAAGAAAAAGTGAAAAATGAGGGTTTTAATCAATGAGGGTTTTTAGATCTAAGAGAATAGATGGATAAGATAGAAGAATTTCATACCTCTTGGAACATACTTAGAAGATGAAGATGGAAGAGAATTGTGATGAGGATTACTTTCCATAAAGATCAAATGCCAAACTTGGATGAGCCCTTCTTGCCAATATTTTGTCTCCTTCAACCAAATCGATTTCCCTATTCCTGTCAATCAAGGACACAAAGATCAATTAATCAATCAAGAATGGAAAGAGATGCAATCAAAGAGATGATAAACATGAATTGTTGGTACAAAGACAAAAGAACACCCTGTCAACCAAAACGTCCTCTTGAAGCTTGAACAGTAGGCCTCCCCACCAATTCGCACTCCTCAAAGTCGCCTTCTTTGCTTGCAAAACAATGTTAGTTGAAGATAAAATCAAGATGGCCACCAATGTCTGTCAGTGCAGAGGAAGAAGCATTTACAATCACCACAAGCATTCCAACTTCAAGATCCAAGAAGCCCAGAAAGTATTTTTATTCCAATAGCCAAGAGCCGAAAATCTCTAGATGAATTTTACAATGAGGGGGTCTCCTCTTTATATATGATAATAAAGGCCAAAACCCCAGATCTCAAAACCACTTTATGAAATGAGTGGTCAAGATTAAAAGATCTCACAACATAATCAATGGCTAAGATGAGCCAACATAGCATATCACATGGATCACTCAAAATAGAGGTGACGTCATAGCTAGAAAGCACAAACTGAGGGTGACGTCATCGTCTAGAGGGGGCAAAAGTACATGGGCCCACCTCATATGACTAGGACATGACACATGAAGCTCATGGTGGGGCTAGGATGCATCATTCCTTGCTAGCTCATCCCCATTGCACGATAATAATAAAATAATATGTCCAAATAATATAAATGATCAAATCTGTCCTCAAAAATCTGTGAGAGACATGCAGTAAAAGGCCTCTTGTGGCCTCTGTGGACCCCACTGACTGATGAAAATTGGCTGGAAGATGGGGGGTTCACCCTAGAAGACCTCTGTGAAGACCAAGTGCCAAAACCTTGCCTCAATTGCCCAAATCGAATTCCTCAATGACCCTTTTATTCCATTTTTAACCTGCCTCGATAACTGTGAAGCTGCTGAAACTGCCTCCTAGGGCATCTGTGCTGTCAAACTGAGCCCACCAGGCTCTCCAGAAGGGGGGGTTAAATGGTAATATCAAGTGGTTGGACCACCCCCTCCTCATACAGCGCCCTAGGTGAACTGGCCTCTCATGGCCTCTGCTGGTCAGGCTGGGAAAACAACCCCAAATATGGTCAACAAGTGGAAAACTGCATCTATCACTGTCAAAAGTGCCCGGAACTGAATGATAAGTGTCTCATTGGATCCAGAAGACCCAAAACTACTAAGAATGTGTACTCATACACCATGAGTTGCCCTGATGGGCCAACTATAGGGTCCACCATATATGGACAGTGCATAATCTGATGATCTGTAATAATAAAAACCTGCTGAACTGCATCAATCACCATATGAATCATATGTCCATCATATAGCATCATCATCAAGAGTATGTGGGACAATCAATCATCATCAATAAGCATACATGGCCCACATCATCACGGATCCCAAGAAATGACCATAGTCAAATTGGGTTTGACTAGGTCAATATACAACCGAGGATAAATCATATCAATAGACTAAGACATGTTCCTCTAATCATACTCACAACTTAAATTAAAGTATAATCATCATTTAGTGGAATTAATCATGTTTGCATATTCCGTTGTTATTTATATTTACTTGCATAATAGCTTAAATGACAAACTCATCCATTGGACATGGTCTAACTGCTAGCTAAGGATGAAGGCTAGGAACAAGGCTGGGCAAAAAGGGATGACTTGTCTAAACTCAACTAAAAGACACTTTGGACTGGGAGAAGGAAAAGCTACACTTTGTGCTGGACAAATAACATGGGGAAGGGCTATGCCTCACAAATGGATAAGTTGTTTAGAGTGTGCTTATTCAACTTAGGCATCATGTTTACATCAAGCTGATCCAAGTTCATTAGGATCATTTAATTTCATTTCTTGGCCTACATAACCCTTCGAATCTCAGGTGTGCTAAGAAGCACAACTAATCGCAGCTTGCATCCAGGGCATGTTTATATATATATAAGGTCAGCAATCGTTTAGATATAGAGTTTAAGAACCATTGCTTTTTAGACCTTTCTTATACTCTTCGAGGAGTATTTTTAGCAGTTCATCGCTCTTGCCCTTTACTCACATGTGTTAATAAACACATTCTAGAGTTTACAATTTCCATGGGCGAATTTACACAAGTTTCCATAAGTAGTACATGAGCTTTCAGTTTTAGCCAACAACATCTCAAGTGACTAAGGGGACTTCATACCAGTGCCAAACATCGGGACAATTGACCATAATGATTTAGGACTACAATCCAACTTGCTAAAAGCAAGTTCTGTCACCAACTCAGAGCCGAGACACTAAACAAACATGGATGCAATCCAACACAGAGGTAGTAAAAGGGGAAGTCCTCAATATCAGAAAGTCAAGCCAGACAAGTCAAGGGTAAAGCCAAATAAGGAAGGTCATGGATGGATGGAGTCAAGTGAAAGTGGTGCCTAAGCTAGCAGACAAATGATGTCAGGAAAGACCATATCTATGCAAGGTAGTAAACCAGTGAGTCTTGTCAAGAAACCTAAATGTGCAAGTAATATGTCAATTTTATAGCATTATCAAGATAATTCAAGGGGGGTAGTCCCTATTTACTAAGTTTTTAAAAGGTTTTAACTTTAGGAGTTAAATTTTAATTATGCTTATTTAAGTTGAATGACAAGAAATCATGCAAAGTGCAAAATATTCAATGATAGGCAAACCTTGCTTTGACACTTAAAAAGATAAAGCTTCAAGATAAGATAAGATAAGATAATTATATTAATGTCCAACTAATGACCAAAAAGCAGGTCAAAGGGACTGCTGATTACAATGATGTCCGTACAAAGCGGGAGAACCAAACGGTCTCCTATAAAAAGATACAATGCACGAAGAAAGAAAGAAACAATCAATTAACCAGTTCCTATTCTACTTGGGTTATGGAGTCAACAATAATTCAATACTTGCTCAATTAATCATACAAGATACACAACAAATTGCAATGAAATGTTTTCCCAAATTTAGAACATTCAAGATTGCGAAAATTGAAAATAAATGATTTGTTTGCAAAATAATTCAACTAACCATGAAATATTCTTGAACTTGAAATAACTTGCAATTGAGAGTAAATAACTTGAAATAGACGTGAGAATGAGACAATAAATTAAAATGTTTTGCAAGTGGTCCTATTAATTTTAAATGATTTTTAGGTCTCATTTTAACTTAGGGGATTAATGTGTGTTGAGGAAGTGCAAATTTGTAAATTGAATGTCCTAAACTAATGTCACTACCTCCAACAATTATCTTTCAATTTGAGAGAAAGTGCTCAACAAGCAAACACAAGGTTCCCTTTTAGCTCCACAAGTCAGTTCTGAAAATTGTGAGGTGTTCAACAGGAGGACACTAAGTGCCATGAGACTCCCAACAACCTCTACCCCTCTAACTCCACAGATCAGTCCTCTTTTTCTCAATTTTCGAGATAAATAGTTAAAGTGCCTATTACTCTAGCCAATTCGTTCTTTTGCCCTTTCTTGTCACCCAGGATCGGAATAACTGGCAAGGGGAGTGAATACGGGGCAAAAGCGAGGCAAGGTTTATTTGATTTGTAAAGAAAATACTTGAAAAGAATCACTAGCCAGCACGATTTTCCAGGAGGTCAAAGCCACTTCACATGCAAGGTGTGGGCAACAATTTAAAACTGAAAATAACTTAAATCTTAAACAAATTACTAGCCATCACGATTTTGTATGGATGGGCAAAGCCACTTCACATGCAAGGTGTGGGAAAACAATTAAACCAATGCAATGAGAAATAAACCAATTCCTAGCCCTTTCTCTTTTGCTTACAAGGGTGGGAGAAACCCAACTACCTTTGTAAGCAATGGATGGCAAAAATTAAAATTGCAAGTTAATTATTAGCCTAGCCACACAACCCTCTTCCTAGTGAAGAGATGGGGCAAATAAATGAAGTAAAATACAAAAAACAAACTAAGCACTAACTCCTAACCCCTCTTCACTTTCAATGCAAGGGTGGGAAAGCCCAACTTCCTTTGCATGCAAGGGATGGCTGAAAATAATATTCAATAATACAATGGAAATAAATGAATAATCAAGTTCAAGAGACTCTCTTGAACTTGTTACCTACGCTGCTGGGAATCGACCCCCCCCCTCGAATCGATCCCAAATCGCGCTCCGGACGGAATCGATGAGGGATCGATTTTGGAATCGCGATTCCTCATCGATTCCGTCCGGAATGGATTTGGCAATTCGCGAATTGGTGGAAAAAAAAACGATCCTTGCCATTTGGTAATTCGACTCGGAATCGTAGCTTTCGGGTCGATTCCGAGTCGATCTCGAATTGAACCCGCATCGAACCCGAGCAATTAAATCGAACCCTAAATCGATTCCGAGATCGATTCCGTGGACAGGGCGGATTTTTGAAAAAAAAAATGATTTTTGAAATTTTTTTTGGGTATTTTTTGGTGGGATAGGTCACTTTGGGCCAATAAAGGGTGAATGAGTCCATTACTCATTTGCTTGATTGGGAAGAGTTTGAGCTTGGAGTGAGTTTGCTAGTTGTTTGAGAGCTTTGAGCATTGAGTGGGAGATTGAAGGGGAGAGCTTGCAAGGGAGATTGAAGCTTCCATAGAGACATTCAACCACCATTGAAGAGCTAAAAGGTAGGCTCTAAAAACTCATCTTTGTTTGTTTTTGCAAATTTTTTTCACTATGTTAAAAAATGGAAAACTTGCAATGTTCTCTTCTCCTACTCTTTCCAATTGCTTCTTCTCCATCATTCTATTGCAGGGAACAAGTGACTCTCATCTTGAATCAAGAAACATGATGGGTATGTGGTTTTGGTTTTTCATTCCACTTCTTCTCATTATGATGGTGTTGGGAAGTAGATGTGGTGGTGGTAGTGATGAGGGGGAAGAGGTAGAGAGTGATGCATACTAAGGAGAAGAGGAGGAAGGGGAAGAGGGTGATGATGATGAGGATGAGGGTGATGTGGGGCAAAAAAAAAAAGACACAACACCTTTGTGGAAGTATGTGACAAGGCAAGGGGGAGGGAGAGGGGGTGGAGCCACAAAGTTTGGATGCCCCCATTGTGGGAAAACATACACAGGTTCATATACTCGGGTGAGAAAGCATTTGTGTGGGGTTATGCCATGAGATGTAGGTAAGTCTCATGGAGTCAAAACTTGTGACAAAGTGGGAGCTAAAGAGAGAAGCAAATACAAGATGGAAGAAGAGGCCGCTCAAAACAACTGCAAGAGATCGAGGGTTGATTTTGAATCCCCACAGAGAATGTTTGGTAGTGGAGCTGCTGCTGGATCATCATCGGCTCGATCGGGAGCCTCATCTTCCCATGGAGTCTCGCCTATACGAAGAACATTATCCGATTTCCTTGACCAAGGTTGTAGAGATGATGTGGATTCAAAAGTTTATAGGTTTCTCTAAGCATGTGGTGTGCCATTCAATGTTCTTCGCTCACCCTATTGGCATGAAATGGTACAAGCCATCAATGGTGGCCCTCAAGGATACAAAAGCCCTGGGTATGACAAAGCTAGAACCGTGGGACTTGACAGGGAAAGAGCCAAAATCAATAGTGCTCTTGGAAAGTTCACAAATGATTGGTCCAACTATGGGGTATCCATTGTATCTGATGGGTGGACAAATGGTAAAGGCAAGCCGTTGATAAATATTCTTGGCGTTTCTGCTAGCGGTGCGGTCTTCCTTTCAATCCATGACTACTCAGATCGCTACAAGACCGCTATTAATATTGCACAACCTTTACTTAAAACCATTTAGGAGATTGGGCCATACAATGTCATTCAAGTCATCACTGATAATGCTGCTAATTGTAAGGCAGTAGGAGCAATCTTTATGGATAAGTATCCCAACATATTTTGGTCAGGGTGTTTGGTTCACACATTGAACCTTTTGATGTGTGATATTGTTAAGATGAAGGACAATAATTACCGATGGATTGGTGCCTTGTACAAGAGAGGTAAGAAAATGATCAAATTTATTACCAATCATAGCATGGCCCACCACATTTTTCGCAATCACTCTAAGTTGGAGCTATTGAAGATTGCAAGACTAGATTTGCTAGCTGCTACCTCACCTTCAAGAGGCTTTTGAAGGTAAGAGAGACATTGGCTAGTATGGTCTCAAGTGATCCATGGCAGGAATTGAAAGACAGAGTTGCAAGTGCATTAGATAGAAGTGACTTTCAGGAGGTGGAGGACACCGTTCTTGAAGGTCATTTTTGGTCACAGGTTAGGTATGTTCTGCAGTTCACCAAGCCAGTTTATAACATGATTCGTTTTGTAGATACAGATCAGCCGGTGATTGGGGAGGTATATGAGCAGATGGATAGCATGCTTGGTCAAATCAAAAACATTGTTGAGCAAAGAGATGACGTCTTGTATGACCATATTCATAAACTTGTGGTCAAAAGGTGGGATAATCTAAATGTTCCACTCCATGCCCTTGCATATGTCCTCACCCCAAAATACTATTCTCCAATTTGGTTGGCCCAACTTGCACCTGGGGGTGGAGTCAGGAAAAAACCCCACACAGATCCAGAGGTTGCTGTTGGGTATATGCTTGCATTAGAGAAGTTGGTCCCTGATGAGGAAGAGTGTGCTCAAGTACGGAGTGAATTGAGCATATACATAAGTGAGCATGGACGCTTTGGTTCCCTGTTTGCAACCAAAGATCGAGACAGATTGGATCCTATCCATTGGTGGAACATGCATGGCTCTGGAGCCACATATTTGCATAAATTGGCGCTGAGGGTGCTATCACAGGTTGTTAATAGCTCTTCTGCAGAGAGGTGTTGGAGCACCTACAACTTCATCCACAGTGTAAAGAGAAACAGTCTGAATGTAGATCGCGCAAAAAGCTTGGTTTATGTGCACTACAACTTGAGGTTGTTGTCCCATTATTGTGAGGCGGCCAAGAATGATAGAACATATTTGACTTGGGACAACAATCCAAAGGAGGCTAATGTGGAGGATGGAGCCATAGCATTAGAGCGCTTGGAGGCTGAACTATTGGGTAATCATGATGATCCAATTTAGACTACCCATACAAAGATGCCACCCCCAAGCAGAAGCAGCTTTCCGAATGCAGGAGTTTTGCCTTTAGCTTCACAACGTCCAATTTCAGCCTGCGGGGGCCATTCATCTTCTTCTCATGTTCCACGATCACTTCCACCAGCACCTATTCCACCTAGAACACGAGAAAAGAAATTGGAAGTTACTCGTGGCAAGTGGAAAGCTTAGTAGATTCATAATACTTTGTAGTTTGTATTTCATTTTCATGTTTATTTTGGCGGTTGGCCTATTTTGTAAACATTATGGCCTAGTTTGATGGCAAATATTATATGTTGAAATTTGAAGGTTGATGTTGTTGATGATTGATGATTAATGATTTGATGATGATCATTTAATGACAATGTTATAAGTTATAGCTCCTAGAATCTAGAAGACGAGATGATTAATGTTATATCAATGTGTACTAAATGGTTATATGAATATCTAGATTCTATGTTTTGATGTTTTCTATAGCTAATTTGGCATAATACATGTTTTTTTAAATTTATATGCATCAAAATATATTAAAATAATATATTATATAAAAAACGCTCCCGAAACGGAAGCTTTTGAAAATTTCGCTTTTCGCTCCCGCTCCCAACAGTGTTGCTTGTTACAATAAATAAGATTTCAACACTTTATATTTGAAAGAATGAGAGAAGGAAGAGAGATTTTTGACCCGTTTCTTGTCGAGGACTGAAGATGGTAGCTTGTGGATGCCCTTTACACTTGATTTTGGTCAAATTTGGGTAGCATAACCCCTTGTACTGTACAAAACCTGCTAAAAACCAGCAAGCAATAATTCACAGAAAATGCCCAAAATCACTCTTGGACACTATTAATGTTAAGGTAAAAATTGTAAGAAAAATTTCAGAAATTTTACAAGTGAAATTTGCACAATAAAAGAGCTTTTAAATGAAGTCTAAAACCAGATTTGAATATGAGAATGCATGCAGAAATTTAAAAGAGAAGGGAGGAATTTGTGCTCTTTGCTCTTCCAATGCTTGAAGTAGTGGGGTATCCAACCGAGGAATTCCACTCTTCAACTAAAGCAACCTGGAACTTGTGACATATTTGCTACACAACTAAGAAGAAGGTGAGATCCAAATAATGAGCTAAGAAATCATAAACTTCAACCGAGAAAAATATGATGTTCTTAACTACAAGAATGAAAAAATCACAAAACTTATGGCAAAAATACCACAAATCTTACCAAAGCAAAGAAATTTGTTTGTTTGGCCTCCCCAAACTTGAGTAGCTATGAAGTGTAGAAGCAAACCGCCATAGAGCACAATATGTAGCTAAAGAATGTTAGATTTTCTACTTTTAATCAATATTTATCTAGGATCTTACTGAAAGAATAACATGCACAACATAACACAATAGACACAAAGAATTTCCTCGGGGAAACCATAAAGGTGAAAACCCCGCAACTTCCACAGAGATAGAATCGTCACCAATACAATATCACAAAAGTAAAACCCCAAAACAAAGATAGTATTTTGCAGCTCCTCTTCTTTTCCTCGCTCTCACTAATGCGAACTTGTGAATGAGTGTGATGTTCAAATGAGAGAGCTCCACTCTCTATTTATACTTTATCTTTCACTTGACCTTTTCACTTACTAGGTCGACCCCAGTTTTACCTGACTAGGTCGACTTCTCTAGGAGACTCTATTAACCCTAATACAATTTGACTCTGGGGTCTATTGCCCCGACTTACAATGGAGGGTTAACCTTAATGACTTTACATGACCAAATACAATAATGACTTCCTCGACCGGAGGAATAAACATCTCCGTTGGAAGTACAAATAAAATACAATAATAATAACAATATAAAATACAAGTGAATATCTTCCGAAGTTACAATTACATTAACACTCCCTCTTAACTAGGAAGGTATTCTCTTGACACAGTTATCAACACATTTGGACACAAATCTTCGTCGTTGGATCTGTTATCACACCATAGTAGCTGGGCTACTATTCTTGCTGAGCAGATATCTGCATTTTTCAGAGCTTGGATTTTTCAGAGATTGGCTATGATAAGCTTGTTATTTGTGATCACTCATGGATCAGACCAGTGTATTGTATCAGATTTTTGTTAGACCTTGTGCTAATGCTGAGCCTTGAGAGCTTAGATTTGATGACCGATGTGACCCTTTGTTCCATACAGTTTCAGTTCAGTGCCCAGTGATTATATCGCAGCAGTGTTTCAGATGATTATTGATGATTATTTTGATTTGATGTGACCTATGGACTTCTGATTACTGACTTTGGATTTTTATCTTGTTGTTTTAGTCATTTTCATAGCTTTGACTTGGTATATGATTCATGATGTGTCAAAACTATTTAAAATGAAATGAACTATCTTGATGATGTTGTAAATTATAAAATGGACCTATTACTTGCACACTTAGGTTTTCTGACAAAACTCATTGGTTTCCGTAACTCATCTTTTACACGTTTTCTAGGAACCTTTGGGTTAGTCGATCTTCATTGATTGGCTAGGGTCTCCTCCTTGGTCTTGACTTTGTCTTGATCTAAAGTGAAGAGTGCCGTAGTTATCGTGACTCCCAGCTTGCATTGGGAATCGTGGCATCTCTTGGGTCACCTCTTTAGTTGTCCATCTCCTCTACCATCCCGGATGGGATACCTTTAGGGACAACTACAAGTTGTGCGATAACATCTTTGGCACCGTTGCCGAGAAAGGTAGAGGCCTACCCTGGTTCGACATATTTTCTCTAAGCTCTACTCCCGTTCTCTTTGCCAACATTTTTGGCACCGTTGCTGGGGAAGGTAGAGGCCTGCCCTGGTTCGACATTTTTTTTCCAAGCTTTACTCTCGTTCTCTTTGCCAATATTTTTGGCGTCGTTGCCAGGGAGGTAGAGGCTTACCTTAGGTGTCTGCGATTATCCATGCATAATTCATATCTTATCGCATCCGGATTAATCTAGATTGTTATCATTTCAATCCTTAATTTAACCATAACCATCTTTTTGTCGCTCATTTCTCCCTGTTATTTTAACGACATATCTTTTGGTAGAAGAGATTTAAAATCTACCTGACGACTCCACTGGTGATCGATCCTATCATTATCTAGAACCCATGGGGTGCATCATTTTGTATTTAGGTTCTTGATTTAAAAAAAAAAGTAAAAATATAAAATATAAAAATATAAAAAATTAAAAAGTTTGCCATTTATGGCTACTTCTAAGCGGCCTAGGACTTTCAATCGATTAAAATTCTGACTTCTCAAAAATTGTTGGGTATCCTCATCATGTCCCTCGTCAAGCCCGTGAAAGGTTTCTATTATCACACAACTTGTAGTTGTCCCTAATGGTATCCCATCTGGGATGGTAGAGGAGATGGACAACTAAAGAGGTGACCCAAGAGATGCCATGGTTCCCAATGCAAGCTGGGAGTCACGTAAACCGAGGCACTCTTCACTTTAGATCAAGATGAAACAAGACCTAGGGGGAGACCCTACAACCAATCAAAGGTGATTGGACCAAGACAGGTTTCTAGGGAAATGTGAAAGATGAGTTCCGGAAACCAATGCAAGGTTAGGTGGACCTAGAGGTTTAAGTATGGTTAAAAGGGGCTTAAGGAGTGACTTGTGTTTCAACCAATGAGTGATTTAGGCCACATAACGAAATTAGATAACAAGATCTAGTACCATAAAAGACACATGTGGGACCCACTTCCTTGGGATATGGGAATGGTTCAAATGGGACCCACAAGGTGAAGTTAAGGGTGCAAGTGGTACCAAGGGGTATGCAAAGACTAGATCTATGGATCTAAGATGAAATTAGTGTTTATCGGACAATCCACTTGAGCGGACGCGAGCAGGATCTCCCTAGCTCAATGTGAGTCTAGAACAAATACGAATGCATTTCCTAGATCTACTTAAGGATTGAGTACTAGATGTCTTACCTTTCACTTCGCTATCCTTTCTCCTGAATGCTGCTCCACGTCTTACGGTCGTCAGATCGAAGCTGCAAGACCTGTCAAGACAAGGCACAAGAGAAACAAGTAAAGGGCATCTATACAATAAGAGATCTAAGTGAACAGTTAAGCAGGTAAACTACTCAATATCATTACACACATGAACAATATTGGTGGAAAGCATTTGTATTACTGTAAAAATAGGGAAGTACATAGCAGAGATGTAGAACTACAACCAAGGCTTAACGCTGCAGCCCTTCTCCAACAAAGCTATTTGCCATTTCCTCCTAAGGAAGCTTGAGTCTCTCAAGGATGAGTAGAGATCTCTCAAGAGTGATTCCACCAGCATGTAGACACCATAGACTTCCTCCTTTTGGAGAGGAGTAAAGCTTCTCTTATATAGGACTAAGTAGATAGGGTATGGATAGGATAGGTTGAGATATGGTAGGAGAGAGATAGGGGATCCTCCCAAGGTATTAGGAATCGAGTACCAACTCCCCTAGAGGTCAGGGATAAGCCCCCAAGTCAGCAAGTTTTGAGAAGAACCTCGAAGAAGCTATTTTTGCCCATTAACTGACTTCGTCGCACTCTGCAGTGAAGCAAGCTGCGACGTCACATGTTGCATGAGTGCAACCTGCGACGACCTCTCAAAACCTGGTACAACTGGGTACAAATCCTCTCAGGTTAATTACTCAGGCAAGACATCTTCAGGGGTGTATACACTAAATCTCATGATGGGTAGATTTTGGGTGTAACAATTAGAGATACCCACATATGGGATCTAGCACTTGACACTATTCCCAAGGAGTGCGAATTGCCTTGGGTGGACTAGTGCCTTGAAATGGATGGGAAAATGGAGTCAAAAGGATGTGAAAGTGTAAATCGGGACACCTAAGATCCAAATCAAGGGTATTGTTCAAGATCAAGTAGATTGGATGGTTAGATCTTACTAGATCTAATGTTTCACTAGGTGACCCAAGTGGACAACAATCCCCAAAATAAGGATTGCTATCCCCAAGGCATAACTTCACAAAGTGAGACACTAAATGTAGGTTTCAAGGTATGCTCGTTTCAAATCCAATGGGATCTCAACCACCCATGTCCTAGAAGTGGACAAACTCAAAACCCCAAGGAGTGCGACTTTGCCCAAGGAGGGCTAAATGCATGGAAAAGTGTGTCAAATCAAGTCCAATGGCCACCAAACTTTAGATCCAGGTAGTTTAGGCAATTATCAATGTGGATCTAGAAAATCAAAGTGATCCAATGGCTAGATCTCCATAGATCTGAGATTTAAAATGCATCACCAAATTGACCCAAGTGGGGCACAACCCTCAAAATGAGCAATGGGGCCCATAAGGTGAAAATCAATGAAGTGAGATACTAGGGGTAGGTTATCAAGTGAGGAGAGTATGAATCAAGTGGGATCTCACCTACCCATGTGTTGGATCTAACCCAATTAACTTCTCCCAAGGGGCGCGATTTGCCTCAAGAGGGCTATTTCGCCTTGAAAAGTGTTTCAAATGGAACCCATAGATCCGAATTGCCGTGTATACTATAGAGGTGAGTTTTCAATATCTTTCCAAAAGCTAGGCTAGATCCAAGTAGATTTAAGAAAAATAAAAATGAGGGTTTTGACTTTTAAGGGTTTGTGACTAATGAAGAAGAATGGATGGATCTAGGCACATACCTTGTAGAACTTACCTCAATTGCTTATGGTCACCTTGCAAATTGATAGCATTCTCCTATGTGTATATTCAAGAGTGAGATCCAAGAGCTCCAAGACAAAAAGGTCCTCCAAGATGCCAAATCGTCCTCCTCCTATAAGACAAGATCAAGTGAAACAAGCCAAGTAAGATGATTATGAAAATGATGGAAAGATGTAATAGAAAGCATCAACTATGTCACGAAGATACAATAATGATACTCCCTGTCACCAAGATCAACCCAAGAGAAAATATGTGGATCCCTCCAACAATAATCCTCTTCAAATCGTCCTCCTCTCCACCAATTCGGCCTCCCTGCAAGAAAACAAGATGTAGCTCCAAAATCCACAATGATACATAGAAGAGATACTGTATACTCAAGATGCAAGAGAATCCACAAGACAAGAGAAATATGCTCCACAAAGAAGTGTTCTATTCCAATATTCCAGAGCTCCAAAGGTGAGCTATACATTAGGTGGTCTCCTCCTTATATAGGACAATAAAGACCACAACCCTAGATCTCAAAACCACTTTACAAAACATAAAGATGAGTGTTTGAGATTAAAAGATCTCATAACATAATCAATGACTAAGATGAGCCTAACAATATAACACATGGATCACTCAATAGTAAGGTGGCGTCATAGCCAGAATAGACTCATGGAGGGTGATGTCATCCTCTAAAGGGGGCAAAAAATACATGGGCCCACCCCAAATGACTAGGACATGACTCATAAAGCACATGGTGGGGCTAGGAGGCATCAATCCTTGCTAGCTCATCCCCATGGCACAATAAAATAATATAATATGTCCAAAATAAATACAAATGATCAAATCTATCCTCAAAATCTGTGATAGACATGCAATAAAAGGCCTCCTGTGGCCTCTGTGGACCCACCCAAGTGATGAAAACTGGCTGGAAGATAGGGGGTTCACCCTAGAAGACCTCTGTGAAAACCAAGTGCCAAAACCTTGCCTCAATTTCTCAAATCGAATTTCTCAGTGACCCTTTTATCCCATTTTTGGACTGTCTTGGTAATTGTGAAAGTGCTGAAACTGCCTCCTAGGGCACCTGCGATGTCAAATTGATCCCACCAGGCTCTCCAGAAGGGGGGGTAAATGGTAGTATCAAGCGGTTGGACCACCCCCTCCTCATACCACGCCCTAGGTGAACTGACCTCTCATGGCCCCTGTTGCTCAGGCTGGGAAATCAGCCCCAAATCTGGTCAACAAGTGGAAAACTGCATCTATCACTGTCAAAAGTGCCTGGAACTGAATGATAAGTGTCTCATTGGATCAAGAAGACCCAAATCTACTAAGAATGTGTACTCATACACCATGGGTTTCCCTGATGGGCTAGCTGTAGGGTCCACCATATATGGACAGTGTATAGTCTAATGATCTGGAGAAATAATAAAACCTGTTGAACTGCATCAATCATCATCTGAATCATATGTCCATATAGCATCATCATCAAGAGTATGTAGGTCCATCTATCATCATCAAAAAGCATGCATGGCCCACATCATCATGGATCCCAAGAAATGACCATAGTCAAATTGGGTTTGACTAGGTCCATATACAACCAAGGATAAATCATATCAATAGACTAAGACATGTTCCTCTAATCATACTCATAGCTTAACTTAAAGTATAACATCATTTAGTGGCATTAAACATATTTGTTCATTCCGTTGTTATTTGTATTCACTTGCACAATAGCTTAAATGACAAACTCACCCATTGGACATGGTCTAACTGCTAGCTAAGGATGAAGGCTAGGAACAAGGTTGGGAAAAGGGGGTGACTTGTCTAAACTCAACTAAAAGACACTTTGGACTGGGAGAAAGAGGGAAGCTACAAACTCTGTGCTGGACCAATATAAACACGGGGAATGGCTGTGCCTCACAAATGGGGAAGTTGTTTAGAGAGTGCTTATTCAACTTAGGCATCATGTCCACTTTTATAAAAGATGATCCAGTTTCATTCGGATCCATTGATTTCATTTCATGGCCTTTTTGGCCTACATAACCCTTCAGATCTCTGGTGTGCTGATAAGCACAACTAATCGCAGCGTGCATCTAGGGCATGTTTGTATACATATATAAGGTCAGCAATTGTTTAGATATAGAATTTAAGTACCATTGCTTTTTGGACCTTTCTTATACTCTTCGAGGAGTATTTTTAGCAGTTCATCGCTTTGGCCCTTTTTAGTTTCCATGGGCGAATTTATTTAAGTTTCCATAAGTAGTACATGAGCTTTCAGTTTTAGCCAACAACATCTCAAGTGACTAGGGGGAGTTCGTGCCAGTGCCAAACATCGGGACAACCGACAGGAATGATTTAGGCCTACAATCCAACTTACCGAAGGCAAGTTCTGTCACCAACTCAGAGCCGAAACACTAAACAAACAGGGATGCGGTCCAGACACAGAGGTAGTAAAAAGGGAAGTCCTCAATATCAGAAAGACAAGTAAGACAAGTCAAGGGTTAAAGCCAAATAAGAAAGTCATGGATGGACGAAGTCAAGTGAAAGTGGAGCCTAAGCTAACAGACAACTGGTGTCAAGAAAGACCATATCTATGCAAGGTAGTAAACTAGTGAGTTTTATCAAACAACCTAAATGTGCAAGTAAAATGTCCATTTTAATTTATTATCAAGAAGGTCCTTTTTATAGAGTTTGCCACATCATGAATTATATACCACACCAATGCTGTGAACATGACTAAAACAACAAGATAATAATCCACAGTCAATGATCAGGAATCCAAAGGTCATACAACATCATCATAAGAATAATCATCATATATCATCTGAAACACTGCTGCAATACATCTCTAGGCACTGAACTGAAACTGTATGGAATAAAGAGTCACATCGGTCATCAAATCTGAACTCTCAAGGCTCAGCCTTGACACAAGGTCTAACATAAGTCTGAATAATACACTGCTCTGATCATTAGTGATCTCAAAATATAAAGTCATCATAGCCAAGCTCTCAAAAATCTAAGCTCTGGAATGTGCAGATATCTGCTAAGCAAGAATAGTAGCCCTGCTACTATGGTGTGATAACAGTTTCCTAAATTCGATGGAAGTTATGAGACCTCTACTAAAAGGCACCTTGAGACTTTTAGGGAAATTTTTAATGATTTATCCATAACCCATGAGGATGTGTGTATGAAACTATTGGCTTCATCTTTCAAAGAAAGTGTTGGGCTCTGGTTCTTGAATTTGAAGCACAATGGCATTTCTGGGTTTGACATGTTTGAACAAAAATTCCTAGAAAAATGGGGAAGTGAATCCTGTTGCCGCCTGGTTCCACACCTGGTGAAAACGCAGCAGAAGTCTTCAAGCTGCTGGTGTGGCCTTGGGGGCAAGTCAGAGTCAAGTGCTGTCACTTGGGACTCGACTCCTCCGTCTAGGCTTTCCTAGCGAAGCCAAGGGGGGTGGACCCTAAAAAATAAAAAGAAACTAAGGCCTCTAACCTAGGAGTTAGGAAAATATTTTTGGTAACCAAGAATAAACAGCACATACATTTGTCAAATAAAATTTTTTATTCATCATTTACTCCCATTTAGAATAATCATCATTTAACTGCACACTAGTCAATAATATGAAAATAAAATCGAAAAAAGACCAGTGCCTTATAATGGAGTCAAATAAACAAATGCATAAGCAGAAAAAGTAGATGTTGTGCGAGTGTTCTTGGTTTATTTTAAAATTAATGTGAATGTGATCCTTTTATTATGGCAGGTGGGTTCCCAATATACGCGAGGTACGGGGGAACATGTCCGGAATTTTGAAGCGTGGCTTCCCTCTCAGGCTTGGGCTGAATCGGAGTCTCGAGGAGGTGTTCAGATGCTATACCAACGAGGGCAAGCCTAACGGTTTCCAAGAGGTCACTACTCAGTGTGGTCCCAAGCCTTCTGGGAAATTTGCCCACAACAACAAAATACGTGTTGTGACGGATTTTCACAAAAGGGATTTTTTATTAGGGCAATGTTAAATCCTATTACTAGTCATCCCCTCCTTTCTGATGTGTACCAACTGGATCAGACTGAGCTGCAAGTTGGCCACAGAGCATACGAGAGAAGACCTTGGTATTTTTATAAAAAATTTATGAACCCAAATTTTATCTTTTTAAAACCCCAGGAGTCTCTTTTCAGGCACGTATTTCGGGCAAGCCCTCATACAGAAAACCTACTTCGGGAAAGCAAGGGGGGCGTTATGAGTTTGTAAAAAAAATGTGAAAAACTATGTTATGAGTGAACTTGTGGCCCGCCAGTGGAACGGACCAACAAGGTTTATTTTAATCCTAATTAATTTTATTAAATGCCGGAAAACAAAGAAATAAACTACTCTAAAAATCACGCCATGAAAATGAGACGACACAGGCCACCCCTGGGGGGATGGGGTATGGGCGCTGGCTAGCCCACTTGCTCTCGTTTAATAGTTGTTTACAATGATTTAGAGAAGTGCCCCAGTCTACTTTAAGTGACTTGGTGGCTTACAAAATTCTAGGAAAAAATGACCGTTTTTTGAAAAAAAAGAAAATTTGTCCTCCGGATTGCCTGGATGCTCTAAATTTCTGCGGCACTTCCTCCTACCTGTTCGTCTTTTGCTGCAAACCAGCAAGCAATAATTAGTATAAGATGACCAAAAACACTTTAAGAGTGTTGTTATCACATATATAGTAGCCGGGCTACCATACATTATTTTTCTCATTCCAGTACACTATTCAGCCAGTTCCCTTGCATTGGAGATGCCGAGATGAGCATCTATATTGGATCACTATCAGATTGTGGACAGCAGTTGTATTCCCCATGCCATGACTGAGTTTCAGGACACTCAGAGAGATGACCGATGTAGCCATTATATCATTTGTACAGAGCAGACAGTAGTGCCCAGAGTTACAGCAGCAGTCTCAGAGGACAGAGGATGGTACAGGTTGATGTGCTTTCAGGTATATGACTCAGCAGATATATCATGGTGTTATGGTTAGATTGCTTTTATACTTATTCTTATAGCATGTCTTAGCACTCAGTGTCATGATCTGGCGATCATATAGATACATGGACCTGGTTGATCTATTACATATATTATATTGTCCCTACTCAGACTTAGAAGTTCACTATTCATACTCATTGGTACATACCCTCCTTAGGGAGAATAGAGGTGATCATTACACCATACTTTGGCTTGCTAGTGTTGGCTCCATCATTTCATAGTCTTCATCCATCCATGACCTACCTTTTAGATTATCACCCTGACTTACTACTTGACTAGTGGCATGGAGGACTTTTCCCCACTGTAGCCTCTGTATTGGATGAGCTTCCCTGTTTATTGTGTCTCGGCTCTGAGTTGGTGACAAAACTTACCTATGGTGAGTTGGAGTTCCTTGTGAATTCCCCCTAGTCACTAAAGTTGTGTTGGCTAAACCTGAAACTTTTAGTGCTGCCATCAATACAAAATCTGGAAAATGAAATGCTATATCTTGTATGAAAAGCCCATTCATGCAATGTGTTTCTAAACACACATGAATGAAAGGCGTGCCAAATGAAAGTGGCCATAAAAATAAAATGTTATATCTTGTGGAAAATAAATACCTAGGTAAACAAGTTGTCCATGACACACCTAGAAGTGCTCAGGTAAACAAGTGCCTTAAAAACACACCTGCAGCAGAAAGCCTAAATAAATGTAAATCTATGCAATGTGTTTATAAACACACATAGATCAAGGCTATGGAAAATTCAGGCCCAAAAAGCAATGAAACTTAAAAGCTATATCTAAACAATTGCTGGCCTTATTTGTATTATGGATTGTGCGCATCTGTGAAGGTGAATAAACCTTCTTTAAACAACTCATCCATTTGTGAGACACCGCCATTCCCTGTGTTATTGCTCATTCAGTATATACTATGGTGTATTCCCTTTCCCTTGCCAAAGTGTCACAAAGTCAAGGCAGTTAAGTCATCCCTTGGCCTAGCCAGTTAATTTAAAGCCTTCACCCTTCACTAGCAAATTGATCACAACTATGAAGTGAGTATGATCCTGAAAGTCTAGTCTGAGTAATAATAATAATTAACGACACTATATATTTGGATTTAGATCGCCAGTCATGATTACTCTGTGTTATAATTGCTATTTGAATAAATTGTAAAGCATGTATTAACCTTGATACTTTTCAGCAGCCTTGGATGATGGACTGAGTTATATTTGGTCTTGTTTGGACCTAGTTTGACCATGGAGGACCATGGGACATGAGATGTTAGACCTTATGATGATATGGATAGATGATATATGGTCTATGTACACATACAGGATGATTCTATGCAGCAGCTACAGGGTTATGATGATGATTCTGGGATTACAGCAGTGTTTGTATATGTACAGCGCATTATTATTGGCCTTGTTCCGGTATATTGGACATTTATTTTGATCATGCAGAGACTCATATGGTGTATGAGTACACATCTTGGATAGATTTGGACCTTCTGAGTCCAATGGGACAGTTTGTTTTCAGTTCCGGGCACTTACAGTGATGATTGAGCCTCAGTAGGCTGTCCCAGTGCAGTTTTGGTCTGTTGGAGGCCCTGTCGGAGCAGAGATGACTTTTATCCGGTTGACCTAGGGCGCTGATGATGGAGGGAGTGGTCCAGCCACTTGTTTTTACCATATTACCCCCCTTCCGGACACATTGGTGCCCTCACCTTGACAGCGCCAGCACTCCAGGAGGCTGTTTGGGGCAGTTTCACGCTTCCCGAGGCATTTCAGGATTGGTAGAAATGGCTATTGAGGAAATCGATTTGGGATACTGAGGCAAAGTTATGGCATGGGATGATCAGTGATGATAGATCGGGACCTTCCACACCTTCTCCAGCAGTTTCAGCTTCATCGGGGCCCGCATCCATCACTTATGGCACTTTCTGTGGATTTCTGAGGTCTTTTGAGGACCACGATTTGACTATGGAGGCACGATTTGGTACATTCATGATTATTTATTGGTTATTGTGCTATGGGGATTGACCAAGGAGGGATAAAATTACCCCTTGGACCCACCATAAGCCTCCTATGATATTTTATCATCATGATTTGGTGGGATTCCCCTCTTCTAGGGCGATTTTGTCCACTTACATTATATTTTATGTGTGATCCATGTATTATATTGTTGAGCTCATCTCAACCATTGATGAGACATTTGTATCTTTTAATCTTAGCCACTCATTCAAAAAGTGGTTAGGGTTTTGGTGCCTCTCCTTCCTATTTAAAGGAGAGAGCCTCTCATTGTAAGGGGTCTTTGGCTCTTGGATTATTGGTATAGAAAAATATTCTTGTGGAAATTCTTGTGGTCTCCTTTGCATCTGGTGTTCTTAGATGGTGATTGGAAAGTCTATTGCAACCTAGCATTTGGAAATTGTGGCAAGATCTATCTTTTTTGGAAATCATTGTTTGTCTACAGGAGGGCGACTTCAACAAGGGCGATTTTGCAAGGCTTCTTCAAATCGACTTTCTTGGCATTCGCTTGTATCAGGGGGTTATCATTAGCATCATTGTGATCTATGCTATCTTTCTGTTACTTCTTTTGTGGCATTAGTCTTATCTCTTGATGCATCAAATCTGATATTGTTGACGTTTGTTGTGCAGGAGAGAGGGCGCATTGGCTTCTTGGACCAAATCGACTTGCATAGAAACTACCTCAAAGCTTCTCAAATTGATCGGGTTTGCATAGATCATCATCATCAAGGCATCTACAAGGTTACCCAGGTAAGATCCACAGGTTTGTTTCTCTTTCCTTTATCCAATCCATTGACATAGCTCATAAATTGTTGAAACCCTAAATATCTTAAAACCCCCATTTTACATTTTCTCAGATCTACTTAGATCTAGTGGGTTGTTGGGCATAATACTGAAAACCCACCTCTATAGCATCCAAGGCATCCCGGATCTATAGTTTGGTGAGGATTAGCTTCCATTTGATCCCCTTCCCAGGCCAACTTAGCCTCTCCCAAGCAAGGCGCACTTCACTAGTTGAGCAAGTTGACCTAGATCTAGGTGGTGGGTGTTTGAGATTCCACTTGATTTGACATCTACACATCAAATAACATACACCCAGGTTGTCACTTTTCTGAAATTCACCTTGTGGGCCCTATTCCACATTTCAAGGGATTTAAACCCCATTTTGGACCACTTGGAACACTTAAACTCAGATCTACTAAGATCTAACCGGTGGATTGCCACGAAATTATAGATCCATACTTCTACCTGACCGATCTACCCGGATCTAAAGTTTGGATGCCATCCGACTTGTTTTGACCCACCTAACCCCACTTTTAGGCCTCCTTGGGTAAAGTCGCACCACCTTGGAGAAGTGAGTTGACTCACTTCCAGGAACTGGGTACTTGAGATTTTTGGAGATTTGGGACCAGAATAATTCAAAACCTAGGTCTAGAGTATCACTTTGTCAAATCTTGCCTTGGGGATAGCATTCCTTGTTTTAAGGGATTGTGGTCCACTTGGGTCAAACCTAGATCTAGACACATTCACCTATCAAGACCTTAATTGCCCACTGGTCTCAAGTGCTAGGAGTCCTAAACCACAAGTCAACCCTACTTTGACTCCACTTCCCAATTCCCAAGGCACTGGTTACTCTCTAAGTTAATTCAACCTTCCTAGATTGTTGGATTGACTTGTGATTTGACTTTTGCATGGTGAACCAAACCTTTGAAGCTATCATGTATCATGGTCAAGCTTGTCACTTGTACTAGTTAGCCCCAATTCAACCTTTAAACTACCCTGCATTGGACACGGTTCCCAAGGCAGTGGATCTTCCAACATTGAACTAGTACACTCATCCTAGATCTCACTACAAACATTATAAGTCACTCTCACATCAACTATGAACCAAAGCTATACCTTTTGAACCCCCTACTTGGCTTGTGACTTCATCTTTAGGTCTAGGATAAACCATACACCTAACTTCACTTGGAAATACCCTGATTTGGTGTCTTGGTTTTGATTTCTCCTGTCGGGAGTAGATCGGGTCTCCCCCTTTGTTGTCTGGGCTAGATAACATAAAGCGAAGGTTGCCTCGACTGGCGTGACAACCATATATATTGGAGGTCGAGGTGATCGTGGTTGCACCTTTTGAGTTGCCCTTCCCTATTGCCATCCATGACTGGATACATCCATAGGGGTAACTACAGTTTAGGTGATAACAAGTGTCTTTGGAACACCTCCTAAAAAACCCAAAAAATTCTAAGTTAAAAACTAAGTAAAAATGACGAAAAGTAACCAAGTAAAACAAGCTATGGGGCTTGTCTACTTGGGATCTTTGCTAGCCTTTAATGGCTGCAAATTTCAAGCTCTAGGGCAGCCAGGTAATACTTTGAAATCAAATCTAATACTACTTCAGAAAAACTTGAAAGATTTTGACAACTTAAACCAGTTTTTGAAAAGAAAGTACTAGATAACCAAGAAGCTTTGATCTATGAACAATAAACTCTTTATGAAATAAAAAAAAAAAAACTTCTTGATGACAGAATCTGATTTATTTAAGTTTTTAACAGCAGTATGTAAATCAGATCCACTTTGGATTAGTAACTAGTAACTATAAAATTTGATTTTTTCTTGAATGAGAGAGAGATGGAACAAATCCTTGTTGAAAATCGAAGCTTTGAAGATGGTTTAGTGATATTTGAAGGGACTATATCTGCAAACAATGATTAGTAAAAGGGGAAACAAACAAGATCCTCCTTCTTGCCAACTCAAGAAAACACCTGCACATCACAGATCTCACCAAAAAAATATTAAGTGTAGATGTATACTCATAAGAAACTATGATTGCATATCCATAAACAAATGAAAGATACAAAAATAATCTCTTACCAAGCACACATCACTAAGCTGCTACAATAAACAAATTGAAAACAACTTATCTCATAGATTGGTAACAATCTTTCCGATGAGCACACCACACCCTTGAAGAATGAAACTTATGCACAAGTCATCTTGGAAAAGGAATCAAGATATTACATCCACATATGACAAAACACCACAAGCTGACCTCCAAAGTCTTCTTTTATTCAAATGAGAAAAAATATTACAATCATAAGTCTCTTGCTCCAATTCTCACTAGTGAACAATGGAGAGAGTGCTTGAATATATAGAGAAATGGCCAAGGAAGGGCGTGAGTGCATGAAGGAATGAGTGGCACGTTTTTGGGAGTGGATGGGGCTGCCCCACCACTGAAATAGCTGCTCCATAACAGCACCAAAGGTGCCCACGCAGCAGCATAAAATCTGCTGCCCACTCCCCCAAAACGTGGGCTGCCCACTAACAAATGCGCCCCTCCCATCAAGGTAAATGCGCCCCTCTATATGGGCATGAGTTCCTCCACATATGGGGCTGCCAAAACACTACAAAATCAGCCCAATATGCTCCACACATGATGCTGATCCAAAACTGATCTGTCATTACTCCAAAAATTTAATATTTTTTTTTAAGTCATTTTTTCACTTTTTTGAATTTTTTCTTGACTTTTTGACTTTTTTTGGGTTTTTGGGCCATAGGAAAAAATTGAAGCACCCAAACCTTTGAAAAGATGGGTTTAGGGGTTAAGGGGGTGCTCTGAGTTAGAAAACGAGCACCCCTAAGGCAAAAAATACCTCCAGACGCCCCTTATAGGCCAATTACAAATTTTTTAATTGAACCATAAAAAAAATGGCCCAAATTACGGAAAAATTAAAACTTGCCGAAAATTAAAAACAACCTAGGGGGACTTAGCACATGTCCATATGACTCAAAATTAACGCCTAGCATGTTCATATACATTGACCCATAGACTCTAATAATCCCCTAAGGCCCGTCAGCCTCCTCAGGCATTCCAGCTTTGGAGGAGCAGGAGAAAAACCAATTAATTATGTTATGCACTAATGCAAGACATAATAGATAGGTGAAAAAACTCCTTGGAATACCTGACTTAGCCAAAAAGTCCTAAGGAACCGAGTCTTTTACAAAACCCCATGCTAGTACGTTTTTATTACAAACCCCGCAGGGCCATGGACATGTGGAAAAAATTTAAAAAACGGGGGCCTTTAAAAGGCCAGCTGGTCATCAAATCACCAAAATTGAACATGTATCATGTTCCACTCTGCCTGCTCGCTTGATAATCCAACCAAGTGCAACTTAGTTGGCAACATCAGGCTCCAACTGCGGGACGTGTGCTCGATCTGATTCAATCAAATAGAGTATGCGAGAATCCAAGAATCTCTGGTTCCTGCCACAAAATTAAAATGCATCAGTCCCATATCTTTGCCAAATGAAACATAAGTTGCAACATTTATCTCAAAGCAAAACTAAAGTAAGCGAATGAAACTAATATACATCAATAATATACAGAACATAATGTACAAAAATGCAAGGCAAAGGTTTAGAGATGGCCCTGCTATCAATCTGCCCCCGTGGGCATTAGGAAATCTTCTTTGAAAAACAGCTTGAGATGTTGTCCATTGACTGGGAGAGTCAATATTTCTCCATCCATAGTGCAAAGGAAGAAAGAATTAACCCCTGCTGGTTCAAATATAATATATGGTCCCAACCATAGGCTATCAAACTTTCCATGCTTCCCTGGCTTATCCCTTCGCTTGTCCCATAAAAGAACCCAATCACCTGGCTGGAAATCTTTTGGCTTAGCTGACCTGTCAAAAGTTCTTTTAACTCTGTCCTGATTTCTGATACTTTGGTCTAAGGCCTTTCTTCTAGACTCATCCAATTTCATAATTTGCTCAATTCTGTTCTGCATACCATCATCATTTGAATCATAATCATGCAACATCTGATACACTGGCAACTGAATGTGAATGGGAACAGAAACTTCCAAACCATAAACCAACTGGAAAGGGGTTTTCCCAGTAGCACGTTTCTGTGTTATTCTGTCGGCCCATATAGCAAATTTTATCTTAGAATCCCAAGACCTTTTGTTATCACCCACAGTTTTCTTTAAAATGTTCATTAAGGTCTTGTTGGTTGATTCAGCCAATCCATTTCCTTGGGGATAATAGTTGGATGAGTGGGAAAGGATTATACCATACTTGAAGCAAAAAGCTGAAAAGGCCATGGAACTAAAACTAGGACCATTGTCAGTTGTTATCTTGGATGGCACCCCAAATCTAGTTATAATATGATTTTCAAGAAAGTCCATAACTACTTTATCAGTGGCATACTTAGTAGGGATTGCTTCCACCCACTTGGTGAAATAATCGGTAGCAGTTAGGATCCAGGTATATCCATTGCTTGAGTTTTCCTTAAACTGACCGATAAAATCAAGACCCCATTGTTGGAAAGGGGCTTGAACAACTACTGGCTCAAGAGGTAAAGTTGCCAATTTCTGTTTCCCAGTGAACAACTGACATTGGGGACAACATCTGACAAACTTGTGCACATCAGCAAATAAAGTGGGCCAATAGTAACCTGATCTAAGGATCTTGTGGGCTGTGGTGTCTGCTGCATAATGCCCACCACAAAATCCAGTATGAAACTCAACCAGAAGTTTTTTGGAATCTGGTTCATCAACACATCTAAGAATCAAGCCATCGGGATTTCTCCAACCTAATCCATTTTGAGTTACGCAATACTTAGTGGCTTTGAGTCTTAGAGACCTTCTTTTGTGACCAACAAGATGTTCAGGACAAGTAAAATTGTTAAGAAGGTAGATAATGTCGGAATACCATTGAGTTTGACTTAATCTTTGAAGCTCTTCAGATATGACAGGTGCTGACTCATTATGCTGGCAAATCATTCCTACAGCTTTCTCATTACTTTCCGTCATCATGCGTGCAAGACCTTGACCTTTGATTAACTTGGTAGGTTTTATCTCCAAGTCATACTCTTGTATTTTGGACACCCATTTTCCCCTTATACCAAGGCAATCCTGTTGAGCTAATATATCTTTAACAGCGGTATGAGGGACATAACCCACAACCTTGGAATACCCAATATATATCCTGAAATGTTTCAAAGACTTAACAAGGGCATAGGCTTGTTTCTCCATTATAGTATATTTAAGCTCTGAATTTTGTAAAGCTTTACTAAAGAATGCTATGGGTTGTTCTTGGCCTTGGTCATTTTTCTGAAGTAAAACTCCAGCGATTGTATGCTCAGAAGCAAAGGAAAAGATTTGGAATTCCTTTGAATAATCAGGGCTTATTAACACAGGGGCTCTAGATATGGCATCCTTGATACCCGCAAAAGCTTCTCTTCCTTGCTTATTCCATTCAAACCTAGCATCTTTTTTAAGTAATAGTTGTAGAGGCTTCATTAGCTCAGCTAGATTTGGAATAAATCTTCAAGTGAAATTAATTTGGCCATTGAAGGATTGGAGAGCTTTGACATTGGTAGGGATAGGAACTTTTTTAATGGCCTCAACTCTTTCAGGATCAACCTTTACACCATCCTTAGTGATAATATGCCCTAATAGTTTGCCCTCATCAACACAAAGCACAGATTTAGCTGGATTTAAAGATATGCCATACTTTTTGCATCTCTCGAAAATCTTTCTAAGATGACCAACATGATCTGATCTTTCCTTACTATATACTGTTAGATCATCTTGATATATTTCAATAATTTTACCAATCAATCCATTAAAAGCAACATCCATAGCCCGTTGAAAGGTAGCACCAGCATTAGTAAGACCAAAAGGCATTCTAAGGTACATGAAAGTGCCCCAAGGTGTAGTAAAAGTAGTTTTATGTTGATCTTCCTTGTTGACTAGCACTTGGTTATATCCAGAAAATCCATCAAGAAAAGACATCATACCTGACCCAGTTACTTTCTGAAGTAAAGTGTCCATGCTTGGCAAAGGATAATTATCTTTTAGACATGCCCAATTCAAGTTTCGGAAATCAATGCACAATCTGATATCCCCATTCTTTTTTCTAACAACTACCAAGTTAGAACACCAAGAAGAGTGTCTTGTTGGAGTAATGATGCCTGCTGCCAACATCTTTTGAAGTTCTTTGTAAACCATAGGGGCCAACTTGGGATTTATCCGCCTCAGTTTTTGGCGAAAAGGCTTGATGCCAGGTTTAAAAGGGATTGTATGTTGAAAAATATCCTCACGATAAGCTTTAAGTTCATCATAGCTGAAAGCAAATATATCCCTATATTCATAGATCAAGTCAATCAAGGCTTTTCTTTCTTCTTGAGATATTCCCTTTCCAATTTTTATCATTTTTGGTTCTTTTTCAGTTCCTATATTTACCTCAATAAATTCTCCTAGTTTTATTGAACCCTTTTTCTTTTTATGGCCATCTTGTCTGTCAAAAAGTTGTTCTAACCGGGTGATGCCTTTGGGAATTTTGTTCCTTGGTTGATCCTCTTCCTCCGGATACTCTTTTCCTTCTTCCTTATAGGTGATTTGACAATCAGAAAATTCTTGAAGATTATGGATGAAGTTGAGAATTTGCTTGTCACTATCAAACACTTGCCAATGATCTATGTTGTCAGGAATTAAAGGTCTAAAGTTGATTTCAAATTTCCCATTCCCCTTTAATATCTCCTCAGTTGGTTGAAGTGTAGAAGCTGCCACAGCTAGTTCATCTGCCTCAATGTTTTCTTCTCTAGGAATTGCCATGATATTTAAAGCATCAAACCACTCCATAGTATCCCAGACAACATTCCTATATTGTTTCAACCTTCGGCTTTTGCAAGCAAATATGTTTTTAACCTGGGAAACCACTAAGTCAGAATCACCTTTAATAGATAAAATTTTAATCCCCATATCTTTGGCGATTTCTAACCCTTGCAAAAGGGCTTCATACTCAGCCACATTATTTGATGCATCAAACTCAAGTCTGAAAGCAAATTTGAAAGTTTGTTTAGAAGGAGAAGTTATGACAATTCCAGCTCCTTTTCCGTATCTTGAAGATGCCCCATCAAAACTCATCCTCCATACCTCATCCTTCTTTTCATCTTTGGATGCTTCTTTAAAAGGTGCTATGAAATTTGAACAGATAGCATAGTTTCCAAAGTTGTCTGTTTGATGCACAAATTCATTAGCCAGATTCTGTGGGTCTTCAACATGGAGTTTTCTAGCTTGTTCATTGTATAACTTAACAGTTGTATGTTCTGATGCAGGGATAGTAGCATATGACCAATCCATCCTTATGTCTCCCCCTAAAGATGCAGCCCACTTTCTGGATAAAAGCATTCCCCAATTGTCTGGTACATCAATTACTACGACATCCATGGTTAAATGGACATCAGGATACTTGGCCAACCTAACAGGTAGATTTATAATTATACCAATAGTATCAACTTCCCTTGAATCCATGGCACACACATTGTGATAGGTCTAGTTGTCTTTAAGCCCAATTGATCCATAACCCTTTTGGTCATAACGTTTGAAGAAGCACCAGAGTCCAACATGCAATTGTGCACAAGCATATTATTGACTAGCAAGGAGACATAGAAGGGAGGGTGGTCTTCCTTGTGAGGGTCCACACTATGCAAAATAATTGGGTCATCTTTATGATTGACTATGTTTTGAAGGTCAGGTTCTTCTCTAGTCTGGCTAAGACTAACTATCTCTGAGTTCATAGGAGCCTTGCCCTTTTCATGTTGAGGATGATCTATCACTTTCATAAGATTTTCTTTCAAGCTTGGGATTTTGATAAGGTCAGTAACAAGAACAGGAATCTTTGCAGAAGATAACCATTGAGCCAAATCGACATGAAGACTTTCAGAGTTGGAAGAAGGTGTTACCTTAGGGATATTCTGATTTGAGTTTGATGTTCCAATATTGTTCTTTCTTTGATATGTTAGGCCTTTGAACTTTGACATCTCAAGAATTTTCTCTGGTGGAGGCATCTCACCAAATCTAAGGGTAGCTTTATATTTCAAGTCCTGGCTGTAACATCTAGCTTGTTCCCAAGTTTCTTTAGAGACAGGGTGAGTTTGACCCACGACATTGATATATTCAGGCTGGTTCTCAGGCTCGCTTGCTAATCTGACACTGCTACTGGCTTCTGACGGATTTTGTTCCATTGACCATTTAAATATAGCACAAGTAGACTCCTCATGGAAACTATCACATGCCCTACAAAAGGGAGGAATTTCTTCTGAAAGAGCATTTACAGTTTCCAAAGGATTTGGGGTCCTCTGATCTTGAAATGGAACCTTTCTCTGAAATTGAGGCCTAGGAGCATATTGGGGCTTAGGCACATACTGGCTTGAAACCTGGTGGTTTTGAGATCTTTCAATGGAGATCAACCTGTTCTGTATGGCAGTCATGTTAGAAGCTTGATTTGAAACAGCCTCTTTTAGGAGTTGAGCGATTTCTTTCAAAGGTTCCTTTGAAAGATCCTTGATCTCAGTGCTAATGGTCTTTTCCTTACTCTCACTTTGCTTCATAGGAACATTGGCCCTTGTGAAACCAGGAAGATGAGACTTGCCACAATTTAACATGTTCTTATCAATTTTCTCGGCCAATTCCATGGCCTTCTTTAGATCGGCAGGTTCTTTATCAGCTAATTGATATTTCAACTCTCCACTAAAAGCTTCCATGTAGTAAATGAGGATGGAATTATCAGGTGGCTTGATATCAGCATGAAGTCTACCCACAATTTCATTGAATTTGTTGTTAAATTCTTCCATTGTCTCATTTTCGTTTTTCTTAGTATTGGTCAAGGCAGCTAGAAGGTAGCGGTCTTCTTTGATGTCCCCCCATTTGGCCAAGAAAGCAGTTTCAATTTCTTTGTAGGTTTTGTACTTGTCAGCTTCCAACTTGTTAAACCATTCATAAGCATTTTCTTCCAAAGACAAAGCAAACAACTTCATTTGATTTTTGATTCTTATTTGATTTTTGATAATAGAACAAGTTAAGATCAGGCTAAAGATTAACAAATTTGAGGGCACAATCTTCCTGACTTGTTCAAACATTGAAGAATGGTTTAAATGATGCAATATGAAATTATGCCAAGGAGAAGACTGTCTGATGCAAACATCCTCCATCAAAGAATTGATAGGATCATAAAATTTATGCAAGTTAAACTCAGGGATGGATGGAGGGAAGACATAAGACATGTGATTCGATTCATTTTCACACAAATTAACTTCTTCATTTACTTCTCTCACATATTCAATTTGATTCTCCTTGGGACTGATGATTAAATAGAAACCAAGTGGAGACAAATCAAAGCTTAGAAGACGAAAAATCAAAGTAAGACCCTCTTGATGCTCAAAAATGGAGAAAAGATGGAATTGATCTTTAAACACCTTTTCTAGCCACCTAGAATGATTGATAAATTGACAACAAGCATTATGGTTCCAACGTGACTGAAAAGGGAAATGAAGTGCATTTTCTCCAAACACGTAATCATGCTTATACTTCTTATTGAAAATTTTAAAAGCAAAAGACTGACTAGACCACCAACCCAAAGATGATTGAAAAAGTTGGGAAGGGAGGGTGGATTGCAAATATGAACAGTCTCCTAGATGGATAGAAAGATTTGGCCTTGAAATTTGACAAAATGAAAGACCTTTCATAATAGCACTAGGAATGACTTCAAACTTTTGATTAAATCTGATTTGAGGACAAGATTCTAACTCTAAGAAAAAGCTATCTTGACTAAGGATAGAAAAATTTAAAGACTCATTATAAGAAGTGGAAAACAGATTAGAGCATCTAGTGTGATTCCCTAATTCATCCTCATCTTGAGATTGACCTTCTATTGATTCATCATTAAAATTATAAGAGGATAAGTGATCATTTATAATATCTTGATTAAATGCACAATGATCACGAGAGATCACCATTAAAGGATCTTGGTCGATGCTTTCACTTTCTTCTTCTTCAATAAGGTGATAAGGAATTGAATGATCATTAAATATGGAATGATTAATGAGTTTCTCTGAGGGAAGAACTTCAATAGACTGACTGACTAAAGGCTCATCCTTAGAAATTACCTCAGGATCAAGACTAGGGCTACCTAAAAAGAAATTTGAAAACTTATGATTTATACAATGATTATGGATTTGACTTTCAATCGGCTCAAAAGTGGAAGACTTATCCTCAAAAGAAATTGAGCAGGAGGGGTCATCTTCGGATGTTGGCAATTCACTTGATGTTTGATTATTAACAGATTCAACAATAGGATCAAAAAGGGGAAGGTTTTGATTTGAAAAATATACATCATCGGATTCATTTCCCCATCTTTCTAAGAAATTTTGCTCAAACATGTCATACCCGGAAATGCTATTGGGCTTCAAATTTAAGAACCAGATCTCAGCTCTTCCTTTGAAGGATGAAGCCAATAGTTTCATACACATATCCTCATGGGTTATGGATAAATCTTTAATAATTTCCCTAAAAAGTTCAAGGTGTCTTTTAGCAGATACTTCATGACTTCCATCAAATTTAGACAACCTTTCACGGGCTTGATGAGGGATATGATGAGGATACCCAACAATTTTTGAGAAGTCAAAAACTTTCAAACGACCAAAAGTCCTAGGACGCTCAGAAGCAGCCATGGATGGCAAAAATTTATTTTTTAATTTTTAAATTTTTAAATTTTTTTTGTTATTAAATCAAGAACCTAAATACAAAAAGATGCACCCCATGGGTTCTAGATAATGATAGGATCGATCACCAGTGGAGTCGCTTATGTGGAGTTGCCAGGTAGATTTTAAAACTCTTCTACCAAGATGTATGTCGTTTAAAGTGCAGGGATAGAGTGAGACAAAACAGGTATGATGAACCAAGGTAGGCCTCTACCTCCCCGGCAACGGCGCCAAAAATGTTAATGTTGGCAAAGAGAACGGGAGTAGAGATTTGAAAAATATATGTCGAACCAGGGTAGGCCTCTACCTTCCCCGGCAACGGCGCCAAAAATGTTATCACACAACTTGTAGTTGCCCCTAGAGGTATCCCATCCGGGACGGTAGAGGAGACAGGCAACTAAAGAGGTGACCCAAGAGATGCCATGGTTCCCAATGCAATGTGGGAGTCACGTCAACCGAGGCACTCTTCGCTTTAGGTCAAGGTGTAATTAGACCAAGGGGGAGACCCTATACCCCAATCATTGTTGATTGGACCCGAACAAAGGTTTCTAAGGGTAGGTAAGTAATGAGTTACGGAAACCAATGCAAGGCTAAGTGGACCTAAGGGTTAAGGTATGGTTGAGGGAAGTATAATAGATTATTAATGTTTCAACCTATGTATGGTTTAGGCCACATAATGGGGTATGATGACTAGGTATAGTACCATGTGTTTGCACAAGTGGGTCTTGTTTCCTTGGGAAGTGTGAAATGGTCTAGGTGGACCCACAAGGTGGAGTTAGGTGTGAGGTTGGTACTATAGGTTAGATATAAGCTAGATCTATAAGTTTGAATGGGTTCTATGAGTACCCATGTACTAGATCTAGGGTTTGACACGAATCCCAAGGAGTGCGACTTGCTTGGTGATGGACTAGTGCCTTGTTAAGTGGGCTAATGGGGTCAAGAAGGATGTCAAAGTGTAGATCGGGACACCTAGAAGCCAAGTCAAGTGGGTTGAATGAGATCTAATGGTTGGATCTTACTAGATCTAGGTTTTTAAGTGATTACCCTAAGTGGACCACAATCCCTTAAAACAAGGAATGCAATCCCCAAGGCAGATCTTGACGAAAGGACAGTATAGACCTAGGTTTCAAGGCATGGGCATTCCAAATCCACGAAAAACTCAAACACCCACTTCCTAGAAGTGGACCAACTCAAATCTTCAAGGGGGTGCGACTTGCTCAAGGAAGGGCAAAAGATGGGTTTGGTGGACCAAATCAAGTCCGACGACCACCAAACTGTAGATCCAAGTGGCTTGTACCCCGATCTATGTATCTTAAAAAATTTAAGTGAATCCAATGGCTAGATCTTTGTAGATCTGAGTTTTAAAGTACCAAGAAGATCAAAGGGGGGTTTCAACCCCTTAAAACATGGAAAGATGTCCACAAGGTAGTTTTCACCAAAGTAAGGATATGGGTTTAGGTTATCAAGTGTCTAGAATGCAAATCAATTGAGATCTCACCTACCCATGTGCTAGATCTAGCCCAACAAGCCTCTCTCTAGGAAGTACGATTTGGGTCAAGGAGGGCTTTTTGCCTTGAAAAATGGATCAATTCTTAGCCAATCTCCACCAAACTATAGATCCAACTAGGGGTGGATACTATAGAGGTGGGTTTTCAATATCTTTTCAAGAACAAGGCTAGATCTAAGTAGATCTAAAAAAATACCAAAAACAAGGGTTTTAATTTGATTAGGGTTTTTGTGATCTAGAAATTATGGAAGATTCAAGGAAGAGAAGATCATACCTCTTGGAACATACCTGGATGAAGAGATGAATGCTAGTTGAGACGAGGATTACTTTGCCAAAGATCAAATGGAGAATTGTTGAAGCCCTCTTGCCAAATCGATTTTTCCAAGCCACATGTGATTCCTTCTAACCTGTCAAGCCAAGGAGCAAAGCATCAATCAGTTTAACAAATTGAAGGTAGATACAAGCAAGAGAGAGAGAGGAACATAGAATAGTTGACACAAAGGCAAAACTACTCCCTGTTAAACCCAAAACGACTTCTTCCAAGCTTGAAGGGCAAGCCTCCCCACCAATTCACACTTGTCAAAATCGTCCTCTTCACCTGCAAATAAAGTATGGCAAATATGCAAGATAGCTACAATAGATCCTCCAGTGCAATGGACAATAGCATTTACAATCGAAACAACCAACATCCACTCCAATCCAAGCATGTACTCCAAAAGATAGAAATTTTATTCCAAGAGCCAAGAGCCAAAAATCTCTAGATGAATTTTACAATGAGAGGCTCCCTCCTTAAATAGGATGGGGAGAGAGTACAATCCTAACCACTTTTTACATGAGCGGCTAAGATTAAAAGATCTCATGATCTAATCAATGGTTGAGATGAGCTCAACAATAAAATACATGGACCACTAATAAAATATAATGTAAGTGGACAAAATCGCCCTATAAGGGGGGAATCCCACCAAATCATGATGACAAAATATCATAAGGGGCTTATGGTGGGTCCAAGGGGTAATTTTATCCCTCCTTGGTCAATCCCCATAGCACAATACCCAATAAATAATCATGAAAGTACCAAATCGTGCCTCCATAGTGAAGTCGTGGTCCTCAAAAGACCTCAAAAATCCACAGAAAGTGCCATAAGTGATGGATGCGGGCCCCGATGAAGCTGAAACTGCTGAAGAAGGTGTGGAAGGTCCCGATCTATCATCACTGATCATCCCATGCCATAACTTTTCCTCAGTAGCCCAAATCGATTTCTTCAATAGCCATTTCTACCAATCCTGAAATGCCTCGGGAAGCGTGAAACTGCCCCAAACAGCCTCCTGGAGTGCTGGCGCTGTCAAGGTGAGGGCACCAATGTGTCCGGGAGGGGGGTAATATGGTAAAAACAAGTGGCTGGACCACCCCCTCCATCATCAGCGCCCTAGGTCAACCGGATAAAAATCACATCTGCTCCGACAGGGCCTCCGACAGACCAAAACTGCACTAGGACAGCCTACTGAGGCTAAATCATAACTGTAAGTGCCCGGAACTGAAAACAAACTGTCCCATTGGACTCAGAAAGTCCAAATCCATCCAAGATGTGTACTCATACACCATATGAATCTCTGCATGATCAAAATAAATATCCAATATACCGGATCAAGGCCAATAATAATGCGCTGTACATATACAAACACTGCTGTAACCCCAGAATCATCATCATAACCCTGTAGCTGCTGCATAGAGTCATCATGTATGTATACATAGACCATATATCATCTATCCATATCATCATAAGGTCCAACATCTCATGTCCCATGGTCCTCCATGGTCAAACTAGGTCTAACCAAGACCAAATATAACTCAGATTATCATCAACAGCTGCTGCAAAGTGTCAAGGTTAATATATGCTCTACAACTTATTCAAATAACAATTATAACACAGAGTAATCATGACTGGCGATCTAAATCCAAATATATAGTGTCGTTAATTATTATTATTACTCAGACTAGACTTTCAGGATCATACTTATTTCATAGTTGTGATCAATTTGCTAGTGAAGGGTGAAGGCTTAAATTAACTGGCTAGGCTAAGGGATGACTTAACTGTCTTGACTTTGTGACACTTTGGCAAGGGAAAGGGAATACACCATAGTATATACTGAATGAGCAATAACACAGGGAATGGCGGTGTCTCACAAATGGATGAGTTGTTTAAAGAGGGTTTATTCACCTTCACAGATGCGCACAATCCATAATACAAATAAGGCCAGCAATTGTTTAGATATAGCATTTAAGTTCTATTGCTTTTGGGCCTGAAGTTTCCATAGCCTTGATCTATGTGTGTTTATAAACACATTGCATAGATTTACATTTTTTCTTTAGGCTTTCTGCTGCAGGTGTGTTTTTAAGGCACTTGTTTACCTGAGCACTTCTAGGTGTGTCAAAGACAGCTTGTTTACCTAGGTATTTATTTTCCAAAAGATATAACATTTTATTTTCATTGCCATGTTCATTTGGCATGCCTCTCATTCATGTGTGTTTAGAAACACATTGCATGAATGGGCTTTTCATACAAGATATAGCATTTAATTTTTCCAGATTTTGTATTCATGGCAGCACTAAAAGTTTCAGGTTTAGCCAACACAACTTTAGTGACTAGAGGGGATTCTCAAGGAACTCCAACTCACCATAGATAAGTTTTGTCACCAACTCAGAGCCGAGACACAATAAACAGGGAAGCTCATCCAATACAGAGGCTACAGTGGGGAAAAGTCCTCCATGCCACTAGTCAAGTAGTAGGTCAGGGTGATAATCTAAAAGGTAGGCCATGGATGGATGAAGACAATGAAATGATGGAGCCAACACTAGCAAGCCAAAGTATGGTGTAATGATCACCTCTATTCTCCCTAAGGAGGGTATGTACCAATGAGTATGAATAGTGAACTTCTAAGTCTGAGTAGGGACAATATAATATATATAATAGATCAACCAGGTCCATATATCTATATGATCGCCAGATCATGACACTAAGTGCTAAGACATGCTATAAGAATAAGTATAAAAGCAATCTAACCATAACACCACGATATACCTGCTGAGTCATATACCTGAAAGCTCATCAACCTGTACCATCATCTGTCCTCTGAGACTGCTGCTGTAACTCTGGGCACTACTGACTGCTCTGTACCAATGGTATAATGGCTACATCGGTCATCTCTCTGAGTGTCCTGAGACTCAGTCATGGCATGGGGAATACAACTGCTATCCACAATCTGATAGTGATCCAAAGATAGCTGCTCATCTCATCATCTCAAAGTAAAGGAACTGGCTGAAATGTGCTCTGGAATCTGAAAAATAATGTATGGTAGCCCGGCTACTATATATGTGATAACAGTAACCAAGAATAAACAGCACATACATTTGTCAAATAAAAAATTTTATTCATCATTTACTCCCATTTAGAATAATCATCATTTAACTGCACACTAGTCAATAATATGAAAATAAAATCGAAAAAAGACCAGTGCCTTATAATGGAGTCAAATAAACAAATGCATAAGCAGAAAAAGTAGATGTTGTGCAAGTGTTCTTGGTTTATTTTAAAATTAATGTGAATGTGATCCTTTTATTATGGCAGGTGGGTTCCCAATATACGCGAGGTACGGGGGAACATGTCCGGAATTTTGAAGCGTGGCTTCCCTCTCAGGCTTGGGATGAATCGGAGTCTTGAGGAGGTGTTCAGATGCTATACCAACGAGGGCAAGCCTAACGGTTTCCAAGAGGTCACTACTCAGTGTGGTCCCAAGCCTTCTGGGAAATTTGCCCACAACAACAAAATACGTGTTGTGCCGGATTTTCACAAAAGGGATTTTTTATTAGGGCAGTGTTAAATCCTATTACTAGTCATCCCCTCCTTTCTGATGTGTACCAACTGGATCAGACTGAGCTGCAAGTTGGCCACAGAGCATACGAGAGAAGACCTTGGTATTTTTATAAAAATTTTATGAACCCAAATTTTATCTTTTTAAAACCCCAGGAGTCTCTTTTCAGGCACGTATTTCGGGCAAGCCCTCATACAGAAAACCTACTTCGGGAAAGCAAGGGGGGCGTTATGAGTTTGTAAAAAAAATGTGAAAAACTATGTTATGAGTGAACTTGTGGCCCGCCAGTGGAACGGACCAACAAGGTTTATTTTAATCCTAATTAATTTTATTAAATGCCGGAAAACAAAGAAATAAACTACTCTAAAAATCACGCCATGAAAATGAGACGACACAGGCCACCCCTGGGGGGATGGGGTATGGGCACGAGCTAGCCCACTTGCTCTCGTTTAATAGTTGTTTACAATGATTTAGAGAAGTGCCCCAGTCTACTTTAAGTGACTTGGTGGCTTACAAAATTCTAGGAAAAAATGACCGTTTTTTGAAAAAAATGAAAATTTGTCCTCCGGATTGCCTGGATGCTCTAAATTTCGGCAGCACTTCCTCCTACCTGTTCGTCTTTTGCTGCAAACCAGCAAGCAATAATTAGTATAAGATGCCCAAAAACACTTTAAGAGTATCTTTGGAACACCTCCTAAAAAACCCAAAAAATTCTAAGTTAAAAACTAAGTAAAAATGACGAAAAGTAACCAAGTAAAACAAGCTATGGGGCTTGTCTACTTGGGATCTTTGCTAGCCTTTAATGGCTGCAAATTTCAAGCTCTAGGGCAGCCAGGTAATACTTTGAAATCAAATCTAATACTACTTCAGAAAAACTTGAAAGATTTTGACAACTTAAACCAGTTTTTGAAAAGAAAGTACTAGATAACCAAGAAGCTTTGATCTATGAACAATAAACTCTTTATAAAATAAAAATAAAAATAAAAACTTCTTGATGACAGAATCTGATTTATTTAAGTTTTTAACAGCAGTATGTAAATCAGATCCACTTTTGATTAGTAACTAGTAACCATAAAATTTGATTTTTTCTTGAATGAGAGAGAGAGATGGAACAAATCCTTGTTGAAAATCGAAGCTTTGAAGATGGTTTAGTGATGTTTGAAGGGACTATATCTGCAAACAATGATTAGTAAAAGGGGAAACAAACAAGATCCTCCTTCTTGCCAACTCAAGAAAACACCTGCACATCACAGATCTCACCAAAAAAATATTAAGTGTAGATGTATACTCATAAGAAACTATGATTGCATATCCATAAACAAATGAAAGATACAAAAATAATCTCTTACCAAGCACACATCACTAAGCTGCTACAATAAACAAATTGAAAACAACTTATCTCATAGATTGGTAACAATCTTTCCGATGAGCACACCACACCCTTGAAGAATGAAACTTATGCACAAGTCATCTTGGAAAAGGAATCAAGATATTACATCCACATATGACAAAACACCACAAGCTGACCTCCAAAGTCTTCTTTTATTCAAATGAGAAAAAATATTACAATCATAAGTCTCTTGCTCCAATTCTCACTAGTGAACAATGGAGAGAGTGCTTGAATATATAGAGAAATGGCCAAGGAAGGGCGTGAGTGCATGAAGGAATGAGTGGCACGTTTTAGGGGGTGGATGGGGCTGCCCCACCACTGAAATAGCTGCTCCATAACAGCACCAAAGGTGCCCACGCAGCAGCATAAAATCTGCTGCCCACTCCCCCAAAACGTGGGCTGCCCACTAACAAATGCGCCCCTCCCATCAAGGTAAATGCGCCCCTCTATATGGGCATGAGTTCCTCCACATATGGGGCTGCCAAAACACTACAAAATCAGCCCAATATGCTCCACACATGATGCTGATCCAAAACTGATCCGTCATTACTCCAAAAATTTAATAATTTTTTTTAAGTCATTTTTTCACTTTTTTGAATTTTTTCTTGACTTTTTGACTTTTTTTGGGTTTTTGGGCCATAGGAAAAAATTGAAGCACCCAAACCTTTGAAAAGATGGGTTTAGGGGTTAAGGGGGTGCTCTGAGTTAGAAAACGAGCACCCCTAAGGCAAAAAATACCTCCAGACGCCCCTTATAGGCCAATTACAAATTTTTTAATTGAACCATAAAAAAAATGGCCCAAATTACGGAAAAATTAAAACTTGCTGAAAATTAAAAACAACCTAGGGGGACTTAGCACATGTCCATATGACTCAAAATTAACGCCTAGCATGTTCATATACATTGACCCATAGACTCTAATAATCCCCTAAGGCCCGTCAGCCTCCCCAGGTATTCCAGCTTTGGAGGAGCAGGAGAAAAACCAATTAATTATGTTATGCACTAATGCAAGACATAATAGATAGGTGAAAAAACTCCTTAGAATACCTGACTTAGCCAAAAAGTCCTAAGGAACCGAGTCTTTTACAAAACCCCATGCTAGTACGTTTTTATTACAAACCCCGCAGGGCCATGGACATGTGGAAAAAATTTAAAAAATGGGGGCCTTTAAAAGGCCAGCTGGTCATCAAATCACCAAAATTGAACATGTATCATGTTCCACTCTACCCGCTCGCTTGATAATCCAACCAAGTGCAACTTAGTTGGCAACAAATCCGATGATATATATTCTTCAAATCAAATCCAAGATCAAAACCTTCCCCTTTCTGATCCTATTGTGAATCAATTAATAATCAAATATCAACATCCGGTGATGACCCCTCCTGCCCAATTTCTTTTGAGGATAGATCTTCCACTTTCGAGTCAATCGAAATTCAAATCCCTAATCATTGTATAAATCATAAGTTTTCAAATTTCTTTTTAGATAGCCCTAGTCTTGCTCCTGAGGAAATTTCCGAAGTTGAGCTTTTAATCAGTAAGTCTATTGAAGTTCCTCCCTCAAAGAAACCCATTAGTCATTCCATATTTAGTGATCATTCAATTCCTTATCACCTTATTGAAGAAGAAGAAAGTGAGAACATCGACCAAGATCCTTTAGTGGTGATTTCACATGATCATTGTGAAAATGATCAGGATATGATAAATGAAGTTGTTAATTTCCCCCCTAATCAATTAAATGATCACTTATCCTCTTATAATTTTAATGATGAATTAATAAAAGATCAATCTCAAGATGAGGAAGAGTTAATAAATCACACTAGATGTTCTAATCTTTGTTCCACCTCTTATAATGAATCTTTAAATTTTCCTTTTTTCATCTTTAATCAAGATAACTTAGAGTTAGATAGTTATGGTCAATCTTGTCCTCAAATTGTAAATATTAAACTTGATGAAAAGATTGAAATTATTCATAGAGTAAAGAGTGTTTTCTTTTGTCAAAATCCAAGGTCAAACTTGTTTATCCATTTGGGAGAATTTTCATATTTGCAATCCACCCTCCCTTCCCAAGTCTTTCAATCATCTTTGGGTTGGTGCTCTAATCGATCTTTTGCCTTGGAAATTTTCAATATGAAGTATAAGCATGATTACATGTTTGGAGAAAAAACACTTCATTTCCCTTTTCAGTCACTTTGGAACCAAAATGTTTGTTGTCAAGTCATCAATCATTCTTGGTGGCTAGAAAAGGTGTTTAAAGATCAATTTCATCTTTTCTCCATTTTTGAACATCAAGTGGGTTTGATTTTGATTTTTCGTCTTCTAAGCTTTAATTTGTCCCCACTTGGTTTTTATTTGATCATCAGTCCCAAGGAGAATCAAATTGAATATATGAGAGAAGTGAATAAAGAAAGTAGTATGAGTCAAGAAAAGTCAAATTTTTCATCACATATTTTTCCTCCATCCATCTCGAAGTTTAGCTTGCATAATTTTTATGATCCCATCGATTATTTGATGGAGGATGTTTGCATCAATCAATCTTCTCCTTGGCATGATTTCATTTTGCACCATTCAAGCCCTTTTGAAATTTTTGAACAAACTAGAAAGATTGTGCTATCAAATTCCTCAATCTTTAAACCAATCCTGGCTTGTTTTATTAACAAAAATCGAAAAAGAATCATTAACCTTTTCGATAAATGGTTGCACTAGATTTATGATTTTACCTAGCATTTGTGTTTCTTGGTTAGAGTAGGGTAGGTAGGTTTTCTAATAAGCTCATTTGAGTAGTAGGATTTGTGTGCTTTCCTTTTTTTCGAGTGTTGAGTATTGCCCTTTTTTTTCTTGCTAAGTTGTTGATTGAGTTGAGCCTTGCTCCTTCCTAAGCTTGTCTCACCTCCTGCATGCAGTGAAGAGTAGTTAGACCTTTTTGACTTTTTTTTGAGTTCTTTTGTGTTAGTTGAGTTGAGTATGCCTGCTTGAAAAGCTTTCCTTCCTCCTGCAAAGTAAAATGAATAAAATTTATATGCTATGCTAGATTTGTATTTCTACTTATGCATTTCAGTTTTTGCTGTAGACTAGATTACATTTTTCAGCATGTATTTTATATTTTTCCCATACATGCTTCATGTGGTATTCTAGTGTCAGTGGACACAGATACAGGTGCAAAATAAAGCTGAAAGAAAGGATGACGAGTTGCTGAATTGAAGATTGATGCAGAGCAGTTCGAGACCAGAGATTCTGAGGTTCTCAAGCGCTCTCTCCCTTAGAGCACTTGTCCCAGCTAGAGCCAGATGTTATTACACCATAGTAGTTGGGCTACTATTATTGCTGAGCATATATCTGCATTTTTCAGAGCTTGGATTTTTCAGAGATTGGCTATGATGAACTTGTTATTTGTGATCACTCATGGATCAGAGCAGTGTATTGTATCAAATTTTTGTTAGGCTTTGTGCCAACGCTGAGCCTTGAGAGCTTAGATTTGATAACTGATGTGACCCTTTGTTCCATACAGTTTCAGTTAAGTGCCCAGTGATTATATTGCAGCAGTGTTTCAGATGATTATTGATGATTATTTTGATGTGATGTGACCTATGGACTTTTGATTACTGACTTTGGATTTTTATCTTGTTGTTTTAGTCATTTTCATAGCTTTGACTTGGTATATGATTCATGATGTGGAAAAACTATTTAAAATGAAATGAACTATCTTGATGATGTTATAAATTATAAAATGGACCTATTACTTGCACACTCAGGTTTTCTGACAAAACTCATTGGTTTCCGTAACTCATATTTTACACGTTTCCCTAGGAACCTTTGGGTTAGTCGATCTTCATTGATTGGCTAAGGTCTCCCCCTATCTCTTGGGTCACCTCTTTAGTTTTCCATCTCCTCTACCGTCCTGGATGGGATACCTGTTATCACATATATAGTAGCCGGGCTACCATACATTATTTTTTCTGATGCCAGTACACTATTCAGCCAGTTCCCTTACATTTGAGATGCTGAGATGAGCATCTATATTGAATCACTATCAGATTGTGGACAGCAGTATATATTCCCCATGCCATGACTGAGTCTTAGGACACTCAGAGAGATGACCGATGTAGCCATTATACCATTGGTATAGAGCATTCAGAAGTGCCCAGAGTTACAGCAGCAGTTTCAGAGGATAGATGATGGTACAGGTTGATGAGCATTCAGGTATATGACTCAGCAGGTATATCATTGTGTTATGGTTGTATTGCTTTTATACTTATTCTTATAGCATGTCTTAGCACTTAGTGTCATGATCTGGCGATCATATAGATATATGGACCTGGTTGATCTTATTATATATATTATATTGTCCCTACTCAGACTTAGAAGTTCACTAGTCATACTCATTGGTTTTACCCTCCTTAGGGAGAATAGAGGTGATCATTCCACCTTACCTTGGCTTGCTAGTTGGCTCCATTATTCATTGTCTTCATCCATCCATTTCCTACCTTTTAGTTTATCACCTTGACTTACTACTTGACTAGTGACATGGAGGACTTTTCCCCACTGTAGCCTTTGATTGGATGAGCTTCCCTGTTTATTGTGTCTCGGCTCTGAGTTGGTGACAAAACTTACCTATGGTGAGTTGGAGTTCCTTGGAATTCCCCCTAGTCACTAAAGTTGTGTTGGCTAAACCTGAAACTTTTAGTGCTGCCATGAATACAAAATCTGGAAAATGAAATGCTATATCTTGTATGAAAAGCCCATTCATGCAATGTGTTTCTAAACACACATGAATGAAAGGCATGCCAAATGAAAATGGCCATGAAAATAAAATGTTATATCTTTTGGAAATGTAAATACCTAGGTAAACAAGCTGTCCATGACACACCTAGAAGTGCTCAGGTAAACAAGTGCCTTAAAAACACACCTGCAGCAGAAAGCCTAAAATAAATGTAAATCTATGCAATGTGTTTATAAACACACATAGACCAAGGCTATGGAAACTTCAGGCCCAAAAAACAGTGGAACTTAAATGCTATATCAAAACAATTGCTGGCCTTATTTGTATTATGGATTGTGCGCATCTGTTAAAGGTAATGTTATCACACAACTTGTAGTTGCCCCTAGTGGTATCCCATCCGGGACGGTAGAGGAGATAGGAAACTAAAGAGGTGACCCAAGAGATGCCACGGTTCCCAATGCAAGGTGGGAGTCACGTCAACCGAGGCACTCTTCGCTTTTGGTCAAGGTGAAACAAGACCTAGGGGGAGACCCTATAACCAATCAAAGGTGATTGGACCCAAACAAAGGTTCCTAAGGATAAGTAAATGATGAGTTACGGAAACCAATGAAAGGTTGAGTGGACCTAGAAGTTAAAGTATGGTTGAAGGTGGTTTGAGAGATGGCTAGTGTTTCAGCCAATGTATGATTTAGGCCACATAATTAGGTATAATGACAAGGTATAGTACCATGTGCTACACAAGTGGATCCTACTTTCTTGGGATATGTGAAATGGCTTGAAGTGGACCCACAAGGTGAAGTTAAGGGATGCAATTGGCACTAGAGGATATGTAGTGAGTAGATCTATGGATCTAAGTTGGATTTAGGAATACCCATGTATCGGATCTATGGTTTGACACAATTCCCAAGGAGTGCGACTTGCTTTGAGGAGGACTAGTGCCTTGTTGGATGGGCTAATGGAGTCAAAAGGTATGTCAAAGTGTAGATCGGGACACCTAGAAGTCAAGTCAAGTGGGCTAATTGAGATAAAATGGTTGGATCTAGCTAGATCTAGGATTTCATGAAATGACCCTAAGTGGACCACAATCCCTTAAAACAAGGAATGCTACCCCCAAGGTAGATCGTCACAAAATGATACTCTAGACCTAGGTTTCAAGGTATGGCCGTTCCAACTCCACAAAAATCTCAACCACCCACTTCCTCTAAGTGGGCAAACTCACTCACCCAAGGGAGTGCGACCTTGCTCAAGGAGGGCTAAAAGGTGGATTAAGTAGACCAAATCAAGTCCAATGGCCACCAAACTGTAGATCCAAGTGGCTTGTGCCCCAATCTATGTGGATCTAGAAAATCAAGTCAATCCAAGGGTTAGATCCTTCTAGATCTGAGTTTTGAGGTGCCAAGAAATTCAAAAAGGGGGTTTTAATCCCTTAAAACGTGGAATGATGCCCACAAGGTAGAAATCACCAAAGTAAGAATCTGGGGATAGGTTATCAAGTGTGCAGATTGCAAATCAAGTGGGATCTCACCTACCCATGTGCTAGATCTAACCCAACAAGCCTCTCCAAGGAAGTGCGATTTGGTTCAAGAGGGCTTTTTGCCTTGAAAAGTGTGTCAATTTTAACCCAATCACCACCAAACTATAGATCCAACTAGGGGTGGATGCTATAGAGGTGGGTTCTTAAGATCTTTTCAAAAGCAAGGCTAGATCTAAGTAGATCTAAGAAATACCAAAATTGGGGTTTTTAATTAATTAGGGTTTGAGACCAATGAAGATAGAATGGATGAAAGAGGCACATACCTTGTAGATCTTACCTCAATTGCTTGTGGCCACCTTGCAAATTGATAGCATTCTCCTATGTGTATATTCAAGAGTGAGATCCAAGAGCTCCAACCAAAACGTCCTCCTCCAAGATAGCCAAATCGTCCTCCTCCTACAAGACAAGATCAAAGAAACAAGTCAAGCAAGATGATTATGAAAATGATAGAAAGATGTAATAGAAAGCATCAACTATGTCACAAAGATACAATAATGATACTCCCAGTCACAAGATCAACCCAAGAGAGAATATGTGGATCCCTCCAACAATAACCCTCAAGAAATCGCCCTCCTCTCCACCAATTCGACTTTCCTGTAAGAAGACTAGTAGAAGCACCAAAATCCACAATGATACATAGAAGAGATACTGTATATTCAATATGCAAGAGAATCCACAATACAAGAGAGATGTGCTCCACAAAGAAATGTTCTATTCCAATATTCCAGAGCTCCAAAGGTCAGCTATACAATAGGGGGTCTCCTCCTTATATAGGATAATAAAGACCAAAACCCTATACCACTTTACAATACTACATCAAATGAGTGGTTGAGATTAAAAGATCTCATCATACAATCAATGGCTAAGATGAACCATAACAATATATCACATGGATCACCCAATATAATGATGACGTCATAGTATAAAATAATCATGGAGGGTGACGTCATCCACTAGAGGGGGTAAAAGTACCAAAAATCCACCTCATGATGACTGGGACATGACATAATAAGCACATGGTGGGGCTAGGAGGCATCAATCCTTACTAGCTCATCCCCAAGGCACAATAAAATAATAAAATATGTCCAAGATAATATAAATGATCAAATCTGTCCTCAAAATCTGTGACAGACAAGCAGTAAAAGACCTCCTGTGATCGCTGTAGGCCTACCCACATGGTGAAAACTGGCTGGAAGATAGTGGGATCATCCTGGAAGACCTCTGTGAAAACCAAATGCCAAAACCTTGCCTCAATTGCCCAAATCGATTTCCTCAGTGACCACTTTATTCCATTTTTTAACTGCCTCGGTAACTGTGAAAGTGCCAAAACTGCCTCCTAGGGCATATGCGCTGTCCATCTGAGCCCACCAGGCTCTCCAGAAGGGGGGGTAAATGGTAAAAACAAGTGGCTGGACCACCCCCTCCATCATCAGCGCCCTAGGTGAACTAGCCTCTCATGGCCCCTGCTGCTCAGGCTGGGAAATCAGCCCCAAATCTGGTCAACAAGTGTAAAACTGCATCAATCATTGTCAGAAGTGCCCGGAACTGAAAGATAAGTGTCTCATTGGATCCAGAAGACCCAAATCCACTAGAAATGTGTACTCATACACCATGGGTTGCCCTATTGGGCCAGCTGTAGGGTCCACCATATATGGACAATGCATAGACTGCTGATCTGAAATAATAAATAAACCTGCTGAACTGCATCAATCATCATCTGCATTATATGTCCATCATATGATATCATCATCAATAGGCATCTATACATGGCCCACATCCTCATAGATCCCAATAATATACAACCAAGGATAAATCACATCAGTAGACTAAGACATGCTTTTCTAATCAATCTCACAACCCAGCTCAAAGTATAAGATCCATTCAGTGGCATTAATCAAGTTAGCATATTCCTTTGTTATATAAAATTACCTGCACAATAGTTCAAATGACAAACTCACCCATTGGACATGGTCAAACTGCTAGTGAAGGATGAAGGCTAGGAACAAGGTTGGGCCAAGGGGTTGACTTGTCTAACTTAACTCAAAAATAATTTGGACTGGGAGAAGGGGGAAAGCTACAAACTCTGTGCTGGACAAAATAACACAGGGGATGGCTGTGCCTCACAAATGGATAAGTTGTTTAGAGATTGCTTATTCAACTTAGGCATCATGTCTACATCAAGTTGATCCAGGTTCATTAGGATCATTCAATTTCATTTCATGTCCTTTTTGGCCTACATAACCCTTCGGATCTCAGGTGTGCTAATAAGCACAACTAGTTGCAGCTTGCATCCAGGGCATGTTTTCATATACATATAAGGTCAGCAATTGTTTAGATATAGCTTTTAAGAACCATTGCTTTTTGGACCTTTCTTATATTCTTCGAGGAGTATTTTTTTAGCTATTCATCGCTCTTGCCCTTTTTAGTTTCCATGGGCGAATTTATAAGTTTCCATAAGTAGAACATGAGCTTTCAGTTTTAGCCAACAACATCTCAAGTGACTAGGGAGATTTCGAGCCAATGCCAAATATCGGGACAACCGACCAGAATGATTTAGGCCTACAATCCAACTCACCAAAGGCAAGTTTTGTCACCAACTTAGAGACGAGACACTGAACATACAGGGATGCGGTCCAAACACAGAGGTAGAAAAATGGGGAAGTCCTCAGTATCAGAAAGTCAAATGAGATAGGTCAAGGTTTAAAGTCAAATAGGAAAGTCATGTATGGATGGAGTCAAGTGAATATGGAGCCTACACTAGCAGAGAACTGGTGTCAGGAAAGACCATATCTATGTAAGGTGGGAAAACCAGTGGGTTTTGTTAAATGACCTAAATATGCAAGCAATTATCCATTTTATGATTTATAGTTCATTTTAAACAGTTTGCCACATCAGGAATAATATACCAAGCAGATGCTGTGAACATGACTAAATCAACAAGATAATAATCCACAGTCAATGATAAAATATCCATAGATCATACAATATCATCATAGTAATAAACATCATATACCATCTGAAACACTACTGCCATACATCTCTAAGCACTGAACTGAAACTGTATGGGATAAAGGGTCACATCGGTCATCAAATCTGAACTCTCAAGGCTCAGCCTTGACACAAGGCCTAACATAAGTCTGAATAATACACTGCTCTGATCATGAGTGATCACAAAATATACAATCATCATAGCCATACTCTGAATAATGGAAGCTCTAGAATGTGCAGATATCTGCTAAACAAGAATAGTAGCCTTGCTACTATGGTGTGATAACATCTGGCTCCAGCTGCGACAAGTGCTCTAAGGGAGAGAGGACTTGAGAACCTCAGAATCTCTGGTCTCTCTGGTCTCGATCTGCTCTGCATCAATCTTCAATCCAGCACTGCACCATCCTTGCTTTCAGCTTTTATTTTGCACCTGTTCCTGCGCTCACAAACACTAGAATACCTCATGGAGCATGTATGGGACAAATATAAAATAAAACTGAAAATGAAATCTATTCTAAAACAGAAACTATTCAAAAGGGGGTTTTAACCCCTTAAAACATGGAATGATGTCCACAAGGTAGAATTCACCAAAGTAAGAATCTGGGGGTAGGTTATCAAGTGTGTAGATTACCAATCAAGTGGGATCTCACCTACCCATGTGCTAGATCTAACCAAACAAGCCTCTCTCTAGGAAGTGCGATTTGGGTTCAAGAGGGCTTTTTGCCTTGAAAAGTGTGTCAATTCTAAGCCAATCACCACCAAACTATAGATCCAACTAGGGGTGGATGCTATAGAGGTGGGTTTTCAATATCTCTTCAAAAAGCACGGCTAGATCTAAGTAGATCTAAGAAAAACCAAAAAACAAGGGTTTTAATCAATTAGGGTTTTTATGATCTAGAAATTATGGATGATTCAAGGAAGAAGAAGATCATACCTTTGGAGCATACCTAGATGAAGAGATGAATGCTAGTTGAGACGAGGATTACTTTGCCAAAGATCAAATGGAGAATTGTTTAAGCCCTCTTGCCAAATTGATTTTTCCAAGCCACATAATTAGTCCCTCTAACCTGTCAAAACCAAGGAGCAAATCATCAATCAGTTTATCATGTTGAAGGTAGATACAAGCAAGAGAGACATAAGCATAGAATAGTTGGCACAAAGACAAAACTACTCCCTGTTTAACCAAAACGTCTTCCTCCAAGCTTGAAGGGCAAGCCTCCCCACCAATTCGCACTTGTCCAAAAACGTCCTCTTAACCTGTAAAAAGATATGGCAAATATGCAAGATAGCTACAATAGATCCTCCAGTGCAATGGACAAAAGCATTTACAATCGAAACAACCAACATCCACTCCAATCCAAGCATGTACTCCAAAAGATAGAAAATTTTATTCCAAGAGCCAAGAGCCAAAAATCTCTAGATGATTTTACAATGAGAGGCTCCCTCCTTAAATAGGATGGGGAGATAGTACAATCCTAACCACTTTTTAAAAAGATCAAAAGATCTAATCAACGGCTAATAATAAATCATAACAATACATCACATGGATCACCCAATATAATGATGACGTCCTAACTAAATGGTACAATGGGAGCATGATGTCATCCACTAGAGGGGTTAAAAGTACAAAAATCCACCTCATAATGACTAGGACATAATAAGATAAGCACATGGTGGGGCTAGGAGGTATCAATCCTTACTAGCTCATCCCCAAGGCACAATAAAAATAATAAAATATGTCCAAGATAATATAAATGACCAAATCTGTCCTCAGAATCTGTGACAGACAAGCAGTAAAAGACCTCCTGTGATCGCTGTAGGCCTAACCACATGGTGAAAACTGGCTGGAGGATAGTGGGATCATCCTGGAAGACCTCTGTGAAAACCAAATGCCAAAACCTTGCCTCAATTGCCCAAATCGATTTCCTCAGTGACCACTTTATCCCATTTTTTAACTGCCTCGGTAACTGTGAAAGTGCCAAAACTGCCTCCTAGGGCATCTGCGCTGTCCATCTGAGCCCACCAGGCTCTCTAGAAGGGGGGGTAAATGGTAAAAACAAGTGGCTGGACCACCCCCTCCTCATACAGCGCCCTAGGTGAACTGGCCTCTCCTGGCCCCTTCTGCTTAGGCTGGGAAATCAGCCCCAAATCTGGTCAACAAGTGTAAAACTGCATCAATCACTGTCAGAAGTGCCCGGAACTGAAAGATAAGTGTCTCATTGGATCCAGAAGACCCAAATCCACTAGAAATGTGTACTCATACACCATGGGTTTCCCTATTGGGCCAGCTGTAGGGTCCACCATATATGGACAATGCATAATCTGCTGATCTGAAGTAATAAATAAATCTGCTGAACTGCATCAATCATCATCTGCATCATATGTCCATCATATGATATCATCATCAAGTATGTGGGACCATCAATCATCATCAATAGGCATCTATACATGGCCCACATCATCATAGATCCCAGTAATATACAACCAAGGATAAATCACATTAGTAGACTAAGACATGTTTCTCTAATCACTTTCACAGCCAAGCTCAAAGTATAAGATCCATTCAGTGGCATTAATCAAGTTATCATATTCCTTTGTTATATAAAATTACTTGCACAATAGTTCAAATGACAAACTCACCCATTGGACATGGTCAAACTGCTAGTGAAGGATGAAGGCTCGGAACAAGGTTGGGCTAAGGGGTTGACCTATCTAACTTAACTCAAAAATACTTTGGACTGGGACAAAGGGGAAAGCTACAAACTCTGTGCTGGACAAAATAACACGGGGAATGGTTGTGTCTCACAAATGGATAAGTTGTTCAGAGAGTGCTTATTCAACTTAGGCATCATGTCTACATCAAGTTGATCCAGGTTCATTAGGATCATTCAATTTCATTTCATGGCCTTTTTGGCCTACATAACCCTTCGGATCTCAGGTGTGCTGATAAGCACAACTAGTTGCAGCTTGCATCCAGGGCATGTTTTCAAATACGTATAAGGTCAGCAATTGTTTAGATATAACTTTTAAGAACCATTGCTTTTTGGACCTTTCTTATACTCTTCGAGGAGTATTTTTAGCTGTTCATCGCTCTTGCCCTTTTTTTAGTTTCCATGGGCGAATTTATAAGTTTCCATAGGTAGAACATGAGCTTTCAGTTTTAACCAACAACATCTAAAGTGACTAGGGGGAGTTCGAGCCAATGCCAAACATCGGGACAACCGACCAGAATGATTTAGGCCTACAATCCAATTCACCAAAGGCAAGTTTTGTCACCAACTTAGAGCCGAGACACTGAATATACAGGGATGCGGTCCAAACACAGAGGTAGAAAAATGGGGAAGTCCTCAGTATCAGAAAGTCAAATGAGACAAGTCAAGGTTTAAAGTCAAATAGGAAAGTCATGTATGGATGGAGTCAAGTGAATATGGAGCCTACACTAGCAGACAACTGGTGTCAGGAAAGACCATATCTATGTAAGGTGGAAAACCAGTGGGTTTTGTTAAATGACCTAACTGTGCAAGCAATTGTCCATTTTATGATTTATAGTTCATTTTAAACAGTTTGCCACATCAGGAATAATATACCAAGCAAATGCTGTGAACATGACTAAATCAACAAGATAATAACCCACAGTCAGTGATAAGATATCCATAGATCATACAACATCATCATAGTAATAATCATCATGTACCATCTGAAACACTGCTGCAATACATCTCTAAGCACTGAACTGAAACTGTATGGGATAAAGGGTCACATCGGTCATCAAATCTGAACTCTCAAGGCTCAGCCTTGACACAAGGTCTAACATAAGTCTGAATAATATACTGCTCTGATCCTGAGTGATCACCAAAATGTACAATCATCATAGCCATGCTCTGAATAATGGAAGCTCTGGAAGGTGCAGATATCTGCTAAACAAGAATAGTAGCCCTGCTACTATGGTGTGATAACAAGTACGATATTGAAATCAAGCCAATCAAGATAGTGAAAGGCCAAGGGTTAGCACAACTGTTGATCGATTCTAAGATGCAGCAAAATAATGAGGAAATGAACATGGTACTCTATGTTGATGAGAGTCATGAGTGGTACAAATACATCATTTTCTACCTCAGTCATATGTCTTGTCCTGATCACCTTGTAGACCACCAAAGAAGAGCTTTAAGGTTAAAAGCATCTAAGTATGTGTTGACTAAAGATGGTTTGGGTTTGAAGAATCCAGATGGAATCATACTTAAATGTGTGAATTACGATGAGTCCCAAAGAATAATCAAAGAGATGCATTCTGGATTGTGTGGGGGACATTATGCACCTTGGACTACAGCTGCTAAGATCATGAGAGCCGGGTATTATTGGCCATCTTTGTTTAAAGATGTGCATACTTTTGTCAGGTCTTTCCAAGAATGTCAATTCTACTCAGGAAAGCTCCGATTGCCCGTTCTACCTTTGTCAGGACTTGCCAAGAATGTCAATTCTACTCAGGAAAGCCCCGATTGCCCGCTCTACCTTTGACTCCAGTCATAATAGAGGCACCTTTTCAACAATGGGGAATGGATTTTGTAGGGCCAATAAACCCTAGCTCATCAGGCGGATATAAGTACATTCTAACCTGCACTGACTATTTTACTCGTTGGGTTGAAGCTATCCCCACTAAGAAATGTACTGTAGAAGTTGTGGTCAAATTTTTAGAAGAAAATATAGTCTCTAGATATGGTTGCCCTTGTAAAATTACAACTGATAATGCCCCCAGCTTTTAGCAAAACAAAGATGTCAACCTTCTATTCTGACCATGGGATCACTCTGTCGCATTCTTCCAGCTACTATCCACAGGGTAATGGATTGGCTGAGTCAAGCAATAAGAACCTGATTAGGCTTCTAAAAAGGATGATAGGTGAAAACAAAAGAACCTGGGATGTTAAACTTAAATATGCCCTATGGGCAGATCGAACAACAGTGAAAAGAATAACAGGTAAAGCCCCTTTTGAAATAGTGTATGGGCAAAATTGTAGGCTTCCCTTTAATCTCCAAATTCCTGTATTTGAACTTCTGCAACAGTGTTCTTCGGAACAAGAAGCCATGCAAGCAAGAATTGATAAATTGGTTGAACTAGATGAAACCAGAAGAGAAGCATGGAATAGAATGGTTTTAGAGCAAGAAAGAGTAAAGGGAACATTTGATCAGAGAAGTAGAAATGTGGCTTTTGGAATAGGTGACATAGTCTTGCTTTGGGATAAGAACAAGGAGAAACTAGGAAATCATGGAAAATTCGAGAAGTTGTGGATGGGACCTTATCATGTGAGTAGAATGGCTAGAAAAGGTTCTGTATGTTTGGAAACTCTGGATGGTGATGAATTAGAGTTGCCAGTAAATGGGGTGTTGTTGAAACATTACTACCCCCCTTGTCCCTCCTGAATGATTGCCTTGCCTTGCCTGTTTAGAATAAGTAGTCTTTCGAATAAGCTCACTTGAGCTGTAGGATTTGTGTGCTTTTTCTTTTTTCTGTGTGCTGAGTATTGCCATCTTTTTCTTTTCTTCTCGAGTTGTCTGCTTGTTTTTGTCTTTTGTTGAGTTGACTAATTGAGTTGAGCCTTGCTCCTTCCTAAGCTTGTCTCACCTCCTGCATGCATTGAACAATGATTAGTTTTCTGTTTTATTTTTGGCTGCCTATGCAAGTTGAGTTGAGGTTGCCTTCCTGAAAAGTTGGTTTTGTCCTCCTGCAGAGTAATAAAAATAAATGAATGATGAATAAATGATATATGCCATGTTGAATTAATAATTTCTTTTGTGCATTTCAGTTTCTGTTTTAGAATAGATTTCATTTTCAGTTTTATTTTATATATCTCCCATACATGCTCCATGAGGTATTCTAGTGTTTGTGAGTGTAGATACAGGTGCAAAAATAAAACCTGAAAGCAAGGATGGTGCAGTGCTAGATTGAAGATTGATGCAGAGCAATTCAAGACCAGAGATTCTGAGGTTCTCAAGCACTCTCTCTCTTAGAGCACTTGTCCCAGCTGGAGCCAGATGTTATCACACCATAGTAGCAGGGCTACTATTCTTGCTTAGCAGATATCTGCACATTCCAGAGCTTACATTATTCAGAGCTTGGCTATGATGACTTTGTACTTTGTGATCACTCATGATCCGAGAAGTGTATTATTCAGACTTATGTTAGACCTTGTGTCAAGGCTGAGCCTTAAGAGTTCAGATTTGATGACCGATGTGACCCTTTATTCCATACAGTTTCAGTTCAGTGCCTAGAGATGTATTGAGGCAGTGTTTTAGATGATATATGATGATTATTCTTATGATGATGTTGTATGACCTTATGGATTTATGATCATTGACTGTGGATTATTATCTTGTTGTTTTAGTCACGTTCACAGCATTGCCTTGGTATATAATTCATGATGTGGCAAACTGTATAAAATGGACTATCTTGATAATAATTTAAAATGGACTTTTACTTGCACATTTAGGTTGTTTGAAAAAACTCACTGGTTCACTACCTTGCTAGATATGGTCTTTCTTGACACCATTTGTTTGCTAGCTTAGGCTCCCTTCACTTGACTCCATCCATCCATGACTTTCCTTATTTGGCTTTAACCCCTTGACTTGTCTTACGTGACTTTTTGGTATTGAGGACTTCCCCTTTTTCTACCTCTGTGTTTGGACCACATCCCTGTATGTTTAGTGTCTCGGCTCTGAGTTGGTGACACAAATTTCCTTTGGTAAGTTGGATTGTAGGCCTAAATCATTCTGGTCGGTTGTCCCGATGTTTGGCACTGGCTCAACTCCCCCTAGTCACTTGAGATGTTGTTGGCTAAAACTGAAAGCTCATGTACTACTTATGGAAACTTATATAGATTCGCCGATGGAAACTAAAAAGGGAAAGAGTGATGAACTGCTAAAAATACTCCTCGAAGAGTATAAGGAAGGTCCAAAAAGCAATGGTTCTTAAATGCTATATCTAAACAATTGCTGACCTTATATGTATATGTAAAACATGCCCTGGATGCAAGCTGCAATTAGTTGTGCTTATCAGCATACCTGAGATCCGAAGGGTTATGTGGGCCAAAAAGGCCATGAAATGAAATTTGAATGATCCTAATGAACTTGGATCAACTTGATGTAGACATGATGCCTAAGTTGAATAAGCACTCTCTAAACAACTTACCCATTTGTGAGGCACAACCATCCCCCCGTGTTATTTTGTCCAGCACAGAGTTTGTAGTTTCCCCTTTCTCCGCAGTCCAAAGTATCTTTTAGTTGAGTTTAGACAACTTACCCCCTTTTGCCCAACCTTGTTCCTAGCCTTCATCCTTAAGCTAGCAGTTGAGACCATGTCCAATGGGTGAGTTTGTCATTTAAGCTATTGTGCAAGTAATTATAAATAACAACGATATATGCTAACATGATTAATGCCACTAAATGAATGCTATACTTTAAGTTAAGCTGTGAGTATGATTAGAGGAACATGTTCTTAGTCTATTGAGATGATTTATCCTTGGTTGTATATTGACCTAGTCAAACTCAGTTTGACTATGGTCATTTCTTGGGATCCGTGATGATGTGGGCCATATATACCTATTGATGATGATGGATGGTCCCCACCTACTCTTGATGATGATGCTATATGATGGACATATGATTCATATGATGATGATGCAGTCCAGCAGTTTCTATTATTACTTTAGATCATCAGATTATGCACTGTCCATATGTGGTGGACCCTACAACTAGCCCATCAGGGCAACCCATTGTGTATGAGTACACATTCTTAGTAGATTTGGGTCTTCTGGATCCAATCAGACACTTATATTTAAGTTCCGGGCACTTCTGACAGTGATAGATGCAGTTTTACACTTGTTGACCAGATTTGGGGCTGATTTCCTAGCCTGAGCAGGATGGGCCATGAGAGGCCAGTTCACTTAGGGCGTTGTATGAGGAGGGGGTGGTCCAGCCACTTGATATTACCATTTACCCCCCCTTCTGGAGAGCCTGGTGGGCTCAGTTTGACAGCGTAAGTGCCCTAGGAGGCAGTTTCAGCACTTTCACAGTTACCGAGGCAGTCCAGAAATGGGATAAAAGGGTCACTGAGGAATTCGATTTGGGCAATTGAGGCAAGGTTTTTGGCACTTGGTTTTCATAGAGGTCTTCCAGCGTGAACCCCGCCATCTTCCAGCGAGTTTTCATCACTTGGGTTGGTCCACAGAGGCCACAGGAGGCCTTTTACTGCATGTCTGTCACAGATTTTGAGGATAGAATTGATCATTTGTATTTATTTTTGGACATATTATATTATTTTATTGTGCCATGGGGATGAGCTAGCAAGGATTGATGCCTCCTAGCCCCACCATGTGCTTTATGAGTCATGTCCTAGTCATATGAGGTGGGCCCTTGTACCACTTTAGAGATGACGTCACCCTCACTTTGTACCATTTAGCTATGACGTCATCACCTTTTGAGTGACCCATGTGATATATTGTTATGGTTCATTATTAGCCATTTATTATGTATTGAGATCTTTTAATCACAACCACTCATTTTGTTGTAAAGTGGTTTTGAGATCTAGGGTTTGGTCTTTATTATCGTATATTAGGAGGAGACCCCCTGTTGTATAGCTCACCTTTGGGCTCTGGAAAACTTGGAATAAAAAGAATATTTTGGAGATCTACTTCTTGGCTTTGATTGGGTTTCTCTTGCATATGTTCTTGGATATCTTGCTTCTAGACATTGTTTGCTTTTCAGGTGAAATCGACTTCAAGAGAGGGAGGCCGAATTGCTCAAGCTAGTTCAGCGATTTTGCTTTGTGGGAAGATTGTAGGGGTTGCTCACATCCACCATGAGCAAAACGTCTTCATAGAGAGGGAGTTTTTCAATTGTGCTTTTTCCATTGATTGCTTTCTTGATATGACATGCTTAGATCTTATGGATTTGTAGATCAAATCTAACTTGATGTAGTTTGATTTGCAGGTTTTCATGAGACATATTTCCTCCTAGGGTTTGGATGCTATTGGTTGAAGACACTTGGATCAAGATTGGAATTGTAACCAGGGCAAGAATTCTCCATATGCTAAGAGGCCACAAGCTTTTGAGGTAAGATCTACAAGGTACGTATTGATTTCGCTTGCTATCCACCTCATTGGTCAAAATTACATTAAAATCAAAACCCTCATTTTTTTGTTTTTCTTAGATCTACTTGGATCTAGCTTGCCTCTTGAAAAGATATTGAAAACCCACCTCTATAGCATCCACGGCAATTCGGATCTATAGTTTGGTGGTGATTGGGTTCCATTTGACACACTTTTCAAGGCAAAGTAGCCCTCTTGAGGAAAATCGCACCCCTTGGGAGAAGCTAGTTGGGTTAGATCCAACACATGGGTAGGTGAGATCCCACTTGATTCACCTTGTTGATTTTTGCCTTGTGGGTCCCATTCCTCATTTTGAGGGTTCTGCCCCACTTGGGTCAATTTGGTGATGCATTTTCCATCTCAGATCTATGGAGATCTAGCCATTGGATCACTTTGATTTTCTAGATCCACATTGATACTTGCCTAAACTACTTGGATCTAAAGTTTGGTGTTCATTGGACTTGATTTGACACACTTTACCATGCTTTTAGCCCTCCTTGGGCAAAGTCGCACTCCTTGGGTGTTTGAGTTTGTCCACTTCTAGGACGTGGGTGGTTTTGGATTTGAAACAAGCATACCTTGAAACCTACATCTAGTGTCTCACTTTGTGAAGTTCTGTCTTGAGGGTATCATTCTTCATTTTGGGGATTGTTGTCCACTTGGGTCACATAGTGAAATATTAGATCTAGTAAGCTCCAACCATCACATCTTGGGTAACCCACTTGATTTGCATCCTAGGTGTCCCGATCTTTAATTGGACATCCTTTTGACTCTATTTGCCCATCTACTCAAGGCACTAGTCCACCTAGGGCAATTCGCACTCCTTGGGAGTAGTGTCACTTCCTAGATCCCATATGTGGGTATCTCTATTTTCACTTTAGATCCATAGATCTACTCTTTGCATACCCCTTAGTACCATTTACACCCCTAACTTCACCTTGTGGGTCCCATTTGAGCCATTTCCATATCCCAAGGAAGTGGGTCCCACCTGTGTATTTCATGGTACTAGATCTTGTCATCTTATCTCATCATGTGGCCTAAATCATTCATTGGTTGAAACACTAATCACTCCTTAAACCTCCTTCAACCATTCTTAAACTTATAGGTCCACCTAACCTTGCATTGGTTTCCGTAACTTGTCTTTTACATATCCCTAGGAACCTGTGTTTGGGTCCAATCATCTTTGATTAGTTATAGGGTCTCCCCCTAGGTCTTGATTCATCTCGATCTAAAGTGAAGAGTGCCTTGGATGACGTGACTCCCAGCTTGCATTGGGAATCGTGGCATCTCTTGGGTCACCTCTTTAGTTGTCCATCTCCTCCACCATCCCGGATGGGATACCATTAGGGACAACTACAAGTTGTGTGATAACAGAGACATCGCCCAAACTAGTGGCAGTGGTCACAACAGTCAAATAGTCAGTCAAATGAGTCTAATTGAGTGCATGGGCACTAATCTAGGGAAGGAGACTCCAATGTGGGTGCATGAGCTGTCAGTAGTCAATATAGCTGATCTAGTCTCTCTGGAGGTCTATCTAAGTGGTTCAGTCAGTTAAACAAGTAATCAGTCCTCAAACCAAGGAGCAAATCCACTAATCATGGCACTAACTGAAGTAACTCCTAAATAGGTGGAAAAGGGTGCAATTGTACTCTAGTAATGAAAACAAGGGCGCATTTGTGGCTAGGAGGGCTAAAGCTGAGCAGAAAACAGGCTGCTGGGGCTGAAATACTGAGGACTAGGTGCTGGGAGACTACCATATTGATGACTGAATGCATGCAGATCACTGGATGCATGCAGAATTGCATGTAGGCATGCAAAATACAAAAATGATGGTGAGACTATTCCAACACCCCCCGCAAGCCAAACTATGAGGAACAACTGAAATGGTCGGGCCCTGGTAGTTGAGACCAAAGGTCACCCCGTACAACAATCTAAATAAATAAAGTGAGGAAAGAGGGAAAACCCAGTGGGAAGAAAGCCCCCCCTCAAGATAGACTATGGTAGGATGATCAATCATGTACATCACTCACCCCAAATGGTAAGTGGACTTCTCCAACAAAGAAAGATCTATCGGAAAGAAATGGATCTGTAATGTGAGAAGGATGAAACCTTCCATTCTGAAAATCAGATCTAGTTCTCCTCGGATCAAGTGGATATCCAACAAGATCTACGATAGATCTAAGAGTAGTGGCTGCCCATCTAGGAAGAGGAGGATCATCAAGTGCAAGATCATCAGGTTCTTGTGGATTTGGATCTTCCATTCGCTCATCTTCACTAATAGGTGCTAGATCTTCAGGTTCTTGTGGATCTGGATCTAGCATTCGCTCTTCATCATCTTCACTCTCACACTCTGAATTTGAACTGTCATTTGATGAAGATTCGCTCATCAAGCAGTGGAGGTGTGGTAGGAAAGCTCTCTTGCTCAACATGATGAGCATCATGAAGAGGTCATTCCTCAAACTATACACTCCTATCAAGGAATGTGGTCATAGTAGAAGGATCAAGAAGCTTGTATGCCTTTGCATTCAATGCATAACCCACCATAATACACTCTCTGCTTTATGGATCTAGGGCTCTCCTTTTCTCATTTGGAATCCATGCTCTGGATCCAAACACTTTAACATGAGACACACCAGGTTTGTATCCCATCCATGCTTCGAAAGGAGTCATATCTTTGAGTCCTTTGTGAGGGACTTTGTTCTGAAGATAGGTGGCATAGTTGATGTCTTCTACCCAAAGACTAGGGTGCAACGCTTTCGACTTTAGCATGCAGGTGGCCATCTCTTTCAATGTTGTGTTCTTCCATTCAGCAACACCATTCTGTTGTGGTGTATAGGGAACAGTATGTTGTATCTCAATGCCCTCTTCAGCACAAAAGGTTTGAAAGTCACCCTTGATGTACTCACCTCCATTATCAGTGTGAATGGCCTGGATCTTTCTATGTGAAAAAGTTTCCGCAAAAGACTTGAAAAACTTAAAGAATCCAAATACTTCTGACTTTAATATGAGAAAGTATACCCATGTAAATCTTGAATAATCATCAATAAAAGTAAGAATATACCTTGCCTTGTTCAAAGATAGATCTGGAAATGGCCCTGCAACATCACTATGAATCAGATCTAGAGGTTGAGAGACTCTCCTTGCCTTCCCCTTCTCAAATTTCTTTTAAGGATGTTTTGCAATCAAACAACCATGACAGTTGCCCTTAGCAAACTTGATCTTGGGCAGCCCTTCAACCATCTCTTTAGTATGCATGTCTTGCAAGTATTGATAGTTAAGATGCACAAATCTTTCATGCCATAGCCTACTCTCTTCATTTGCATGAGTGTGGAGAGCAGACTGTGTAGAGAGGTAGAAAATGGGAGAACTCATACCGTTTCGACTTATGATTAGCTACACCTTTTGCATTAGTAGAACCTGATACCATGTCTTGAATTTTGACCTCATTTGGAGAGAAGATCACCCTCTTGGGCTCTCCAGTATGATTCATCTGATATACTGAAAGTAGATTTGCAGTGAGTGTGGGGACATAGAGTACATCTGAAAAGTACCCATGCTCAAGTTTGATTCTTCCAATCCCCTCAGAGGAGACTTCAGAATCATTCCCCAACATAATGGATGGTCCAACAGTAGCTTCGAATCCAGTGAAGAGATCCTTGGAGGAAGATATGTGTCTTTATGCTCTAGAATCTATGATGAAGGAGGATTGAGTTGATGCACCTGCCATGAGGGCATGGCATCTCTCTTTGTTCTCAGATCCAGATGTTTCACTCTCTTTCTTTCTAGCACATGTAGGTACTGGAAGATTATTTTTTTCAAAAAGTGAAGCCATAAGATCTATGGTCTTCTTCATACATGAGCTCTCAGGGTGATATCCTTGATTATAGTATGTGCACTTGGATTTGCCCTTCTGATTTTGCTTGTCCTTAGGATTCGAGACTCCTTCTGCTTGGTTTGGAGCCTCCTTCTGCTTTTGGTCATTCGACTTTCTATCATAAATTTTTTGTTTTCCTTTTCCATTCGCTCTCCTTGACTCCGTAGCTGCAAGAGCTGAATCCAATTTGGCTTTTATCACTCCCATGTGCACTAGCTTCTCCTCCTCAAGAGTGTGGGATTGGATGAAGTCTTCAAGCGAAGGGAATTTCCATTTTGGAATGGACAACTTTGTTGACTGGAAGGTCGAAACAAACACTGAATAATCACGACCTAGCTTCGACGGGATGGCAAGAATCAATTGTTTTTCTTCCTTCTCAATCCCATACCTCTTCAACTATGAAATCAAGTTCTTGAATTTGTTGAGAAACTCAGTGATAGTTTCGAAACTCCTTGGGCTCAAGGAGATGAGCTCATTTTCTAGTTTATGACCCTTCAGATCATCTTCTGACCAAGGAGAGATTCGAGCTTGTCCCAAACCTCCTTTGGAGTCTTCAGATCGATAACATGAAAGTGTAGGTCTTCAGAAATGCTAAGTAGCAGCAGTCCTACTGTTCATCAAGCTTGTCTAAGTACTTGGATTTCTCTATTGCACCAGTGGGCTCAACTGTAGAGCCATTCACTACTCTGGAAAGGCTCTTCGACTTCAAGAAGATGTCCATCTTTTCCTTCCATTCGAATTAGTTGAATGAATTCAACTTGAGATCCATAATACTGAAGAATTTGAAGCTAAATAGGGGCGATTCCTGCAAAACAAATGAGAATTATGAAATGGAGAACTGCTGTAATTCGAATTGAACACTGCCTTAGGACATTGAGCACATGTGACTCGGTCCTTCACACCTGGCTAGGCCTCACTAGATTGCTCCAGTGAATTCCAGGAAATAGCACCAGGATTTGCTATGGAAACCCAGATGCTTCTGGTGCTCAATGAAACACAGTTGCTCAAGGAATTCCTGCAACTGCTGCTGCTGCTGCAATTCGAATAGTTGCTATCAGCACTGATACCATGTGATATTCTAGGATTAGGATCACTCAGCAGTAGTAGACCTCACTAAAACTCACTCAAGAAATGCAGAAAGGGGAAGAAGAAATGGAGATTCAATAATCATTCATACACAAGAAATGACAAAAACTGTTGTATCATACATCAGCTATGAGTTGGCACTTTGTAAAGTGAATAATAACTGAATACAATGAAATGAATTTCGAATGCCTCTTTAGGTCATTCAAATTCTCCTCAAAGTGTGGCTTGGATAGCATTGGAGACATCACCCAAACTAGTGGCAGTGGTCACAACAGTCAAATAGTCAGTCAAATGAGTCTAACTGAGTCTAACTGAGTGCATGGGAACTAATCTAGGGAAGATAAGATAAGATAAGATAAGATAATTATATTAATGTCCAAATAATGACCACAAAGTAGGTCAAAGGGACTGTTGATTACAATGATGTCCGTACAAAGCGGGAGAACCAAACGGTCTCCTATTAAAAGGTACAATGCACGAAGAAGAAAGGAAAGAGTGAACAAAAGTGAACAAGGCTGAAGTAAGAGAGCTTTGGCTGCAGACGCGAATCCAGAAAACCCTCAATGGGGCGGAGATGTCCTAGCGGAAAAGATCCAGGAGCGAAAGGGTCTGAGGATTCGATCCATCTCTCCTAACATCTGAGGCTGAAAGAAGAGGATTGAAGAAAACTCACAAAGTCTGTTGTCCTGATGAATGGCTAGTAGAGAGTGCAGACTGCCCAAAAACTCGTTGCCTGGGGGGGTTCGTACGTTGCTGAGGTCTGGAGGATCTAGCCCGTCTCTCAGGACGGAGTCTGCGATGAATCCGTTGCTGAGATCTCGTGGGTCGGGGTGAGGTCCCACGGATCCTTACTGATCTAGAACCTGGATATGTACTGGTATCCGTCGGTCTCTTGGTGCCTCTGTCTGAAGGTAATACCTTGAAAAATGACGTGATCTTCTGCATGGGGTCCGGTCTGATGGGAGGCTGAAGAGTATGCACTCGGAATCTGAGAGCCTCCTGCATGTAGAGGGCCAAACATCTCTGATCGGGGTACCTGCAAAACTCGACGAGAGTCTAAGAGTCTCTAAACAAACAATAGAACCGTCCTCTGATCTTGTAGTAACTGGGGCATCTAAAAATGAAGTGCGCCTCGGTCTCCACTTCCTGTAGGTGACATACTTGACAGATTCTATCTGGTCTATCAATCTGGTGGTCCGTCTCTACTTGAAGTCTATGAGAATCGACTCTGAACTAGCCAAGAGGGATGCGAAGAGCATGCATCCAGTGACAAAAAGTATACCGGGGGTCGAACAATGAGCCCGTCTCTCAGCTCCAGGAAGTGCTCGGCATAAAAGGTCATCTTTGGGCATAACCCTCCCGGAGGATTGACCTAGGTGACCTGGATGAACTGCCTGTAGATGTCTTCCTGGATGGTCTTGTTCAGTTTCTGTCTAGTGGGTAAAAGGTGTCCAGGAGCATCCAATGAATATCGGAAAGGGGGGAGACGATCCACCTGAATACCCACTGCCTCTAGGAGATCTGAAACCCCTGTAAACCAACATCGGGTCCGACCCGAATGGATAGAACAGGCAATAGCCTCAGAAGAGCAGTATGCTAGGTAAGGGTATCGGTCTCTGCCCTCCATCGAGTTTGCAAAGCCCTGGACACGGTGCAAGAATGAGATCAAACTGAAAACCGTCTCGAGCCTAAAGGGTTGAGCTCCGAACTCGGCAAGGATGATGTGCTGAGGTACTGTCTGTTTACATCTAATAATGCGGCGAAGAAGAAGGGTCTGGACTCTCTCAACTGAGGCCCAGTCTGACTTAAGTAAAGATGGCCCCTATATCTCCGAGCCATATAGAACAGTGGGACGGATCAAGGTGTCCATGAGGCTCATGTTGGACGAGATGTCCTAGAAGTGATGTCGAAAGCAATGTCTCTCAAGAAGGGCTAATGATCCATAACCTTTGTTGATCCGAGGCTGAAGAGCAGGTCGCAAACTGTAGCGAGGGCCTAAGAATTGCACCCCCAAGAATAGGTGCTGGTGATCTCAATCTCCTTTCCTTTGAATAGGAAGTGAAGGTCCGAAGTTTTCTTCACTCCATTGAAGATCCTAACCTTGGTTTTACCTAGGTTGATTGTTAACTGTCGAAGATCACAAAACAGAGCTAAGGCATCCATCTGCCTCTTTAATCCTTCTGGGGATGAAGGAGACTCCAATGTGGGCGCATGAGGAGCTGTCAGTAGTCAGTATAGCTGATCTTGTCTCTCTGGAGGTCTATCTAAGTGGTTCAGTTAGTTAAACTAGTAATCAGTCCTCAAAAGAAGGAGCAGATCCACTAATCATGGCACTAACTGAAGTAACTCCTAAATAGGTGGAAGAGGGTGCACTTGTACTCCAGTGATGAAATCAAGGGCGCATCTGTGGCTAGGAGGGCTAAAACTGAGCAAAAAAAGGCTCCTGGGGTTGAAATACTGAGGACTAGATGCTGGGAGACTACCATACTGATGACTTGATGTATGCAATTGCATGCAGATTCATGCAGATGACTAGATGCATGAAGAATTGCATGTAGGCATGCAAAATACAAAATTGATGGTGAGAATATTCCAACACCCCCCCGCAAGCTAAACTATGAGGAACAACTGAAATGGTAGGGCCCTGGTAACTGAGACCAAAGGTCACCCTGTACAACAATCTAAATAAATAAAGTGAGGAAAGAGGTAAAACCCAGTGGGAAGAAAGCCCCCTGTTATCAGCAGACTTGTAGTTGCCCCTAGAGATGAATCCAAGATGGATGGCAAAAGTGATGGGAAACCAAAGAGGTGCAACCAAGATAGCCTCGACTCCCAATGGATGGTTGTCATGCCAATCAATGCAATCTTCACTTTATGTTACCTAGCCCAAGACAACAAAGGGGGAGACCCAGATCTACTGCCGATAGGAGAGATCAAACCAACACACCAGATCAAATCAAGAATGGGTGAAATACGTAAGGTGTATGGTGAACCCTAGATCTATGGAAGAAGTCACAAGATGAATAATAGGTTGGATCAAGGGGTTTAGACAGTGTATCTTTGGTCCGTTATGTATGTGAGAGTGACTTATGATATATGAAATAAGATCCAGGATTAGGGTGCTAGTCAATTATGAGAAAATCCACTGCCTTGGGAACCGTGTCCAATGCAGGGTAGTTAAGGACCAAATTGCGGTAACCAGTACTGTTATCACCTAAACTGTAGTTACCCCTATGGATGGATCCAGTCATGGATGGCAATAGGGAAGGGCAACTCAAAGGTGCAACCACGATCACCTCGACCTCCAATATATATGGTTGTCACGCCAGTCGAGGCAACCTTCGCTTTATGTTATCTAGCCCAGACAACAAAGGGGGAGACCCGATCTACTCCCGACAGGAGAGATCAAAACCAAGACACCAAATCAGGGTATTTCCAAGTGAAGTTAGGTGTATGGTTGATCCTAGACCTAAATATGAAGTCACAAGCCAAGTGGGGGTTCAATAGGTATAGCTTTGGTTCATAGTTGATGTGAGAGTGACTTATAATGTTTGAAGTGAGATCTAGGATGAGTGTACTAGGTCAATGTCAAAAGATCCACTGCTTTGGGAACCGTGTCCAATGCAGGATAGTTAAGGGTTGTATTGGGGCTAACTAGTACAAAAGACAAGCTTGACCATGGTTCATGATGTCTTCAAAGGTATAGTCTACCATGCATAGGTCAAACCACAAGTCAATCCAACAATCTAGGAAAGTTGAATTACCTTGTAGAGAAACCAGTGCCTTGGGAATTGGGAAGTGGAGTCAAAGTGGGGTTGACTTATGGTTTAGGACTCCTACAACATGAGATAAGTGGGCAATATAGGTCTTGATGGTTGAATGTGTCTAGATCTAGGTTTGACCCAAGTGGACCACAATCCCTTAAAACAAGGAATGCTGTCCCCAAGGCAAGATTTGACAAAGTGATAGTCTAGACCTAGGTTTTGAATTATTCCGGTTTCAGATCTGCAATAATCTCAAGTACCCAGTTCCTAGAAGTGAGTGAACTCACTTCTCCAAGGTGGTGCGACTTTACCCAAGGAGGCTTAAATTGGGGTTTAGGTGGGTCAAGACACGTCGGATGGCACCCAAATTTGAGATCCGGGTAGATCAGTCAGGTAGTAGTATGGATCTATAGTTTCACGGTAATCCGATGGCTAGATCTTACTAGATCTGAGTTTTAGTGTTCCAAGTGGTCCAAAGTGGGGTTTAAATCCCTTGAAATGTGGAATGGGACCCACAAGGTGAATTTCAGAAAAGTGACAACCTGGGTGTATGTTATTTGATGTGTAGATGTCAAATCAAGTGGAATCTCAAACACCCACCACCTAGATCTAGGTCAACTTGCCCAACTAGTGAAGTGCGCCTTGCTTGGGAGAGGCTAAGTTGGCCTGGGAAGGGGATCAAATGGAAGCCAATCCTCACCAAACTATAGATCCGGGATGCCTTGGATGCTATAGAGGTGGGTTTTCAGTATTATGCCCAACAACACACTAGATCTAAGTAGATCTGAGAAAATGTAAAATGGGGGTTTTAAGATATTTAGGGTTTTAACAATTTATGAATTATGTCAATGGATTGGATAGAGGAAAGAGAAACAAACCTGTGGATCTTACCTGGGTAACCTTGTAGATGCCTTGATGATGATGATCTATGCAAACCCGATCAATTTGAGAAGCTTTGAGGTAGTTTCTATGCAAGTCGATTTGATCCAAGAAGCCAATGCGCCCTCTCTCCTGCACAACAAACGTCAACAATATCAGATTTGATGCATCAAGAGATAAGACTAATGCCACAAAAGAAGTAACAGAAAGATAGCATAGATCACAATGATGCTAATGATAACCCCCTGATACAAGCGAATGCCAAGAAAGTCGATTTGAAGAAGCCTTGCAAAATCGCCCTTGTTGAAGTCGCCCTCCTGTAAACAAACAATGATTTCCAAAAAAGATAGATCTTGCCACAATTTCCAAATGCTAGGTTGCAATAGACTTTCCAATCACCATCTAAGAACACCAGATGCAAAGGAGACCACAGGAATTTCCACAAGAATATTTTTCTATACCAATAATCCAAGAGCCAAAGACCCTTTACAATGAGAGGCTCTCTCCTTTAAATAGGAAGGAGAGGCACCAAAACCCTAACCACTTTTTGAATGAGTGGCTAAGATTATAAGATACAAAAGTCTAATCAATGGTTGAGATGAGCTCAACAATATAATACATGGATCACACATAAAATATAACATAAGTGGACAAAATCGCCCTAGAAGAGGGGAATCCCACCAAATCATGATGATGAAATATCATAAGAGGCTTATGGTGGGTCCAAGGGGTAATTTTATCCCTCCTTGGTCAATCCCCATAGCACAATAACCAATAAACAATCATGAATGTACCAAATCGTGCCTCCATAGTGAAGTCGTGGTCCTCAAAAGACCTCAAAAATCCACAGAAAGTGCCACAAATGATGGATGCGGGCCCCGATGAAGCTGAAACTGCTGGAGGAGGTGTGGAAGGTCCCGATCTATCATCACTGATCATCCCATGCCATAACTTTGCCTCAGTAGCCCAAATCGATTTCCTCAATAGCCATTTCTACCAATCCTGAAATGCCTCGGGAAACGTGAAACTGCCCAAACAGCCTCCTGGAGTGATGGCGCTGTCAAGGTGAGGGCACCAATGTGTCCGGAAGGGGGGGTAATATGGTAAAAACAAGTGGATGGACCACCCCCTCCATCATCAGCGCCCTAGGTCAACCGGATAAAAGTCATCTCTGCTCCGACAGGGCCTCCAACAGACCAAAACTGCACTAGGACAGCCTACTGAGGCTCAATCATCACTGTAAGTGCCCGGAACTGAAAACAAACTGTCCCATTGGACTCAGAAGGTCCAAATCTATCCAAGATGTGTACTCATACACCATATGAATCTCTGCATGATCAAAATAAATATCCAATATACCGGAACAGGGCACAATAATAATGTGCTGTAAATGACCAAACATTGCTGTATCCCAAGAATCATCATCATAACCCTGTAGCTGCTGCATAGAATCATCCTGTATGTGTACATAGACCATATATCATCTATCCATATCATCATAAGGTCCAACATCTCATGTCCCATGGTCCTCCATGGTCAAACTAGGTCTAACCAAGACCAAATACAACTCAGACCATCATCCATAGCTGCTGCAAGGTGTCAAGGTTAATACATGCTCTACAACTTATTCGAATAACAATTATAGCCCAGAGTAATCATGACTGGCGATCTAAATCCAAATATATAGTGTCGTTAATTATTATTATTACTCAGACTAGACTTTCAGGATCATACTCACTTCATAGTTGTGATCGATTTGCTAGTGAAGGGTGAAGGCTTAAATTAATTGGCTAGGCCAAGGGATGACTTAACTGCCTTGACTTTGTGACACTTTGGCAAGGGAAAGGGAATACACCATAGTATATACTGAATGAGCAATAACACGGGGAATGGCGGTGTCTCACAAATGGATGAATTGTTTAAAGAGGGTTTATTCACCTTCACAGATGCGCACAATCCATAATACAAATAAGGCCAGCAATTGTTTAGATATAGCATTTAAGTTCCATTGCTTTTTGGGCCTGAAGTTTCCATAGCCTTGATCTATGTGTGTTTACAAACACATTGCATAGATTTACATTTTTCTTTTAGGCTTTCTGCTGCAGGTGTGTTTTTTAGGCACTTGTTTACCTGAGCACTTCTAGGTGTGTCATGGACAGCTTGTTTACCTAGGTATTTATTTTCCACAAGATATAACATTTTATTTTTATTGCCATGTTCATTTGGCATGCCTCTCATTCATGTGTGTTTAGAAACACATTGCATGAATGGGCTTTTCATACAAGATATAGCATTTCATTTTCCAGATTTTGTATTGATGGCAGCACTAAAAGTTTCAGGTTTAGCCAACACAACTTTAGTGACTAGGGGGAATTCACAAGGAACTCCAACTCACCATAGGTAAGTTTTGTCACCAACTCAGAGCCGAGACACAATAAACGGGGAAGCTCATCCAATACAGAGGCTACAGTGGGGAAAAGTCCTCCATGCCACTAGTCAAGTAGTAAGTCAGGGTGATAATCTAAAGGGTAGGCCACGGATGGATGAAGACAGTGAAATGATGGAGCCAACACTAGCAAGCCAAAGTATGGTGTAATGATCACCTCTATTCTCCCTAAGGAGGGTACACACCAATGAGTATGAATAGTGAACTTCTAAGTCTGAGTAGGGACAATATAATATATATATAGATCAACCAAGTCCAAATATCTATATGATCGCCAGATCATGACACTGAGTGCTAAGAGATGCTATAAGAATAAGTATAAAAGCAATCTAACCATAACACGATGATATACCTGCTGAGTCATATACCTGCAAGCTCATCAACCTGTACCATCATCTGTCCTCTGGAACTGCTGCTGTAACTCTGGGCACTACTGTCTGCTCTGTACCAATGGCATAATGGCTATCTCGGGCATCTCTCTGAGTGTCCTGAAACTCAGTCATGGCATGGGGAGTATAACTGCTGTCCACAATCTGATAGTGATCCAATATAGATGCTCATCTCAACATCTCAAATGTAAGGGAACTGGCTGAATAGTGTACTGGAATGAGAAAAATAATGTATGGTAGCCCGGCTACTATATATGTGATAACAAGTACCAAAGATGAGCTTGATGGATGGATATGATAGTGTCAAGGTACTCAAGCAACCAAAACAAGGATCAAACCATAAGCAACCTCAACAGTCCAAGAAAGTCGAATTGGCTTGGAGAAAGATCAGTTCTTTGGGAAATGGGCCAAATGGAGTCAGATGTCCACCAAATTGTAGATCAGGAATGTTGAGATGTTGAGGTAGGTGGATCTTGAAAATTAGGATCATCCAATGGCTAGATCTCAGTAGATCTGAGATTGAAGTGTATCACAAAGTTACCCAAGTGGGGCTCAACCCTCAAAATGAGGAATGGGGCCCACAAGGTGAAAATCACTAAAGTGACACACTAGGGGTAGGTTATCAATTATGCAGATGAAGGATCAAGTGGGATCTCACCTACCCAGGTGCTAGATCCTTGCAAACTCACCCCTCCTAAGAAGTGCGACCTCCCTTGGAGAAGCTTCTTTGCCTTGGGAAATGGGTCAAATGAAGGCCAATCCTCACCAAACTATAGATCCGGATCGCCGTGGATGCGATAGAAGTGGATTTTAAATTTTATACCCAAAAGCCAAGTGGATCTTGCTAGATTTGAAAATTTGTAAAATGAGGGTTTTGAAATTATGAGGGTTTGAAGCATTTAGACAAATGGATAGATCATGGAATGAGAAATTATCTTGAGATCATACCTGAGTGATGGAAGTAGATGCCTTGTTGTTGAGGAAGACTCCCGCAGAGATCAAATGAGACATTGTTGATTTTGCTTGCCGAAATGATGCCCTAACCCACAAGTGCGACCTCCTCTTCCTGTCAACCAAGGAAAAATGATTTCAATTAGTTGAGAACCAATGGAGGAAATACAAATGAAAAGCAAGTGATAACATGAAATAGAAGGTCCTCGGATAGTAATACTCCCTGTTACCAACGAAGAGATCTAAAGAAGAAGTAGGGAGGGTCCTCCCCTACCAATACGTCCTCCTCAAACCAAATCGGCCTCCACCTGTAGATGACAAAAACGTGGTACAAAAGATAGCAAAGCAAGATCTCCAAAAAAACCCAGTGCAAAGGAAGAATCAACAAACGAACTCTAAAAGCATTCACCACAACAAAACAAATAGATGCGATAATAATTATCTATTCCAATAATCCAGAGCCAAAAGTCCCCCTTACAATGAGAAACTCTCTCCTTTAAATAGGATGGAGAGAGGCCACAATCCTAACCAATTTTTGAATGAGTGGCTAAGATTAAAAGATCAAAAGATCTAATCAATGGTTGAGATGAGCTCAACAATACAATACATGGATCAGCTCAATAATACAATATAATAATGGACAAATCACCCATAAGAAGGGGGTCCCACCAAATGTCAATGATAAAACATAAGTAATAGCTCATGGTGGGTCCAAGGGGTAATTTCTAACACCCTTGGTCAATCCCCATGGCACAATATCCAAAACTAATTGTGCTAGACACCAAATCGTGCCTCTCTGGAAAAGTCGTGAGCCCTAGGAGGCTCCAGAAAATCATATAAAATGCCATTAGTGATGGATGTGGGTCCCAATGAAGCTGAAACTGTTGGAGAAGGTGTGGAAGACATCCCACTCATCATCACTAATCATCCCATGCCAAAACTTTGCCTCAGTAACCCAAATCGAATTCCTTAGTAGCCATTTTCACCATTTTTGGACTGTCTCGGGAAATGTGAAACTGCCCAAAATGCCTTCTGGAGTGCCTGCGCTGTCAAGGTAAGCTCACCAATGTGTCTGGGAGGGGGGGTAATATGGTAATAACAAGTGGTTGGACCAACCCCTCCATGCACAACACCCTAGGTGAACCAATCAAATCTCATCAATGCTCTGACAGGGCCTTTGACAGGCCAAAACTGCACTAGGATAGCCAACTGAGGCTAAATCATCACCGTAACTGCCCGAAACTGAAAACAGACTGTCTCATTGAATTCAGAAGGTCCAAATCCATCTAAAGCGTGTACTCATACACCATATAGACCTCTGCATGGTCAAAAGTAAATACTCATCATATCCGACAGACCAAATAATAATAACCTGTAAAAGTGTTGAAAAGCACAAATCATCATCATAGGCCTGAAACCACTGCATAAACCCACCATGGTGACCTGTACTAGACCATATATCATCTATCTGTATCATCTACGGTCTGCCACCTCATGTCTTGTAGTTGACTTTTGGTCAAACTGGGTTTGATCAAGTCAACATGACCAAAATATAACTCAAACTGTCATCAAGCTGCTGCAAGGTGTCAAAGCTTAAAACATGCTTTACAATCCATTCAAATAGCAATTATAACAAATAGCAATCATTACTAGCGATCTAAATCAAAATATATAAAGTCATTAATTATTATTATTACTCAGACCAAACTTTCAAGACCATACTCACTTCATAGTCGTGACCATTTTGCTAGTGAAGGGTGAAGGCTTTGTACTGCGAAGGCTAGGCTAAAGGGAATGACTTACTGACTTAACACTGTGACACTTTGGAAATGGGAAGGGAATACGCACTATAGCATATACTGAATGAGCAATAACACAGGGAATGGCAGTGTCTCACAAATGGGTGAGTTGTTCAAAGAGTGTTTATTTACCTTGGCAAATGCGCACAATCCATAATACAAACGAGGCCAGCAATCTTTTTGATATAGAGTTTAAGTTTCATTGCTTTTGGGGCCTATAGTTTCCATAGCCTTTTATCTATGTGTGTTTATAAACACATTGCATAGATTTACATTTCATTAGCCTTCTTGCTGCAAGTGTGTTTTTAAGGCACTTGTTTACTTGAGCACTTCTAGGTGTGTCTTGTTATCACATATATAGTAGCCGGGATACCAAACATTATTTTTCAGATTCCAGAGCACTCTTCAGCCAGTTCCTTTACATTGAGATGATGAGATGAGCATCTATCTATGGATCACTATCAGATTTTGGACAGCATATGTATTCCCCATGCCATGACTGAGTCTCAAGACACTCAGAGAGATGACCGATGTAGCCATTATACCAGTTATGCAAAGCAGTCAGTAGTGCCCAGAGTTACAGTAGCAGTTTCAGAGGACAGATGATGGTTCAAAGGATGAGCATTCAGGTATATGACTCAGCAGGTATATCATGGTGTTATGGTTATATTGCTTTTATATTCATTCTTATGGTATGTCTTAGCACTTAGTGTCATGATCTGGCGATCATATAGATATGTGGACCTGGTTGATCTTATTATATATATTTTACTGTCCTTACTCAGACTTAGAAGTTCACTACTCATACTCATTGGTTTTACCCTCCCTAGGGAGAATAGAGGTGATCATTCCACCATACCTTGGCTTGCTAGTGTTGGCTCCATTATTCATTGTCTTCATCCATCCATTGCCTACCTTTTAGTTTATCACCCTGACTTACTACTTGACTAGTGGCATGGAGGATCTTTCCCCACTGTAGCCTCTGTATTGGATGAGCTTCCCTGTTTATTGTGTCTCGGCTCTTAGTTGGTGACAAAACTTACCTCTGGTGAGTTGGATTGTAGGCCGAAATCATTCTGGTCGGTTGTCCCGATGTTTGGCATTGGCTCGAACTCCCCCTAGTCACTTGAGATGTTGTTGGCTAAAACTGAAAGCTCATGTACTACTTATGGAAACTTATAAATTCGCCCATGGAAACTAAAAAGGGCAAGAGCGATGAACTATTAAAAAGTACTCCTTGAAGAGTAAAAGAAAGGTCCAAAAAGCAATGATTCTTAAAAGCTATATCTAAACAATTGCTGACCTTATGTAGGTATAAAAAACATGCCCTGGATGCAAGCTGCAACTAGTTGTGCTTATTAGCGCACCTGAGATCCGAAGGGTTATGTGGGCCAAAAATGCCATGAAATGAAATTGAATGATCCTAATGAACCTGGATCAACTTGATGTAGACATGATGCCTAAGTTGAATAAGCACTCTTTAAACAACTTATCCATTTGTGAGACACCGCCATTCCCTGTGTTGTTGCTCATTCAGTATATACTATGGTGTGTATTCCCTTTCCCATATCCAAAGTGTCACAATGTTAAGTCAGTCAGTCACCCTTTAGCCTAGCCATTTTATTTTAGCCTTCACCCTTCACTAGCAAATTGATCACAACTATGAAGTGAGTATGGTCTTGAAAGTCTAGTCTGAGTCATATAAATAATTAAGGACAATATATATATGGATTTAGATCGCCAGTAATGATTACTTTGTGTTATAATTGCTATTTGAATGAGTTGTAGAGCATGCATTAACCTTTGACACTTTGCAGCAGCTTCTGATGGTAGTCTGAGTTATATTTGGTCAATATTGACCTGGTCAAACCTAGTTTGACCAAGGTCAATCACAGGACATGAGATTATTGGACCTTATGATGACACAGGTAGATGATATATGGTCTATGTACATGTACATGATGGTTCTATGCATCAGATACAGGTTTATGATGATGATCTATGGTTTTTAGCATTATTTGATCATTTACAGATTATTATTATTTCACCTGTTCCGGTATATTGGATATATTGTATGATCATGCAGAGATCTATATGGTGTATGAGTACACATCTTGGATAGTTTTGGACCTTCTGAGTCCAATGAGACAGTCTATTTTCAGTTCCGGGCAGTTACAGTGATGATTTAGCCTCAGTAGGTTGTCCTAGTGCAGTTTTGGTCTGTCGGAGACTCTGTCAGAGCAGAGATGATTTTTATTTGGTTCACCTAGGGTGCTGATGATGGAGGGGGTGGTCCAGCCACTTGTTTTTACCATATTACCCCCTTCCGGACACATTGGTGCCCTCACCTTGACAGCGCAGGCACTCCAGGAGGCAGTTTGGGGCAGATACACGCTTCTCGAGGCAATTTTGGATTGGTAGAAATGGCTACAGAGGAATTCGATTTGGGCTACTGAGGCAAATTTTTGGCATGGGATGATCAGTGATGATGAGTGGGATGTCTTTCGCACCTTCTCTAGCAGTTTCATCTTCATCAGGGCCCACATCCATCACTTATGGCACTTTCTGGTGATTTCTGAGGTCTTTTGAGGCCTACGATTTGTCCATAGAGGTACGATTTGGTACTTTGATGACTATTTTATTATTATTGTGCTATGGGAATTGACCAAGGGTGGCTAAAATTACCCCTTGGACCCACCATAAACTTATTGTTATATTTTGTCATCATGATTTGGTGGGATCCCCTCTCCTAGGGCGATTTTGTCCACTTATGGTTATATTTTATGGTTGATCCATGTATTTTATTGTTGAGCTCTGTTATCACACAACTTGTAGTTGCCCCTAGAGGTATCCCATCCGGGACGGTAGAGGAGTTAGGCAACTAAAGAGGTGACCCAAGAGATGCCACGGTTCCCAATGCAAGATGGGAGTCACGTCAACCGAGGCACTCTTCGCTTTAGGTCAAGGTGTAACTAGACCAAGGGGGACACCCTATACCCCAATCACAGTTGATTGGACCTAAGCAAGGTTTTTAAGGGTAGATAAGTAATGAGTTACGGAAACCAATGCAAGGCTAAGTGGACCTAAGGTTTAAGGTACGGTTGAGGGAGGTATAAGAGATTAATAATGTTTCAACCTATGTATGGTTTAGGCCACATGATGGGGTATGATGACAAGTTATAGTACCAAGTGTTTACACAAGTGGGTCTAGTTTTCTTGGGAAGTGTGAAGTGATTCTAGGTAGGCTCACAAGGTGAAGTTAGGTATGAGGTAGGTACTATAGGTTAGATATAGGCTAGATCTACGAGTTTAAGTTAATTGCAATGATACCCATGTACTAGATCTAAATTTTGACACGAATCCCAAGGAGTGCGACTTGCTTGGTGATGGACTAGTGCCTTGTTAAGTGGGCTAATGGGGTCAAAAGGTATGTCAAATTGTAGATCGGGACACCTAGAAGCCAAGTCAAGTGGATTGGATGAGATTCAATGGTTGGATCTTAGTAGATCTAGGTTTTTAAATGATGACCAAAAGTGGACCACAATCCCTTAAAACAAGGAATGCAATCCCCAAGGCGGATCTTGATGAAAGGACAGTGTAGACCTAGGTTTCAAGGCATGGGCATTCCAAATCCACGAAAAACTCAAACACCCACTTCCTAGAAGTGGACCAACTCAAAAAATCAAGGGGGTACGATTTGGTCAAGGAGGGTCCAAAAATGGGTTTTGGTGGACCAAATCAAGTCCAATGGCCACCAAAATGTAGATCCGGGATGTCAGTACCCCGATCTATGTTCCTTCAAAGTTTCAAGTGAATCCAATGGCTAGATCTTAGTAGATCTAAGTTTTAAGATGCCAAGAAGGTCAAAAGGGGGTTTCAACCCCTCAAAACATGGAGAGATGTCCACAAGGTAGTTTTCACCAAAGTCAAGATATGGGTATAGGTTATCAAATGTCTAGATGTCAAATCAAGTGGGATCTCACCTACCCATGTGCTAGATCTAACCCAACAAGCTTCTCTTAGGAAAATCGATTTAGGTTCAAGAAGGCTTTTTGCATTGAAAAGTGTGTCAATTTTTAGCCAATCACCACCAAACTATAGATCCAACTAGGGGTGGATCCTATAGAGGTGGGTTTTTAATATCTTTTCAATTGCAAGGCTAGATCTAAATAGATCTAAGAAATACCAAAATTGGGGTTTTGATTTAATTAGGGTTTTATGACCAATGAAGATAGAATGGATGAAAGAGGCACATACCTTGTAGATCTTACCTCAATTGCTTATGGCCACCTTACAAGTTGATAGCATTCTCCTATGTGTATATTCAAGAGTGAGATCCAAGTGCTCCAACCAAATCGCCCTTCTCCAAGATAGCCAAATCGTCCTCCTCCTACAAGACAAGATCAAAGAAACAAGTCAAGCAAAATGATTATGAAAATGGTAGAAAGATGTAATAGAAAGCATCAACTATGTCACGAAGATACAATAATGATACTCCCTGTCACAAGATCAACCCAAGAGAGAATATGTGGATCCCTCCAACAATAACCCTCATGAAGTCGCCCTCCTCTCTCCAATTCGACTTTCCTGTCAAAAGGTTAGCAAAAGCACCAAAATCCACAATGATACATAGAAGAGATACTTTATATTCAATATGCAAGAGAATCCACAATGCAAGAGAGATGTGCTCCACAAAAAATCTTCTATTCCAATATTCCAGAGCTCCAAAGGTGAGCTTTACAATGGGGGGTCTCCTCCTTATATAGGATAATAAAGACCAAAACCCTATACCACTCCATAATACTACATCAAATGGGTGGTTGAGATTATAAGATCTCATCATACAATCAATGGCTAAGATGACCCATAACAATATATCACATGGATCACTCAACATAACAATAGCGCCCTCACTAAATGGTACAATGGAGGGTGACGTCATCCCACTAGAGGGGTAAAAAGTACAATAATCCACCTCATGATGACTAGGACATGATAAAATAAGCTCATGGTGGGGCTAGGAGGTATTAATCCTTACTAGCTCATCCCCAAGGCACAATAAAATAATAAAATATGTCCAATATAATAAAAATGATCAAAACTGTCCTCAGAATCCATGACAGTCAAGCAGTAAATGTCCTCCTGTGATCAATCCGGGCATACCCACATGGTGAAAACTGATTGGAAGATAGTGATGCCATCCTGGAAGACCTCTGTGAAAACCAAATGCCAAAACCTTGCCTCAATTGCCCAAATCGATTTCCTCAGTGACCACTTTATCCCATTTTTTAACTGCCTCGGGAACTGTGAAAGTGCCAAAACTGCCTCCTAGGGTGCTAGCGCTGTCCATCTGAGCCCACCAGGCTCTCCGGGAGGGGGGATAAATGGTAATAACAAGTGGCTGGACCACCCCCTCCATCATCAGCGCCCTAGGTGAACTGGCCTCTCGGGGCCCCTGCTGCTCAGGCTGGGAAATCAGCCCCAAATCTGGTCAACAAGTGTAAAAATGCATCAATCACTGTCAGAAGTGCCCGGAACTGAAAGATAAGTGTCTCAATGGATCCAGAAGACCCAAATCCACTAGGAATGAGTACTCATACACCCTGGGTTGCCCTAATGGGCCAGCTGTAGGGTCCACCATATATGGACAATGTATAATCTGTTGATCTGAAATAATAATAAACCTGCTGAACTGGATCAAACATCATCTGCATCATATGTCCATCATATGATATCATCATCAAACATGTGGGACCATAAATCATCATCAATAATCATCCATACATGGCCCACATCATCACGGATCCCAAGAATATATAATCAAGGATAAATCACATTAGTAGACTAAGACAATGTTTCTCTAATCATTCCCACAGCTAAGCTCAAAGTATAAATTCCATTCAGTGGCATTAATCAAGTTAACATATTCCGTGATTATATAAAATTACTTGCACAATAGTTCAAATGACAAACTCACCCATTGGACATGGTCAAACTGCTAGTGAAGGATGAAGGCTAGGAGCAAGGTTGGGCCAAGGGTTTGACTTGTCTAACTTAACTCAAAAATACTTTGGACTGGGAGAAGGGGGAAGCTACAAACTCTGTGCTGGACAAAAGAACACGGGGGTTGGCTGTGCCTCACAAATGGATAAGTTGTTTAGAGAGTGCTTATTCAACTTAGGCATCATGTCTACATCAAGTTGATCCAGGTTCATTAGGATCATTCAATTTCATTTCCATGGCCTTTTTGGCCTACATAACCCTTCGGATTTCAGATGTGCTGAGAAGCACAACTAGTTGCAGCTTGCATCCAGGGCATGTTTTTCACATATTTATAAGGTCAGCAATTATTTAGATATAACTTTTAAGAACCATTGCTTTTTGGACCTTTCTTATACTCTTCGAGGAGTATTTTTAGCTTTTCATTGCTCTTGCCCCTTTTTTTTGTTTCCATGGGCGAATTTTTTAGTTTCCATAGGTAGAACATGAGCTTTCAGTTTTAGCCAACAACATCTCAAGTGACTAGGGGGAGTTCGAGCCAATGCCAAACATCGGGACAACCGACCAGAATGATTTAGGCCTACAATCCAACTCACCAAAGGCAAGTTCTGTCACCAACTCAGAGCCGAGACACTGAATAAACAGGGATGCGATCCAAACACAGAGGTAGAAAAATGGGGAAGTCCTCGGTATCAGAAAGTCAAATGAGACAAGTCAGGGTTTAAAGTCAAACAGGAAGGTCATGTATGGATGGAGACAAGTGAATATGGAGCCTACACTAGCAGACATCCAATGTCGGGAAAGACCATGTCTATGTAAGGTGAAATACCAGTAAGTTTTGTTAAATGACCTAAAGGTGCAAGCAATTGTCCATTTTATGATTTACAGTTCATTTTAAATAGTTTGCCACATCAGGAATAATATACCAAGCACATGCCATGATCATGACTAAATCAACAAGATAATAATCCACAGTCAGTGAGAACATATCCATAACATCATCATAATAATCATCATCATGCATCATCTGAAACACTGCTGAAATACATCTCTAGACACTGAACTGAAACTGTAATGGGATAAGTGGTCACATCAGTCATCAAATCTGAACTCTCAAGGCTCAGCCTTGACACAAGGTCATAAAATCTGAATAATGTACTGCTCTGATCATGAGTGATCCAAAATATATAGCCATGCTCTGGAATAAAGGAAGCTCTGGAATGTGCAGATATCTGCTGTACAAGAATAGTAGCCCTGCTACTATGGTGTGATAACATCTGGCTCCAGCTGGGACAAGTGCTCTAAGGGAGAGAGCGCTTGAGAACCTCAGAATCTCTGGTCTCGAACTGCTCTGCATGAATCTTCAATCCAGCACTGCACCATCCTTGCTTTCAGCTTTTATCTTGCACCTGTTCCTGCTCTCACAAAAACTAGAATACCATCATGGAGCATGTATGGGATAAAAATAAAATAAAACTGAACTGAAATTTAATCTAAAGCATGAACTGAAATGCGCCAAAATATAAATATGAACTAACATGGCATATATCATTATCATTTTTATTTACTGTGCAGGAGGAAAAGAGTACATTCCTAAATCAGGCAAATCTCAACCAGCACAGGCAGCTAACAATAGAAATGCTAACTATAATTTCTTAAATGCATGCAGGAGAAGAGAAAAGCTTAGGAAGGAGCAATACTCAACTCAGGCAGAAGAAGAAAAAGGGACAGTACTCGGCACACAGAAAAAGAAAAATCACACAAATCCTACTGCTCAAGTGAGCTTATTCAGAAGCTACTTACTCTAAATAGGCAAGGCAAGGTAAGTCATTTAAAAGGGATAAGGGGGTAGTAGTGTTTCAACAGTACCCCATTTACTGGCAGCTCCAATTCATACCCATCCAATGTTTCCAACCAAAAGGAATTTTTACCTGCAACTCTACTTATTTGATAGGGACCCATCCATATCTTTTCAAACTTGCCATGGTTTCCAGGTTTCTCTTTGTTCTTATCCCATAGTAGAACTATATCACCAACTCCAAAATTTATGTCCCTGCTCCGTTGATCAAAAGTTCCTTTTATTCTTTCTTGTTCCAACACCATTTTATCCCATGCCTCCCTTCTGTTTTCATCTAGTTCTATTAACTTATCAATTCTTGCTTGCATGGCTTCTTGCTCAGTGGAACATTGTCGCAGTAGTTCATACACAGGGATTTGGAGGTTGATTGGAAGCCTACAGTTTTGTCCATATACTATTTCAAAAGGAGCTTTTCCTGTTATTCTTTTAACTGTTGTTCTATCTGCCTAGAGGGCATACTTAAGCTTGACGTCCCAAGTCCTTTTGTTTTCGCCGATCATTCTTTTCAGAAGTCTAATTAGGTTCTTGTTGCTTGACTCAGCCAATCCATTTCCCTGGGGGTAATAATTGGAGGAGTGGGATAGAGTGATGCCATGGTCAGAACAAAAGGTTGTCATCTCCGTCTTGCTAAAAGCTGGGGCATTATCGGTTGTGATTTTACAAGGGCAACCATATCTGGAAACGATATTTTCTTCTAAGAATTTGACCACCACTTCTGCGGTGCATTTCTTGGTAGGGACAGCTTCAACCCAGCGAGTAAAATAATCTGTGCAGGTCAAAATATATTTATATCCTCCTGAAGAGCTTGGGTTTATTGGCCCTACAAAATCCATTCCCCATTGTTGGAAGGGAGCTTCTACAATAACTGGGGTCAAAGGCAAGGAAGGTAGTCTAGGTTTTCCTGAATAAAATTGACATTCTTGACATGTTCTAACAAACGTGTGCACATCTTTGAACAAGGATGGCCAATAATACCCAGCTCTCATGATCTTAGCAGCTGTGGTTCTAGGTGCATAATGTCCTCCGCATAATCCAGAATGCATTTCCTTGATGATTCTCTGGGAGTCATCATGATTTACACATTTGAGTATGATTCCATCTGGATTCTTCCAACCCAAACCATCTTCAGTTAATACATACTTAGATGCTTTTAGCCTCAAAGCTCTTCTTTGGTGGTCTACAAGGTGGTCTGGACAGGTCATATGTTTAAGGTAGAAAATGATGTCTTTGTACCCTCTCGTGATCTTCATTAATATAAAGGATCATGTTATTTTGCTGCAGTTTGGAATCAGTTAATAGCTGTGCCAACCCTTGGCCTTTCACTATCTTGATTGGTTTGATTTCAATGTCATACTCTTGAATCCTAGAAATCCAGTTTCCCCTAACACCTATGCCATCAGGCTGAGATAAGACATCTTTTACCGCTTGATAAGGGACGTAAGCCATAATTTTGGAGTATCCGATATATGTCCTAAAATGTTTTAACGATTTGACCAAGGCATAGGCTTGTTTTTCAGTGGTTGTGTAGTTCAGTTCCGCATCTCTAAGGTTTTTACTCATAAAGGCAACCGGTTGTTCATGGTTTTCTTCATTCTTTTGCAACAACACACCTGCTATGGTGTCCTCGGAAGCATAAGAATAAATCAAAAACTCCTTATTGTAGTTTGGGCTTACTAGGACAGGTGCAGAAGCAATGGCTTTCTTTAGAGATTCGAATGAAACATCACATTTCTTATCCCAAACAAATTTCACATCCTTCTTCAGCAAATTATTTAAAGGCTTGGCCAATTCAGCTAAATTAGGGATGAATCTCCTTACGAAGTTTATTTTTCCGAAAAATGATCGTAACGAGCTGACATCCTTTGGGGGAGTTATGGCTTGGATTCCTTGCACTCTCTCTGGATCAATTTTAATGCCTTCTTTGGACACAATGTGACCTAACAACTTCCCTTCATCCACCCCGAAGGTAGACTTTTTAGGATTCAAGGATATTCCAAATTTCCGACATCTTTCGAAGATTCTCCTTAAATGTTTTACGTGGTCTCCCCTGTCTTTCGAGAAGACAGTTAGATCATCTTGATAAATTGCAATGATTTTGCCAATTAGGCCCTCAAATGCATGATCCATTGCCCTTTGAAAGGTTGATCCTGCATTCAAAAGCCCAAATGGCATTCTTATATACTCGAAGGTTCCCCACGGGGTGGTGAAGGTTGTCTTCCCACGATCTTCCTTCTTGATTTGGACCTGGTTGTACCCAGAAAATCCGTCAAGTAAGGATAACATGCCAGCCCCTGTTACACTTTGCAACAGATTTTCCATGTTGGGCAAAGGATAGTTGTCTTTTAGAGATGCTTGATTTAGGTTCCTAAAGTCAATACAAATTCTAATCTCCCCGTTTTTCTTCCTTACGATTACAGGATTGGATACCCAGGTTGTATGCCTAACTGGTCTAATGATACCTGCTGCCAACATCTTTTCCAATTCCTTTTTAACTAAGGGAGCTAACTTAGGGTTCATGTTTCGCAACTTTTGTCGATATGGTTTGGCTCCCTCTTTAAGAGGAATAGTGTGTTCTATAATGGACTGATCGTAAGTTTTTAAATCATCATAGACCCACGCAAAGATATCTTTATACTCTCGGATTAACTCAATAATTCTTCTTCTTTCTTCTCCTGAGGCATTTATCCCAATTCTGATCATTTTTGGAGAACAAGCAGACCCTACATTTATTTCGATGACCCCATCTACAGGTTCAGATCTCCTACCCTTGTATTCATCATGCCTGTTAAAATTTCTCTCAAGGGGGAAAGCTATTTCTGTGACATCCATACCTTCAATTGAATCACCTTTTATCTCATCCTCGAAATTCACCATTGGGGTTTTAGAAGCATTTAAGAATTGTATGATTTGGGCATCACTGTCAAAAACTTGCCAATGGTCTTCATTATCAGGAACAGAGGGTCTGAATAAAACTTCAAGTTTGCAGTTTTCTTGTTTTAGAGACTCAGATGTTTGAAGAGTACTGGCCATTACGGATAGCTCATCAGCCAAAGTATTTTGTTCTCGGGGAACAGCCTTAATCCCGAAGGCATCAAAGCATTCAATGGTGTCCCAAACTGCATTTCTATAGTCTCTAAGTCTATTATTCTTAGCGGCGAATTTTTTTTTTATCTGGGACACAATGAGGTCAGAATCTCCTGTGACAGATATTGATTTGATTTTTCTTTCTCTGGCAATTTCCAAGCCCAGAAGCAATGCTTCATACTCTGCCACATTGTTAGTGCACTCAAACTCTAAACGGAAAGAAAACAAACTCTTTTCTCCCGATGGTGAAATTAAGACTATACCGACTCCTGCACCATGTCGGGAACGGGCCCCATCAAAATGCATTTTCCAGACTTGTTCATGTGAAAAAGGCTGCTTTTTAACCTCCTCCCAGTAATTTGCTAGAATCATGAAGTTTCCAATTTCATCACTTGAATACATTGCCTCAGTGAATAAATGTTCAGGTGTTTCAACATGTTCTTGCATAGGTGGTTCATTGAACAGAGTTATGAATGAACCTTCTTTGGTTGGGATTGTGGCATATGTCAAATCCATTTGGACACTTCCTCCCAATCTTGCCGACCATTCCCTGGATAGCAACATTCCCCACGCATCAGGGATATCTAGGACTAAGACATTCATTGAGAGCTCAATATCAGAGCAGGCAGCCAACCTAACAGGCAGGTTTTCAATTATCCCAATAGATTTCACAGTCTTGGAATCCATGCCACATACATTTCTGTAGGGTCTCGTGGGTACTAACTCAAGTTGTTCCATGACTCTTAAAGGCATGACACTTACTTCAGCTCCTGAGTCCAACATGCAATTATGTAATATTAGACCATTCACTTCTAATGCAATATAAAAGGGTGGGAATTTTCCAGAGTTGTCACCAGAGACACTTTGGATCATGACAGGGGAATCCCTGATCTCTGCAGAAGCTTTCTTAGGAGCTTGCTTCCTTGTTTGAATCCCAAGATGAGTAGTAGCTCTTTTGTGGAATGAAGGGATCTTGAAAATTTCACAAAATGGAATAGGCATGTTTATCTTTTCTAGGAAGCTTGTAATATCTATGTTTAGGTTGTGAGGGTTTTCCTTATCCTTTTCATTCGTACCTAAACCTAGGAATTTCATAATGTCATGTTTAACAACCGGAATCTTGATTAGGTCTTTTAGGGAAACCGAAGCAGACGAATTGGCTAGCTTACTTGGAATGTTTGTTCTAGGGAGTTCCTTATTAGGTTTTAGAATCGTGGGAGGTTTTGGTTGTTTTCTCCAAAGGGTTGCTTTTGGAATGTTAGTTTTAGGGGGAGGATCAATTTTTATTGTTTGATCTGTCTTTTTGTTTGCAGGAGGAGATTGGCTAGTGTTGGTCACAGTTTTATCCTTCGAGGCGACCTCAGGAGAAAGCTTTGGAGCTTTTGGCAAGATTCTTTGGACAGATTGATGCACTGTCTTGCTAGACTGTGGGTCAGTTGTTTTAGGTTGCTGAGTCTTGGGAGGACTAGCCTTTGGAGGGATTGAATTGCTACAGATGGATTTTAACATCTCTTTGGTTTGTTGATCACGTCTTTTGAAATCCTCATCCTGATTTTTAAGATATGTGGCAATGTTGGTGACCATTTCACACATGTTTGTCATAAATTCCATGGTCATTTCGGGAGAGATGTTATTTGGAGTAGACATCTCTTTGTGGGTTCTCTTCTCAGCGGAGTCACGATTAGGAGTCGCCAGGTAGATTTTTAAGCTCTACTACCAAGAGATATGTCGTTTAAAGTGCAGAGAGATAGTGAGACACAAAGGTGTGTTGAACCAAGGTAGGCCCCTACCTCCCCGGCAACGGCGCCAAAAATGTTATCACACAACTTGTAGTTGCCCCTAGAGGTATCCCATCCGGGACGGTAGAGGAGTTAGGCAACTAAAGAGGTGACCCAAGAGATGCCACGGTTCCCAATGCAAGATGGGAGTCACGTCAACCGAGGCACTCTTCGCTTTAGGTCAAGGTGTAACTAGACCAAGGGGGAGACCCTATACCCCAATCACAGTTGATTGGACCTAAGCAAGGTTTCTAAGGGTAGATAAGTAATGAGTTACGGAAACCAATGCAAGGCTAAGTGGACCTAAGGTTTAAGGTACGGTTGAGGGAGGTATAAGAGATTAATAATGTTTCAACCTATGTATGGTTTAGGCCACATGATGGGGTATGATGACAAGTTATAGTACCAAGTGTTTACACAAGTGGGTCTAGTTTTCTTGGGAAGTGTGAAGTGATTCTAGGTAGGCTCACAAGGTGAAGTTAGGTATGAGGTAGGTACTATAGGTTAGATATAGGCTAGATCTACGAGTTTAAGTTAATTGCAATGATACCCATGTACTAGATCTAAATTTTGACACGAATCCCAAGGAGTGCGACTTGCTTGGTGATGGACTAGTGCCTTGTTAAGTGGGCTAATGGGGTCAAAAGGTATGTCAAATTGTAGATCGGGACACCTAGAAGCCAAGTCAAGTGGATTGGATGAGATTCAATGGTTGGATCTTAGTAGATCTAGGTTTTTAAATGATGACCAAAAGTGGACCACAATCCCTTAAAACAAGGAATGCAATCCCCAAGGCGGATCTTGATGAAAGGACAGTGTAGACCTAGGTTTCAAGGCATGGGCATTCCAAATCCACGAAAAACTCAAACACCCACTTCCTAGAAGTGGACCAACTCAAAAAATCAAGGGGGTGCGATTTGGTCAAGGAGGGTCCAAAAATGGGTTTTGGTGGACCAAATCAAGTCCAATGGCCACCAAAATGTAGATCCGGGATGTCAGTACCCCGATCTATGTTCCTTCAAAGTTTCAAGTGAATCCAATGGCTAGATCTTAGTAGATCTAAGTTTTAAGATGCCAAGAAGGTCAAAAGGGGGTTTCAACCCCTCAAAACATGGAGAGATGTCCACAAGGTAGTTTTCACCAAAGTCAAGATATGGGTATAGGTTATCAAATGTCTAGATGTCAAATCAAGTGGGATCTCACCTACCCATGTGCTAGATCTAACCCAACAAGCTTCTCTTAGGAAAATCGATTTAGGTTCAAGAAGGCTTTTTGCATTGAAAAGTGTGTCAATTTTTAGCCAATCACCACCAAACTATAGATCCAACTAGGGGTGGATCCTATAGAGGTGGGTTTTTAATATCTTTTCAATTGCAAGGCTAGATCTAAATAGATCTAAGAAATACCAAAATTGGGGTTTTGATTTAATTAGGGTTTTATGACCAATGAAGATAGAATGGATGAAAGAGGCACATACCTTGTAGATCTTACCTCAATTGCTTATGGCCACCTTACAAGTTGATAGCATTCTCCTATGTGTATATTCAAGAGTGAGATCCAAGTGCTCCAACCAAATCGCCCTTCTCCAAGATAGCCAAATCGTCCTCCTCCTACAAGACAAGATCAAAGAAACAAGTCAAGCAAGATGATTATGAAAATGGTAGAAAGATGTAATAGAAAGCATCAACTATGTCACGAAGATACAATAATGATACTCCCTGTCACAAGATCAACCCAAGAGAGAATATGTGGATCCCTCCAACAATAACCCTCATGAAGTCGCCCTCCTCTCTCCAATTCGACTTTCCTGTCAAAAGGTTAGCAAAAGCACCAAAATCCACAATGATACATAGAAGAGATACTTTATATTCAATATGCAAGAGAATCCACAATGCAAGAGAGATGTGCTCCACAAAAAATCTTCTATTCCAATATTCCAGAGCTCCAAAGGTGAGCTTTACAATGGGGGGTCTCCTCCTTATATAGGATAATAAAGACCAAAACCCTATACCACTCCATAATACTACATCAAATGGGTGGTTGAGATTATAAGATCTCATCATACAATCAATGGCTAAGATGACCCATAACAATATATCACATGGATCACTCAACATAACAATAGCGCCCTCACTAAATGGTACAATGGAGGGTGACGTCATCCCACTAGAGGGGTAAAAAGTACAATAATCCACCTCATGATGACTAGGACATGATAAAATAAGCTCATGGTGGGGCTAGGAGGTATTAATCCTTACTAGCTCATCCCCAAGGCACAATAAAATAATAAAATATGTCCAATATAATAAAAATGATCAAAACTGTCCTCAGAATCCATGACAGTCAAGCAGTAAATGTCCTCCTGTGATCAATCCGGGCATACCCACATGGTGAAAACTGACTGGAAGATAGTGATGCCATCCTGGAAGACCTCTGTGAAAACCAAATGCCAAAACCTTTCCTCAATTGCCCAAATCGATTTCCTCAGTGACCACTTTATCCCATTTTTTAACTGCCTCGGGAACTGTGAAAGTGCCAAAACTGCCTCCTAGGGTGCTAGCGCTGTCCATCTGAGCCCACCAGGCTCTCCGGGAGGGGGGATAAATGGTAATAACAAGTGGCTGGACCACCCCCTCCATCATCAGCGCCCTAGGTGAACTGGCCTCTCGGGGCCCCTGCTGCTCAGGCTGGGAAATCAGCCCCAAATCTGGTCAACAAGTGTAAAAATGCATCAATCACTGTCAGAAGTGCCCGGAACTGAAAGATAAGTGTCTCAATGGATCCAGAAGACCCAAATCCACTAGGAATGAGTACTCATACACCCTGGGTTGCCCTAATGGGCCAGCTGTAGGGTCCACCATATATGGACAATGTATAATCTGCTGATCTGAAATAATAATAAGCCTGCTGAACTGGATCAAACATCATCTGCATCATATGTCCATCATATGATATCATCATCAAACATGTGGGACCATAAATCATCATCAATAATCATCCATACATGGCCCACATCATCACGGATCCCAAGAATATATAATCAAGGATAAATCACATTAGTAGACTAAGACAATGTTTCTCTAATCATTCCCACAGCTAAGCTCAAAGTATAAATTCCATTCAGTGGCATTAATCAAGTTAACATATTCCGTGATTATATAAAATTACTTGCACAATAGTTCAAATGACAAACTCACCCATTGGACATGGTCAAACTGCTAGTGAAGGATGAAGGCTAGGAGCAAGGTTGGGCCAAGGGTTTGACTTGTCTAACTTAACTCAAAAATACTTTGGACTGGGAGAAGGGGGAAGCTACAAACTCTGTGCTGGACAAAAGAACACGGGGGATGGCTGTGCCTCACAAATGGATAAGTTGTTTAGAGAGTGCTTATTCAACTTAGGCATCATGTCTACATCAAGTTGATCCAGGTTCATTAGGATCATTCAATTTCATTTCCATGGCCTTTTTGGCCTACATAACCCTTCGGATTTCAGATGTGCTGAGAAGCACAACTAGTTGCAGCTTGCATCCAGGGCATGTTTTTCACATATTTATAAGGTCAGCAATTATTTAGATATAACTTTTAAGAACCATTGCTTTTTGGACCTTTCTTATACTCTTCGAGGAGTATTTTTAGCTTTTCATTGCTCTTGCCCCTTTTTTTTGTTTCCATGGGCGAATTTTTTAGTTTCCATAGGTAGAACATGAGCTTTCAGTTTTAGCCAACAACATCTCAAGTGACTAGGGGGAGTTCGAGCCAATGCCAAACATCGGGACAACCGACCAGAATGATTTAGGCCTACAATCCAACTCACCAAAGGCAAGTTCTGTCACCAACTCAGAGCCGAGACACTGAATAAACAGGGATGCGGTCCAAACACAGAGGTAGAAAAATGGGGAAGTCCTCAGTATCAGAAAGTCAAATGAGACAAGTCAGGGTTTAAAGTCAAACAGGAAGGTCATGTATGGATGGAGACAAGTGAATATGGAGCCTACACTAGCAGACAACCAATGTCGGGAAAGACCATGTCTATGTAAGGTGAAATACCAGTAAGTTTTGTTAAATGACCTAAAGGTGCAAGCAATTGTCCATTTTATGATTTACAGTTCATTTTAAATAGTTTGCCACATCAGGAATAATATACCAAGCACATGCCATGATCATGACTAAATCAACAAGATAATAATCCACAGTCAGTGAGAACATATCCATAACATCATCATAATAATCATCATCATGCATCATCTGAAACACTGCTGAAATACATCTCTAGGCACTGAACTGAAACTGTAATGGGATAAGTGGTCACATCAGTCATCAAATCTGAACTCTCAAGGCTCAGCCTTGACACAAGGTCATAAAATCTGAATAATGTACTGCTCTGATCATGAGTGATCCAAAATATATAGCCATGCTCTGGAATAAAGGAAGCTCTGGAATGTGCAGATATCTGCTGTACAAGAATAGTAGCCCTGCTACTATGGTGTGATAACAAGCTCATCTCAACCATTGATTAGATCTGTTGATCTTTTAATCTTAGCCACTTATGTAAAAAGTGGTTAGGATTATGCTCTCTCCCCATCCTATTTAAGGAGGGAGCCTCTCATTGTAAAAGCATCTAGAGATTTTTGGCTCTCGGCTCTTGGAATAAAATTTCTATCTTTTGGAGTACATGCTTGGGTTGGAGTGGATGTTGGTTGTTTTGATTGTAAATACTTTTGTCCATTGCACTGGAGGATCTATTGTATCTATCTTGCATATTTGCCATATCTTTTTATAGGTGGAGAAGACTTCTTCAACAAGTGCGAATTGGTGGGGAGGCTTGCCCTTCAAGCTTGGAGGAGGACGTTTTGGGTTAAACAGGGAGTGGTTTTGTCTTTGCACCAACTATTCTTTGATTATCTCTTTCTTGCTTGTATCTACCTTCAACATGTTAAACTGATTGATGCTTTGCTCCTTGGTTTTGACAGGTTAGAGGGATACATATGTGGCTTGGAAAAATCGATTTGGCAAGAGGGCTTCAAAAATTCTCCATTTGATCTTTGGCAAAAGTAATCCTCATCTCAACTAGCATTCATCTCTTCATCCAGGTATGCTCCAAAGGTATGATCTTCTTCTGCTTTGAATCATCCATAATTTCTAGATCATAAAAACCCTAATTAATCAAAACCCTCATTTTGTTTTTTTTTAGATCTACTTAGATCTAGCCTTGCTTTTGAAGAGATATCAAAAACCCACCTCTATAGCATCCACCCTTAGTTGGATCTATAGTTTGGTGGTGATTGGGTTAAAATTGACACACTTTTCAAGGCAATAAAGCCCTCTTGAACCAAATCGCACTTCCTTGGAGAGGCTTGTTTGGTTAGATCTAGCACATGGGTAGGTGAGATCCCACTTGATTTGCAATCTACACACTTGATAACCTACCCCTAGACTCTTACTTTGGTGATTTCTACCTTGTGGGCATCATTCCACATTTTAAGAGATCAAAACTCCCTTTTGAACTACTTGGCACCTTAAAACTCAGATCTAGTAAGATCTAACCCTTGGATTGACTTAATTTTCTAGATCCACATAGATCAGTGCCTAAGCTACTTGAATCTACAATTTGGTGGCCATTGGACTTGATTTGACACACCTTATCCACCTTTTAGCCCTCCTTGAGCAAGGTCGCACTTCCTTGGGTGATTGAGTTTGCCCACTTCTAGGACCTGGGTAGTTGAGATTTCAGTGGATTTGAAACGGGGATACCTTGAAACCTATATCTAGAGTATCATTTTGTGACGATCTGCCTTGGGGGTAGCATTCCTTGTTTTAAGGGATTGTGGTCCACTTGGGTCATTTCATGAAATCCTAGATCTAGCAAGAACCAACCACTCTATCTCAATTAGCCCACTTGTCTTGACCTCTAGGTGTCCCAATCTACACTTTGACATATCTTTTGACTCCATTAACCCATCCAACAAGGCACTAGTCCTCCTTAAGCAAGGCGCACTCCTTGGGAATTGTGTCAAACCTTAGATCCAGTACATGGGTACTCCTATGTTCAACTTAGATCCATAGATCTACTCATTACATATCCTCTAGTGCCAATTGCATCCCTTAATTTCACCTTGTGGGTCCACATTAAACCATTTCACATATCCCAAGAAAGTAGGACCCACTTGTGTAACACATGGTACCATATCTTATCATTATAACTAATCATGTGGCCTAAATCATACATTGGTTGAAACACTAATCATTCCTCAAACCACCTTCAACCATACTTTAATTTCTAGGTCCACTTTACCTTGCATTGGTTTCCGTAACTTACCATTTACTCATCCCTAGGAACCTTTGTTTGGGTCCAATCATCTTTGATTGGTTATAGGGTCTCCCCCTTGGTCTTGATTCATGTAGATCTAAAGTGAAGAGTGCCTCGGTTGACGTGACTGCCACCTTGCATTGGGAACCATGGCATCTCTTGGGTCACCTCTTTAGTTGTCCATCTCCTCTACCGTCCCGGATGGGATACCACTAGGGGCAACTACAAGTTGTGTGATAACCATTTGGCGCCGTTGCCGGGGAAGGTAGAGGCCTACCCTGGTTCGACATATATTTTCAAGCCCTACTCCCGTTCTCTTTGCCATATTTTTGGTGTCGTTGTCGGGGAGGTAGAAGCCTACCTTGGTTCAACATACCTATTTGTCTCATTCTTCTTCCTGCTTATTAACGACATACATCTTGGTAGAAGAATTTTAAAATCTACCTGGCGACTCCACATAAGGGACTCCACTGGTGATCGATCCTATCATTATCTAGAGCCCATGGGGTGCATCTTTTTGTATTTAGGTTCTTGATTTAATAATAAAATTTAAAAAAAAAAATTAAAAAAAATAAAATTTGCTATCCATGGCTGCTTCTAAGCGACCTAGGACTTTTGGTCGTTTGAAAGTTTTTGACTGCTCAAAAATTGTTGGGTATCCTCATCAAATCCCTCATCGAGCCCGTGAAAGGTTGTCTAAATTTGATGGAAGTCATGAAATATCTGCTAAAAGACACCTTGAACTTTTTAGGGAAATTATTAATGAGTTATCCATAACCCATGAGGATGTGTGTATGAAACTATTGGCTTCATCTTTCAAAGAAAGAGTTGAGCTCTGGTTCTTGAATTTGAAGCCCAATAGCATTTCCGGGTATGACATGTTTGAGCAAAAATTCTTAGAAGAATGGGGAAGTGAATCCGATGATATATATTCTTCAAATCAAATCCAAGATCAAAACTTTCCCCTTTCCGATCCTATCGTTGAATCAATCAATAACCAAATATCGAATGAATTGTCAACATCCGGAGATGACCCGTCTTGCCCAATTTCTTTTGAGGATGAGTCTTCCACTTCTGAGTCAATGAAAAGTCAAATCCATAATCATTGTATAAATCATAAGTTTTCAAATTTCTTTTTAGGTAGCTTTAGTCCTGATCTTGAGCCGAGGGTGAGCCTTTAGTCAGTCAGTCTACTGAAGTTCCTCCCTTGGAGAAACTCATTAGTCATTTTGTCTTTAGTGATCATTCAATTCCTTATCACCTTATTGAAGAAGAAGAAAGTGAGAACATTGACCTAGATCCTTTAGTAGTTCTTTTACATGATCATTATGCAAATAATCAAGATATTATAAATGAAATTGTTAATTTCCCCCCTGATCAATTAAATGAAAATGACCACTTATCCTCTTATAATTTTAATGATGAATCAATAGAAGGTCAATCTCAAGATGAGGATGAATTAGTGAATCACACTAGATGCTCTAATCTGTGTTCCACTTCTTATAATGAGTCTTTAATTATTTCCATCCTTAATCAAGATAACTTAGAGTTAGATAGCTATGGTCAATCTTGTCCTCAGATTGTAAATATTAAACTTGATCAAAAGATTAAAATCATTCCTACAGTAAAGAGTGCTTTCTTTTGTCAAAATCCAAGGTCAAACTTATTTATTCATTTGGGAGAATTTTCATATTTGCAATCCACCCTCCCTTCCCAACTCTTTCAATCATCTTTGGGTTGGTGCTCTAGTCAATTTTTTGCCTTGGAATTTTTCAATAGGAAGTATATGCACGATTACATGATTGGAGAAAAAGCACTTCATTTCCCTTTTCAGTCACCTTGGAATAATAATGCTTGTTGTCAAATTATCAATCATTCTTGGTGGCTAGAAAAGGTGTTTAAAGATCAATTTCATCTTTTCTCCATTTTTGAGCATCAAGTGGGTCTAGTTTTGATTTTTCGTCTTTTAAGCCTTGATTTGTCCCCACTTGGTTTTTATTTCATCATCAGTCCTGTAATGTCCCCATTTTGACCCCCTTTTTCATTAAATCGTAAATGATGTAAATATTGTTATTTAATCATGGTGAGGAGCTCAAGGCCAAGGCCCCACCATTGATTTAGCGTTTTATGTATCGGCAATTAAAAATAGATGCCTATGGTTCTTGTGCTAGATAGGCACAATGTAAATAAGACATCATGTAAATACGAATTTTAATGAAAATACCCACAACTAGCTATGCAATGCAACAAAGAGATGGGGCATGATACTACAAGGAATAGGGAGGGAAATTATTCAAACCCTTGAGCCAATGGTGTTAATCCATGTGTCAATGAGAAAACCCATAAACCACCAACTACCCATTTTGGGTTATGCACCCAATCATTTAATTCTTCCAAGAATTGGTTGAGGTAGTTAATGCCTTGGGAATGAAGAGGTATGGCAGCCAATTTCGTGTATGGGCAAGCCATCAACCTGGGAAATCGTATTTTGTCTCCTTGGGAAAGAAAACACCCACGAAATGGTGCCCAAAAGCCATTCAAAACCGATAGCCTTTCCTCTCTCACGGATTCGGAACTACTGGGTCTTTCCCCATCACGTTTTTCACCATTTCTCCTGCAATTTCCATGCCTGGGAGTCGTTTTTGGCATTATACAGTAGCTAGGAGAGAAGGGCCACGATCTGGGACTGTGATGGAGGTCGTTTTTGCCCCAAAATACCCATGGGCGTTTTTCTGAAAATGGTTTTTGCTCTCCAGGGTTGAATCCCCAATTGCCATTTCGTTTTTGGGTCTTCCCACATTATTCTGGGCTGGTAGAATCCCCATCTTTGGGCATCTCACTGTATAAACGTTTCTTCATGCCCAGCACTTATACTTCTGCTGTTATGTGCATCCCTGTCTGATTTGGAGACTGTAAGCAAGAGATTGGAGTGGTAGTGGACAGAGAGGGCTTGATAAACCTAGTGGGGGAGATAACCTCTCAAGAAGATCGAGAGGGCATTGGCTACTCTTCTATGCACACCCTCAAAGCACTAGATGGGGAAGGTATGGCTTGAGGGACTGTATAGCAGTGAAAAGAATACTTCATTGTGCTGGGTGTGTAGGTATTGTTGGTGCCAAGCTAGATAGATCTTGTATGGTTACCCCCTGGATCTGTGCTTGAACTCACTAGCTTAGCCACTCTTCCTTTCCATTTCCTAGCAGCCTGATAAACCCAATTGTAGATTGGCTTGGCTATGTGTGAGTCTGCTGTTCCCTGGTTCCTTGTAGAAACCATGCCCAGCTCGGGGGGTGGCAGTTGTATCAAGAGGTTGATGATCCCAACTGGCCTATGGTTGGGTGGAACGTTGCAGTTGCATAGCCAGTTGCTTGGGACTACTTTGTTAAGATAAGTATTCTCTTTTATAAATTCCGCAATGTCTTTATTTAATGGTTATCACAGAAATGTTGAATGTATGTTAGATATTAAACATGATATTTTTAATTCCGTTGTGTTTCTATAACATGCACATGTATATGTCTTTTTATCAATGAGTTTTACTTAATGGACATGGGGTTAGATGCCCGAATTTAGTGTCACGTCCTCTCTATCATGCTGGAATGATGGGAGGGGACATTACAAGTCCCAAGGGGAAACGAATTGAATATGCAAGTGAAGTGAATGAGGAAAGTAGTTTATTAAATCGAATACCATATATTTTCCCTCCATCAATTTTAAACAATCATTTGCATAAATTTTATGATCCTATCAGTTCTTTGATGGAGGATGTCGGCTTCAGTCAATCTTTCCCTTGGCATGATTTCATTTTGCACCATTCAAACCTGCTGAACTGCATCAATCATCACCTGAATCATATGTCCATTATGTAGCATCATCATCAAAAGTATGTGGGACCATCAATTATCATCCATAAGCATGCATGGCCCACATCAACACGGATCCCAAGAAATGACCATAGTCAAACTGGGTTTGACTAGGTCCATATACAACTAAGGATAAATCATATCAATAGACTAAGACATGTTCCTCAAATCACACTCATAGCTTAACTCAAAGTATAACATCATTTAGTGGCATTAAGCATATTTGTTCATTCCGTTGTTATTTGTATTCACTTGCACAATAGCTTAAATGACAAACCCACCCATTGGACATGGTCTAACTGCTAGCTAACGATGAAGGCTAGGAACAAGGTTGGGCAAAGGGGGTGACTTGTCTAGACTCAACTAAAAGACACTTTGTACTGGGAGAAAGGGGGAGCTACAAATCTGTGCTGGACAAAATAAACACGGGGAATGGCTGTGCCTCACAAATGGGTAAGTTGTTTAGAGAGTGCTTATTCAACTTAGGCATCATGTCTACATCAAGTTGATCCAAGTTCATTAGAATCATTCAATTTCATTTCATGGCCTTCTTGGCCTACATAACCCTTCGGATCTCAGTGTGCTGATAAGCACAACTAATTGCAGCTTGCATCCAAGGCATGTTTGTATACATATATAAGGTCAGCAATTGTTTAGATATAGCATTTAAGAACCATTGCTTTTTGGACCTTTCTTATACTCTTCAAGGAGTATTTTTAGCAGTTCATCGCTCTTGCCCTTTTTAGTTTCCATGGGTGAATTTATATAAGTTTCCATAAGTAGTACATGAGCTTTCAGTTTTAGCCAACAACATCTCAAGTGACTAGGGGGAGTTCGAGCCATTGCCAAACATCGGGACAACCGACCAGAATGATTTAGGCCTATAATCCAACTTACCAAAGGCAAGTTTTGTCACCAACTCAGAGCCGAGACACTAAACATATAGGGATGCGGTCCAAACACAGAGGTAGAAAAAGGGGAAGTCCTCAATATTAGAAAGTCAAGTAAGACAAGTCATGGGTTAAAGCCAAATAAGGAAAGTCATGGATGGATGGAGTCAAATTGTGGTGAAGCCTAAGCTAGCAGACAAATGGTGTCAAGGAAGACCATATCTATGCAAGGTAGTGAACCAGTGAGTTTTGTCAAACAACCTAAATGTGCAAGTAAAATGTTCATTTTACAATTTATCATCAAGATAGTTCATTTTATAAAGTTTGCCACATCATGAATTATATACCAAGCCAATGCTGTGAACATGACTAAAACAACAAGATAATAATCCATAGTCAATGATCAGGAATCCAACATCATCATAAGAATAATCATCATATACCATCTGAAACACTGCTCTAAGCACTAAACTGAAACTGTATGGAATAAAGCGTCACAACGGTCATCAAATCTGAACTCTCAAGGCTCAGCCTTGACACAAGGTCTAACATAAGTCTGAATAATACACTGCTCTAATCATGAGTGATCTCAAAATATAAAGTCATCATAGCCAAGCTCTGAAAAATCGAAGCTCTGGAATGTGCGGATATCTGCTAAGCAAGAATAGTAGTCCTGCTACTATGGTGTGATAACAGGTAGGTTATCAATTATGGAGATGAAGGATCAAGTGGGATCTCACCTATCGAGGTGCTAGATCCTTGCAAACTCACCCCTCCTAGGAAGTGCATCCTCCCTTGGAGAAGCTTCTTTGCCTTGGGAAATGGTTCAAATGAAGGCCAATCCTCACCAAACTATAGATCCGGATCGTCGTGGATGCTATAGAGGTGGGTTTTAAATTTTATACCCAAAAGCCAAGTGGATCTGAAAAATTGTAAAATGAAAGTTTTGAAATTATGAGGGTTTAAAGCATTTAGACAAATGGATAGATCATGGAATGAGAAATTATCTTGAGATCATACCTGAGTGATGGAAGTAGATGCCTTGTTGTTGAGGAAGACTCCCACAGAGATCAAATGAGAAATTGTTGATTTTGCTTGCTGAAATGATGCCCTAACCCACAAGTGCGACCTCCTCTTCCTGTCAACCAAGGAAAAACAATTTCAATTAGTTGAACAACAATGGAGGAAATACAAATGAAAAGCAAGTGATAACATGAAATAGAAGGTCCTGGGACAATAATACTCCCTGTTACCAACGAAGAGATCTAAAGAAGTAGGGAGGGTCCTTCCCTACCAATACGTCCTCAAACCAAATCGGCCTCCACCTGTAGATGACAAAAACGTGGTACAAAAGATAACAAAGCAAGATCTCCAAAAAACCCAGTGCAAAGGAAGAATCAACGAACGAACTCCAAAAGCATTCACCACAACACAACAGATAGATGCAATAATAATTTTCTATTCCAATAATCCAGAGCCAAAAGTCCCATTTACAATGAGAAGCTCTTTCCTTTAAATAGGATGGAGAGAGGCCACAATCCTAACCACTTTTTGAATGAGTGGCTAAGATTAAAAGATCAAAAGATCTAATCAATGGTTGAGATAAGCTCAACAATACAATACATGGATCAACTCAATAATACAATATAATAATGGACAAATCACCCAAAATAAGGGGGTCCCACCAAATGTCAATGATAAAACATAAGTAATAGCTCATGGTCAGTTCAAGGGGTAATTTCTAACACCCTTGGTCAATCCCCATGGCACAATATCCAAAAATAATCATGCTAGACACCAAATCGTGCCTCTCTTGGAAAGTCATGAGCCTTAGGAGGCTCCAGAAAATCATATAAAATGCCATTAGTGATGGATGTGGGTCCCGATGAAGCTGAAACTCCTGGAGAAGGTATGGAAGACATCCCACTCATCATCACTAATCATCCCATGACAAAAATTTGCCTCAGTAACCCAAATCGAATTCCTCAGTAGCCATTTTCACCATTTCTGGACTACCTTGAGAAATGTGAAACTACCCAAACTGCCTCCTAGAGTGCCTGCGCTGTCAAGGTAAGCTCACCAATGTGTCTGAGAGGGTGTAATACGGTAATAGCAAGTGGCTGGACCACCCCCTCCATGCACAGTGCCCTAGGTGAACCCATCAAATCTCATCAATGCTCTGACAGGGTCTTTGACAGGCCAAAACTGCACTAGGATAGCCAACTGAAGCTAAATCATCACTGTAACTGCTCGGAACTGAAAACATCTCATTGAACTCAGAAGATCCAAATCCATCTAAAGTGTGTACTCATACACCATATAGACCTCTGCATGGTCAAAAGTAAATACTCATCATATCCTGCAGACCAAATAATAATAACCTGTAAAAGTGCTGAAAAGCACAAATCATCATCATAGGCCTGAAACCACTGCATAAACCCACCATGGTGACCTGTACCAGACCATATATCATCTATCTGTATCAACTAAGGTCTGCCACCTCATGTCCTGTAGTTGACTTTTGGTCAAACTCGGTTTGACCAAGTCAACATGACCAAAATATAACTCAAACTATTATCAAGCTGCTGCAAGGTGTCAAAGGTTAAAACATGCTTTACAATCCATTTAAATAGCAATTATAACAAATAGCAATCATTACTGGCGATCTAAATCAAAATATATAAAGTCATTAATTATTATTATTACTCAGACCAGATTTTCAAGACCATACTCACTTCATAGTTGTGACCATTTTGCTAGTGAAGGGTGAAGGCTTTGTACTGCAAAGGCTAGGCTAAAGGGAATGACTTACTGACTTAACATTGTGACACTTTGGAAATGGAAAGGGAATACACACTATAGCATATACTGAATGAGCTATAACACAAGGAATGGCGGTGTCTCACAAATGGGTGAGTTGTTCAAAGAGTGTTTATTCACCTTGGCAGATGTGCACAATCCATAATACAAACGAGACCAACAATCTTTTTGATATAGAGTTTAAGTTCCATTGCTTTTGGGGCCTATAGTTTCCATAGCCTTTTATATATGTGTGTTTATAAACACACTGCATAGATTTACATTTCATTAGGCTTCTTGCTGCAGGTGTGTTTTTAAGGCACTTGTTCACCTGAGCACTTTTAGGTGTGTCTTTAGATAGCTTGTTTACCTAGGTATTTACATTTCACAATAGATATAACATTTGATATTTCATAGCCATTTTCATTTGGCTTGCCTTTCATTCATGTGTGTTGAGAAACACATTGCATGAATGGGCTTTCATACAAGATACAACATTTTATTTCCATACTTTGTATTCATGGCAGCACTAAAAGCTTCAGGTTTAGCCAACAACATCTTTAGTGACTAGGGGGATTTTATGAGGAAATCCAACTCACCAAAGGTACGTTTTGTCACCAACTCAGAGCCGAGACACAATAAACAAGGAATCTCACCCAATACAGAGGCTACAGCAGGGAAAGGTCCTCCATGCCACTAGTCAAGTAGTAAGTCAACGTAAATAACAAACCGGGTAGGTAATGGATGGATGAAGATAGTGAAAAATGAGACCAACACTAGCAAGCCAAAGTATGGTGAGAATGATCACCTCTAATCTCCCTAAGGAGGGTAAAACCGATGAGTATGGGACATGAACTTCTAAGTCTGAGTAGGAACAAATATGATATATATATAAAAGTACAACCAGGTCTACATATCTATATGATCACCAGATCATGATACTAAATGCTAAGACATGCTAAAAGAATGAACATAAAAGCAATACAACCACAACACCATAATATACCTGCTGAGTCATATACCTGAATGCTCATCATATGAGCCATCACTTGTCCTCTGAAACTGCTGCTATAACTCTGGGCAATATTGACTACTCTATACAAATGGCTAAATGGCTACATCGATCATCTCTCTTAGTGTCCTGAAACTCAGTCATGGCATGGGGAATCAACACTGTTGTCCATAATCTGATAGGGATCCATACTAGATGCTCATCTCAGCATCTCAATGCAAGGGAACTGGCTGAATAGTGTACTGGAATCAAAAAAATAATGTATGGTAGCCCGGCTACTATATATGGGATAACACCCCCCCTCAAGAGAGACTGTTGTAGGGTGATCAATCATGTACATCACTCACCCCAAATGGTAATTAGACTTCTCCACCGAAGAAAAATCAATTGGCAAGAAATGGATCTGTAATGTGAGAAGGATGAAACCTTCCATTTTGAAAATCAGATTTGGTTCTCCTCAGATCAAGTGGATATCCAACAAGATCTACGACAGATCTAAGAGTAGTGGCTGTCCATTTAGGAAGAGGAGGATCATCAAGTGCAAGATCATTAGGTTCTTGTGGATCTGGATCTTCCATTCGTTCATCTTCACTAATAGGTGCTAGATCTTCAAGTTCTTGTGGATCTTGATCTAGCATTCGCTGTTCATCATCTTCACTCTCACACTCTGAATCTGAACTGTCATGTGATGAAGATTCGCTCATCAAGCAGTGGAGGTGTGGTAGGCAAGCTCTCTTGCTCAACAGGATGAGCATCATTAAGAGGTCATTCCTCAAACTGTACACTCCGATCAAGGAATGTGGTCATAGTAGAAGGATAAATAAGCTTATAGGCCTTTGCATTTAATGCATAACCCACCATAATACACTCTGTGCTTTGTGGATCTATGGATCTCCTTTTCTCATTTGGAATCCTTTCCCATGCTCTGGATCCAAACACTCTGGCCGAAGCATTGGAGATTGCGATGAAGCTAGAGGCTTCACCAATCGGCGAAGCAGCAATGGGAATGGTAAGATGAGACACATCAAGTTTGTATCCCATCCATGCTTTGAAAGGGGTCATATCTTTGAGTCCTTTGTGAGGAACTCTGTTCTGAAGATAGGTGGCACAGTTGATGGCTTTTGCCCAAAGACTAGGGTGCAACCCTTTCGACTTTAGCATGCAGGTGGCCATCTCTTTCAATGTTCTGTTCTTCCTTTCAGCAACACCATTTTGTTGTGGTGTATAGGGAACAGTATGTTGCATCTCAATGCCCTCTTTAGCACAAAAGGTTTGAAAGTCACCCTTGATGTACTCACCTCCATTATTAGTGCGAATGGCCTTGATCTTTCTATCTGAAAACTTTTCTGCAAAAGACTTGAAAAAATTAAAGAATCCAAATACTTATGAATTTAATCTAAGAAAGTATACCCATGTAAATCTTGAATAATCATCAATAAAAGTAAGAATATACCTTGCCTTGTTCAAAGATAGATCTGGAAATGGCTCTGCAACATCAGTATGAATCAGATTTAGAGGTTCAGAGGCTCTCCTTGCCTTTCCCTTCTCAAATTTCTTTTCAGAATGCTTTCCAATCAAACAACCATGATACTTGCCCTTAGCAAAGTTGATCTTGGGCAGCCCTCCAACCATCTCTTTAGTATGCATGTCTTGCAAGTATTGATAGTTAAGATGCCCAAATCTTTCATGCCATAGCCTATTTTCTTCATTTGCATGAGTGTGAAGAGCAAACTGTGTAGAGAGAGGTAGAAAATGGGAGAACTCATACAGTTTCGACTTATGATTAGCCACACCTTTTGCAATGGTAGAACCTGATACCATGTCTTGAATTTCGACCTCATTTGGAGAGAAGATCACCCTCTTGGGCTCTCCAGTATGTCTCATCTGATATATTGAAAGTAGATTTTGCAGTGAATGTGGGGACATAGAATACATCTGGGAAGTACCTGTTATCACACAACTTGTAGTTGTCCCTAAAGGTATCCAATCCGGGATGGTAGAGGAGATGGACAACTAAAGAGGTGACCCAAGAGATGCCACGGTTCCCAATGCAAGTTGGGAGTCACGACAACTGAGGCACTCTTCGCTTTAGATCTAGACAGGATAAGATCAAGGGGGAGACCCTATGGCCAATCGACAGAAGACTAGCCAAAACAATGGTTCCTAGGGAAGTGTGAAAGATGAGTTACGGAAACCAATGCAAGGTTAGGTGAACCTAGAAGTTTAAGTATGGTTGAAAGAGGCTTAAGGGATGACTTATGTTTCAACCCATGAATGATTTAGGCCACATAATGAGATCAAGTGACAAGATCTAGTACCATGAAATACACAAGTGGGGCCCACTTCCTTGGGATATGGAAATGGTCCTGTTATCACACCATAGTAGCAGGGCTACTATTCTTGCTTAGCAGATATCTACACATTTCAGTGCTTCGATTATTCAGAGCTTGGCTATGATGGGTTTATTATTTTGAGATCACTCATGATCAGAGCAGTATATTATTCAGACTTATGTTATACCTTGTGTCAAGGCTGAGCCTTGAGAGTTTAGATTTGATGACCGATGTGACCCTTTATTCCATACAGTTTCAGTTCAGTGCCCAGAGATGTATTGCAACAGTGTTTCAGATGGTTTCTTTTTATTATACCCAAAGCCAAGCTAGATCTTAGTAGATCTGAGAAAAAAAAAATGAGGGTTTTGATTTTAATGTAGTTTTTGACCAATAGGATGGATAGCAAGCGAAATCAATACGTACCTTGTAGATATTACCTCAAAAGCTTTCGGCCTCTTAGCATATGGAGAAATCTTTCCCTAGTTACAATTCCAAGCTTGATCCAAGTGCCTTCAACCAAAAACGTCCAAGCCCTAGGAGGAGAGATGTCCCATGAAAACCTGTAAATCAAACTACATCAAGTTAGATTTGATCCACAAATCCATAAGATCTAAGCATGTCATATCAAGAAAGCAATCAATGGACAAAGCACAATTGAAAAACTCCCTCTCTATAAAGACGTCTTGCTCATGGGGGATGTGAGCAACCCCTACAATCTTCCCACAAAGCAAATCGTTGAGCTAGCTTCAAGCAATTTGGCCTCCTTCTCTTGATGTCGATTTCACCTGTAGAAGCAAAGAATGTCTAGAAACAAGATGCAAGAACATATACAAGAGTAACCCAATCAAAGCCAAGAAGTAGATCTCCAAAATATTCTTTTCATTCCAAGTTTTCCAGAGCCCAAAGGTGAGCTATACAATAGGGGGTCTCCTCCTTGTATAGGATAATAAAGACCAAAACCCTATATCTCAAAACCACTTTACAACAAGATGAGTGGTTGAGATTAAAAGATCTCAATACATAATCAATGGCTAAAATGAATCATAACAACATAACACATGGATCACTCAAAATAGTGATGACATCATAGCTAAAAGTACTCATGGAGGGTGACATCATCCTCTAGAGGGGGAAAAAGTACATGAGCCCACCTCATATGACTAGGACATGACTCATGAAGCACATGGTGGGGCTAGGAGGCATCAATCCTTGCTAGCTCATCCCCATGGCACAATAAAATAATATAATATGTCCAAAATAATACAAATGATCAAATCTGTGAGACATGCAGTAAAAGGCCTCTTGTGGCCTCTATGGACCCCACTGACTGATGAAAACTGGCTGGAAGATGGGGGGTTCACCCTGGAAGACCTCTGTGAAGACCAAGTGCCAAAACCTTGCCTCCATTGCCCAAATCGAATTCCTCAGTGACCCTTTTATTCCATTTTTAATCTGCCTCAGTAACTATGAAAGTGCTGAAACTGCCTCCTAGGGCATCTACGCTGTCAATCTAATCCCACCAGGCTTTCCAGAGGGGGGGGTAAATGGTTATATCAAGTGGTTGGACCACCCCCTCATCACACAGCGCCCTAGGTGAACTGACCTCTCATGGCCCTTGCTGGTCAGGCTGGGAAATCAGCCCCAAATCTGTTCAACAAGTGGAAAACTGCATCTATCACTGTCAGAAGTGCCTGGAACTGAACGATAAGTATCTCATACACCATGGGTTTCCCTGATGGGATGACTGTAGGGTCCACCATATATGGACAGTGCATAATCTGATGATCTGAAGTAATAATAAAACCTGTTGAACTGCATCAATCATCATCTGAATCATATGTCCATCATATAGCATCATCATCAAGAGTATGTGGGCCTATACATCATCATCAATAAGCATACATGGCCCACATCATCACAGAATCCCAAGAAATGACCATAGTCAAACTAGGATTGACTAGGCCAATATATAACCAAGGATAAATCATATCAATAAACTAAGACATGTTCCTCTAATCATACTCACAGCTTATCTTAAAGTATAACATCATTTAGTGGCATTAATCATATTTGCACATTCTGTTTTTATTTATATTTACTTGCACAATAGCTAAATGACAAACTCACCCATTAGACATGGTCTAACTGCTAGCCAAGGAACAAGGCTAGGATCAAGGCATCCACAAGATTATCCAGGTAAGATCTACTCTTATTTCATTTATTTTGGGTTCCAAATTTCCAATCCATTGGCCATTCTCATTTATTGCTAAAACCCTCACTTAAAATAATCGTAAAATTCTCTGGCTCAAACAACTTGGTTTACTGGCAAACCATTTTTGGGTATTTTATCTTTGGCATAACCCTAGGTGGGTTCTCCAAGACGTCATCATTGGAGGACAACCTGTGGCCCAAATCCCAAGGCACTAATCTCTATACCCTTGCGCATTTCCTTCCTTGACTGGTTTTCCTGTCGTTTGATCTCTGTGTGTGAGCTTGCATACCTTGACACTGTCAAATCTTTCATCCAAGCTCTGCTAGAAAGCCAAAACCATCAGATCTACTTTTTGGGACACTTTCCCTGTTTTAAGGGTCACGCAGTTGATTTTGATCATTTGTTCTAGCACTTGAATCTTGGAATCATTTATAATCATCAAGTCACTATGCCTAAACACTATCTTATTTTTCTTATGCCTCCATAGTGACCCTATTTCCATAAATCTAGGGTTCTTTACCTATCACCTTACGTATCCTATTGGCATAGCCTGATCTAGTGATCTGGTTAGATCTCTCCCGTCGGGAGTAGATCAAGGTCTCCCCCTTTACTATCTATGGCTTTGATAATATAAAGTGAAGGGTGCCTCGGTTGGCGTGACAACCAATCCTTTTGGGAATCGAGGCTCTCGTGGTTCACCCCTTTGGTTGCCTATCCCCTCTACCATCCTGTATAGGATCTATCATTTGGGGCAACTACAAGTAGTGTGATAACGGGTCCCAGATAAAACTAAGGATAGAATTCAAGAAAAACCTAAAGAGGTCATCCCTAAGAAGCCGAAAGAGGTCATTCCTGATATTCCTAAGAAAGTTAATGAAGACCTTCTTGTTATATTGCATAGCATGGATCCTCGTAAAGAAGATCATCCTCCATTCTATGTATCCTTAGTTTTCAACAACATGTTGCTCCATAATTGCATGCTAGACTCGAGTGTTGCATCCAACATCATGACCAAAAAAGTCATGGAACAATTGAACCTGCAAGTCACAAGACCATATCAGAATGTATGTGCAATGGATTCTAGAGAAATTGATGTCATAGGTATAATCATGAACTTGCCTATTAAGCTAGCAGCCTATCCTGACATAAATTTGACTATGGATGTAGTGGCGATTGATGTCCCAAGCACATGGGACATGTTATTGTCTAGGAAGTGGGACATTTCCCTTGGTGGTTGCATTCAGATGGATTGGACCTATGCCATGGTCCTGGCTAATGAAGATGCTCATGTCAGGTTGTATAGGGAAAAGGAAAGGAAGTTTCATGTCGAAGACCCTAATGTGTTAGATAATGAATATGTTCACGAGTCGGATAGTTCTAGTAATTATTCCATTTTTGCAAACACATTGGCTCCTATTCAAGAGAAAATAAGTGATGACAGAATCAACGGAGTGTGGAAAATGAGCTTTGATGGTGCATTTTCTAGATCGAGCAAAGGGGCTAGAATTGTTATTACCTCTCCATCTCAGCAGACTTGAGTTTGATGCTTTAAACAATGTTGTTGAGTATGAAGCACTCTTGCATTTCCTAGAAATAGCTAAAGATATGGGTATAAAAATTCTAAGTATAAAAGGAGATTCTGATTTAGTTATTTGTCAGATTAAGAACATCTTTGCATGCAAGAGTGAAAGTTTGAAGAAGTATAGAAATGCTTGTTGGGATACAATGGAGTTGTTTGATGCCTTAAACCTCACATCCGTACCTAGAGAAGGAAACAAAGAAGCAGATCAACTAGCAGTACCAGCCTCAACCCTCCAACCAACTAAAGAGTTAATCAAAGGCCATGGAAAATTTGAGATAAATTTTAGACCATCCATCCCAATTAATGTAGATCATTGGCAAGTTTTCAAAGATGACAAGAAAATCCTTAGATTCATACATAATGTCCAAGAGTTCACTGATTGCAAAATAGGTTATAAGGAGGAGAAGTATGCCTACAAGGAAGAAGAGGATCAGCCTAGGAACGCTATACCCAAGAGTATAGTCGACTGGGAGCACATTTTTTATAGATAGGATAGGCATAAACTTGAAAAAGAAATATTTAACGCTGGAAATCATATAGAGATCAATATTGGAATTGAAACTGAACCTAGGCTAATAAAGATTGGAAAAGGAACAAGTGAGAAAGAAAGAAATGACCTTATAAGCCTTGTTCGGGAATATCGGGATGTTTTTTCCTTTTCGTATGATGAGCTCAAGTCATATCGGGAAGATGTCTTCCAGCACACTATCCCTTTAAAAGAAGATGCCAAACCTTTTCGCTAGAAGTTGAGACAGATTAACCCCAAGGTGGCCCCCATTGTTTTAAAAGAGATTCAGAAGATGCTAGCAGCATGAATCATAGCTCCAACTAGAAATTCCTCATGGTAATCAAACTAGTTGTTGTGAGAAAGAAAAATGGAAACCTAAGACTTTGCATTGACTTTAGAAACTTGAATTGGGCGTGCTTGAAAGACAACTACCCTCTTCCCAATATGGAAACTTTGTTACAAAGGGTAACTGGTGCTGGAATGATGTCAATGCTTGATGGTTTTTCAAGATATAACCAAGTAGTGGTCAGCAAAGTGGATAGACATAAAACAACTTTCACCGCTCCTTGGGGCACTTTTGAATATCTCAGGATGCCTTTTGGATTGCTAAATGCTGGTGCAACCTTCCAAAGATCCATGGATTATGCTTTCAACGAGCTAATTGGTAAATTAATTGAAATATATCAGGATGATCTCACAATTTTTTCTAAGGAAAGAACTGATCACATCGGCCACCTTAGACAAATTTTTGAATGATGTAGAAAATTTGGCATATCTTTAAACCCAGCTAAATCTATCTTAGGGGTTGACGAGGGGAAGTGTTAAGATTATATGCTACTATAGACTAAATTCCAACTTCATTAGCATTCAATACATTATTCACAATAGCAGCATAATAAAAATCTATGAAAGATACACAATCACAAAGCACAAAACAATATATCATGGGAAACCCTCAAGGGGAAGAAAACCCAGCAAGAATTTCCTGAATATAGATGATCAAAGTACAATGCCCAAAATAGGTCTCACAAATAAGAGAGACAAAAAGATCAAACTCTAGACCCAAGCTAATCCTCCTCCTCCTTAGCAGATATCTCTCTCTCTCCTCTAATGCGAATTGCACAAGTGAGTGATGGTACAAATGAGAGGAACTCAGTCTCTATTTATACTTTACCTTTTACTTGACTTTTATCCCAGCTAAGTCGGCCTCACTTTAACTGACTGGGCCGACCTCTCCTGGAAAGACTCAAATAATATTATATTACATTCTTTACGGTACTAACGACCCGACTTACAATGGAGGCTTTACCTCATGACTTTTACATGACCAAATACAATAATATCTCTGAACGGAGGTAAGACAATCCCTATGGAGTTACAATAATAAAGTACAAGTAGAATATTCTTTGAAGTTACATTAATTTAACACTCCCCCTTAACAAGAAGGGTATTCTACTGACAACAACATCTGCATGTGTAACTCTACACAACAACATCGGAGGGAGGAGGGGCATCATAAACAACATCATTTGGAACATTGGTTGATACATCTATAAATCATTGGAAGTTCTTCAACAACATCATCATCTTCATTATAGAGCTAAAGTGTCATCATCTTCAGTACTGGAGTATCCTCATCTTCAGCACTGGAGTATCCTCATCTTCAGCACTAGAGCATCATCTTCTATAGCACTGGAGCATCCTCATATTCAACACTAGATCATCATCTTCTTCAGCACTGAAGCATCCTCATCTTCAGCACTGGAATATCTGCAGCACTTGAGCATCCTCATCTTCAGCACTGGAGCATCCTCATCTTCAGCACTAGAATATCTGCAGCACTTGAGCATCCTTATCTTCAGCACTGGAACATTTGCAACACTATCCTCATCTTCAGCACTGGAACATCTGCAGTACTGGAGCATCCTCATCTTCAACACTGGATCATCCCAGAACATCATCATCTACAGCACTGGAGCATCCTCATCTACAATACTGGAATATCATCAAGAGCATCATCACCTACAGCACACATGATCCTTCCTTTCAAAACTAGGGATCTTGGACAATCCTTCCTTTCAGAACTCAGGATTCAGTTCAACAACTCTGGTGATCCTTCCTTTCGGAACTGGGATCATGGACAATCTTTCCTCTCGGAACTCGAGATTCAGTCCAACAACTCTGGTGATCCTTCCTTTCGGAACTGGGATCATGGACAATCCTTCCTTTCGGAACAAGGGATTCAGTCCAACAACACTGGTGATCCTTCTGTTATCACACAACTTGTAGTTGCCCCTAATGGTATCCCATCCGGGATGGTATAGGAGATGGACAACTAAAGAGGTGACCCAAGAGATGCCACGGTTCCCAATGCAAGCTGGGAATCACGTCAACCGAGGCACTCTTCACTTTAGATCAAGATGAATCAAGACCAAGGGGGAGACCCTATAGCCAATCAAAGGTGATTGGACCAAAAGAAAAGGTTTCTAGGGAAGTGTGAGAGATGAGTTACGAAAACCAATGCAAGGTTAGGTGGACCTAGAAGTTTAAGTATGGTTGAAAGAGGCTTAATGGATGACTAGTGTTTCAACCAACGAATGATTTAGGCCACATGATGATATCAAATGACAAGATCTAGTACCATGAAATACACTAGTGGGGCCCACTTCCTTGGGATATGGAAATGGTTCAAATGGGACCCACAAGGTGAAGTTAAGGGTGCAAATGGTACCAAGGGGTATGCAAAGAGTAGATCTATGGATCTAAGAAGGAATTAGAGATACCCACATATGGGATCTAGCACTTGACACTAATCCCAAGGAGTGCGAATTGCCTTAGGTGGACTAGTGCCTTGAAATGGATGGAAAAATGGAGTCAAAAGGATGTCAAAATGTAGATCGGGACACTTAAGATGCAAATCAAGGGTGTTACTCAAGATCAAGTGAATGTGATGGTTAGATCTTACTAGATCTAATGTTTCACTAAGTGACCCAAGTGGACAACAATTCCCCAAACTGGGGAATGATACCCCCAAAGCAAAAATCCACAAAGTGACACACTAGACATAAGTTTCAAGGTATGCTCTTTTCAAAACAAGTGGGATCTCAACCATCCAGTTTCTTTAAGTGGGATAACTTCAACCCCCAGGAAGTGTGACTTTGCCCAAGGAGAGCTAAATGCATGGAAAAGTGTGTCAAATCAATTCCAAAAGCCACGAAACTTTAGATCCGGGTAGTTTAGGCAATTATCAATGTGGATCTTGAAAATCAAAGGCATCCAATGGCTAGATCTCCATAGATTTGAGATTGAAAGTGCATCACCAAATTGACCCAAGTGGGGCAGAACCCTCAAAATGACGAATGGGGCCCACAAGGCAAAAATCAATGAAGTGAAGCACTAGGGGTAGGTTATCAAGTGTGAGGATCATGAATCAAGTGGGATCTCACTTACCCATGTCTTGGAACTAACCCAACTAGCTTCTCCCAAGGGGGTGTGAATTGCCTTCAAGAGGTCTAGGTGCCTTGGAAAGTGTGTCAAATGGAACCCAATCACCACCAAACTATAGATCTGAATTGCCGTGGATACTATAGAGGTGGGTTTTCAATATCTTTCCAAAAAGCCAAGCTAGATCCAAGTGGATCTAAGGAAAACAAAAATGAGGGTTTTGATTTTAATGGAGTTTTTTACCAATGGGATGGATAGCAAGCGAAATCAATACGTACCTTATAGATCTTACCTCAAAAGCTTGTGGCCTCTTAGCATATGGAGAATTCTTGCCCTAGTTACAATTCCAAGCTTGATCCAAGTGTTTTAAACCAAAAACGACCAAGCTCAAGGAGGAGAGATGTCCCATGAAAACCTGTAAATCAAACTACATCAAGTTAGATTTGATCCACAAATCCATAAGATCTAAGCATGTCATATCAAGAAAGCAATCAATGGACAAAGCACAATTGAAAAACTCCCTCAAGATGAAAACGTCTTTCCCATGGGGGATGTGAGCAACCCCTACAATCTTCCCATCAAGCAAATCGTAGCTAGCTTCAAGCAATTCGGCCTCCCTTCAATTGATGTCGATTTCACCTGAAAAGCAAACAATGTCTAGAAGCAAAAGATCCAAGAACATATGCAAGAGTAACCCAATCAAAGCCAAGAAGTAGATCTCCAAAATATTCTTTTCATTCCAAGTTTTCCAGAGCCCAAAGGTGAGCTATACAATAGGGGGTCTCCTCCTTATATAGGATAATAAAGACCAAAAATCTAGATCTCAAAACCACTTTACAACAAGAGGAGTGGTTGAGATTAAAAGATCTCAATACATAATCAATGGCTAAGATGAATCATAACAACATAACACATGGATCACTCAAAATAGTGATGACGTCATAGCTAGAAGTACTCATGGAGGGTGACATCATCCTGTAGAGGAGGCAAAAGTACATGGTCCCACCTCATATGACTAGTACATGACACATGGAGCACATGGTGGGGCTAGGAGGCATCAATCCTTGCTAGCTCATCCCCATGATACAATAAAATAATATAATATGTCCAAAATAATAAAAATGATCAAATCTGTCCTCAAAATCTGTGAGAGACATGCAGTAAAAGGCCTCTTGTGGCCTCTATGGACCCCACTGACTGATGAAAACTGGCTGGAAGATGGGGGGTTCACCCTGGAAGACCACTGTGAAGACCAAGTGCCAAACCCTTGCCTCAATTGCCCAAATCGAATTCCTCAGTGACCCTTTTATTCCATTTTTATCCTGCCTCAGAAACTGTGAAAGTGCTGAAAATGCCTCCTAGGGCATCTTCGCTGTCAATCTGAGCCCACCAGGCTCTCTAGAGGGGGGGGTAAATGGTAATATAAGGTGGTTGGACCACGCCCTCATCATACAATGCCCTAGGTGAACTGGCCTCTCATGGACCCTCCTGCTCAGGCTGGGAAATCAGCCCCAAATCTGGTCAACAACTAGAAAACTGCATCTATCACTGTCAGAAGTGCCCGTAACTAAATGATAAGTGTCTCATTGGATCCAGAAGACCCAAATATACTAAGAATGTGTACTCATACACCATGGGTTGCTCTGATGGGCTAGCTGTAGGGTCCACCATATATGGACAGTGCATAATCTGATGATCTGAAGTAATAATAAAACTTGTTGAACTGCATCAATCATCATCTGAACCATATGTCCATCATATAGCATCATCATCAAGAGTATGTGGGTCCATCTATCATCATCAATAAGTATGCATGGCCCACATCATCATGGATCCCAAGAAATAACCATAGTCAAACTGGGTTTGACTAGGTCCCTATACCACCAAGGATAAATCATATCAATAGACTAAGACATGTTCCTCTAATCATACTCACAGCTTAACTTAAAGTATAACATCATTTAGTGGCATTAATCATGTTAGCATATTCCATTGTTATTTATATTCACTTGCACAATAGCTTAAATGACAAACTCACCCATCGGACATGGTCTAACTGCTAGCTAAGGATGAAGGCTAGGAACAAGGCTGGACAAAGGGGTTGACTTGTTTAAACTCAACTAAAAGACACTTTGGACTGGTAGAAAGGGGAAGCTACAAACTCTATGCTGGACAAATAAAACATGGGGAATGGCTATGGCTCACAAATGGGTAAGTTGTTTAGAGAGTGCTTATTCAACTTAGGCATCATGTCTACTTTTATAAAAGATGATCCAGTTTCATTAGGATCCATTGATTTCATTTCATGGCCTTTTTGGCCTACATAACCCTTCGGATCTCAGGTGTGCTGATAAGCACAACTAATTGCAGCTTGCATCCAGGGCATGTTTGTATACATATATAAGGTCAGCAATTGTTTAGATATAGAATTTAAGTACCATTGCTTTTTGGACCTTTCTTATATTCTTCGAGGAGTATTTTTAGCAGTTCATTGCTCTTGCCCTTTTTAGTTTCCATGGGCGAATCTATATAAGTTTCCATAAGTAGTACATGAGCTTTCAGTTTTAGCCAACAACATCTCAAGTGACTAGGGGGATTTCGTGCCAGTGCCAAACATCGAGACAACCGACCGGAATGATTTAGGCCTACAATCCAACTTACCAAAGGCAAGTTTTGTCACCAACTCAGAGCCGAGACACTAAACATACAGGGATGCGTCCCAAACACAAAGGTAGTAAAAAGGGAAGTCCTCAATATCAGAAAGTCAAGTAAGACAAGTCAAAGGTTAAGGCCAAATAAGGAAATTCATGGATGGATGGAGTCAAGTGAAAGTGGAGCCTAAGCTAGCAGACAAATGGTGTCAAGAAAGACCATATCTATGCAAGGTAGTAAACCAGTGAGTTTTGTCAAACAACCTGTTATCACATATATAGTAGCCGGGCTACCATACATTATTTTTCTCATTCCAGTACACTATTCAGCCAGTTCCCTTGCATTTGAGATGCTGAGATGAGCATCTTTATTGGATCACTATCAGATTGTGGACAGCAGTTGCATTCCCCATGCCATGACTGAGTTTCAGGACACTCAGAGAGATGACCGATGTAGCCATTATATCACTGGTACAGAGCAGACAGTAGTGCCCAGAGTTACAGCAGCAGTCTCAGAGGACAGATGATGGTACAGGTTGATGAGCTTTCAGGTATATGACTCAGCAGGTATATCATGGTGTTATGGTTAGATTGCTTTTATACTTATTCTTATAGCATGTCTTAGCACTTAGTGTCATGATCTGGCGATCATATAGATATATGGACCTGTTTGATCTATTATATATATTATACTGTCCCTACTCAGACTTAGAAGTTCACTATTCATACTCATTGGTACATACCCTCCTTAGGGAGAATAGAGGTGATCATTACACCATACTCTGGCTTGCTAGTGTTGGCTCCATCATTTCATTGTCTTCATCCATCCATGGCCTACCTTTTAGATTATCACCCTGACTTACTACTTGACTAGTGGCATGGAGGACTTTTCCCCACTGTAGCCTCTGTATTGGATGAGCTTCCCTGTTTATTGTGTCTCGGCTCTGAGTTGGCGACAAAACTTACCTATGGTGAGTTGGAGTTCCTTGTGAATTCCCCCTAGTCACTAAAGTTGTGTTGGCTAAACCTGAAACTTTTGGTGCTGCCATAAATACAAAATCTGGAAAAAATGAAATGTTATATCTTGTATGAAAAGCCCATTCATGCAATGTGTTTCTAAACACACATGAATGAAAGGCATGCCAAATGAAAATGGCCATGAAAATAAAATGTTATATCTTTTGGAAAAATAAATACCTAGGTAAACAAGCTGTCCATGACACACCTAGAAGTGCTCAGGTAAACAAGTGCCTTAAAAACACACCTGCAGCAGAAAGCCTAAAGAAAAAATGTAAATCTATGCAATGTGTTTGTAAACACACATAGATCAAGGCTATGGAAACCTCAGGCCCAAAAAGCAATGGAACTTAAATGCTATATCTAAACAATTGCTGGCCTTATTTGTATTATGGATTGTGCGCATCTGTGAAGGTGAATAAACCCTCTTTAAACAACTCATCCATTTGTGAGACACCGCCATTCCCTGTGTTATTGCTCATTCAGTATATACTATGGTGTATTCCCTTTCCCTTGCCAAAGTGTCACCAAGTCAAGACAGTCAAGTCATCCCTTAGCCTAGCCAGTTAATTTATCCTTCACCCTTCACTAGCAAATTGATCACAACTATGAAGTGAGTATGATCCTGAAAGTCTAGTCTGAGTAATAATAATAATTAACGACAATATATATTTGGATGTAGATCGCCAGTTATGATCATTATGTGTTATAATTGCCATTTGAATAAGTTGTAGAGCATGTATTAACCTTGACACTTTACAGCAGCCTTGGATGATGGACTGAGTTATATTTGGTCTTGGTTGGACCTAGTTTGACCATGGAGGACCATGGGACATGAGATGATAGACCTTATGATGATATGGATAGATGATATATGGTCTATGTACACATACAAGATGATTCTATGCAGCAGCTACAGGGTTATGATGATGATTCTGGGGATACAGCAGTGTTTGATCATTTACAGAGCATTATTATTGGCCTTGTTCCGGTATATTGGATATTTATTTTGATCATGCAGAGACTCATATGGTGTGTGAGTACACATTTTGGATAGATTTGGACCTTCTGAGTCCAATGGGACAGTTTGTTTTCAGTTCCGGGCACTTACAGTGATGATTGAGCCTCAGTAGGCTGTCCTAGTGCAGTTTTGGTCTGTTGGAGGCCCTGTCGGAGCAGAGATGACTTTTATCCGGTTGACCTAGGGCGCTGATGATGGAGGGGGTGGTCCAGCCACTTGTTTTTACCATATTACCCCCCTTCCGGACACATTGGTGCCCTCACCTTGACAGCGCCAGCACTCCAGGAGGCTGTTTGGGGCAGTTTCACGCTTCCCGAGGTATTTCAGGATTGGTAGAAATGGCTATTGAGGAAATCGATTTGGGCTACTGAGGCAAAGTTATGGCATGGGATGATCAGTGATGATAGATCGGGGTCTTCCACACCTCCTCCAGCAGTTTCAGCTTCATCGGGGCCCGCATCCATCACTTATGGCACTTTCTGTGGATTTTCTGAGGTCCTTTGAGGACCACGACTTCACTATGGAGGCACGATTTGGTACATTCATGATTATTTATTGGTTATTGTGCTATGGGGATTGACCAAGGAGGGATAAAATTACCCCTTGGACCCACCATAAGCCTTTTATGATATTTCATCATCATGATTTGGTGGGATTCCCCTCTTCTAGGGCGATTTTGTCCACTTATGTTATATTTTATGTGTGATCCATGTATTATGTTGTTGAGCTCATCTCAACCATTGATTAGACATTTGTATCTTCTAATCTTAGCCACTCATTCAAAAAGTGGTTAGGGTTTTGGTGCCTCTCCTTCCTATTTAAAGGAGAGAGCCTCTCATTGTAAAGGGTCTTTGGCTCTTGGATTATTGGTATAGAAAAATATTCTTGTGGAAATTCTTGTGGTCTCCTTTGCATCTGGTGTTCTTAGATGGTGATTGGAAAGTCTATTGCAACCTAGCATTTGGAAATTGTGGTAAGATCTATCTTTTTTGGAAATCATTGTTTGTCTACAGGAGGGCGACTTCAACAAGGGCGATTTTGCAAGGCTTCTTCAAATCGACTTTCTTGGCATTCGCTTGTATCAGGGGGTTATCATTAGTATCATTGTGATCTATGCTATCTTTCTGTTACTTCTTTTGTGGCATTAGTCTTATCTCTTGATGCATCAAATCTGATATTGTTGACGTTTGTTGTGCAGGAGAGAGGGCGCATTGGCTTCTTGGACCAAATCGATTTGCATAGAAACTACCTCAAAGCTTCCAAATTGATCGGGATTGCATAGATCATCATCATCAAGGCATCTACAAGGTTATCCAGGTAAGATCCACAGGTTTGTTTCTCTTTCCTTTATCCAATCCATTGACATAACTCATAAATTGTTAAAACCCTAAATATTTCAAAACCCCCATTTTACGTTTTCTCAGATCTACTTAGATCTAGTGGGTTGTTGGGCATGATATTGAAAACCCACCTCTATAGCATCCACGGCATCCCGGATCTATAGTTTGGTGAGGATTGGCTTCCGTTTGACCCCTCTCCCAAGCCAACTTAGCTTCTCCCAAGGAAGGCGCACTTCACCATTTGAGCAAGTTGACCTAGATTTAAGTGATGGGTGTTTGAGATCCCACTTGATTTGACATCTACACGTCAAATAACATACACCCAGGTTGTCCCTTTCTTGAAATTTACCTTGGGGGCCCCATTCCACATTTTAAGGGATTTAATCCCCATTTTGGACCACTTGGAACACTTAAACTCAGATCTACTAAGATCTAACCGGTGGATTGCCACGAAATTATAGATCCATACTCCTACTTGACCGATCTACTAGGATCTAAAGTTTGGATGCCATCCGACAAGATTTGACCCACCTAAACCCTATTTAAAGCCTCCTTGGGTAAAGTCGCACCACCTTGGAGAAGTGAGTTCACTCACTTCTAGGAACTGGGTACTTGAGATTATTGCAGATCTGAAACCGGAATAATTCAAAACCTAGGTCTAGACTATCACTTTGTCAATTCTTGCCTTGGGGACAGCATTCCTTGTTTTAAGGGATTGTGGTCCACTTGGGTCAAACCTAGATCTAGACATATTCAACCATCAAGACCTATATTGCCCACTTATCTCATGTTGTAGGAGTCCTAAACCATAAGTCAACCCTACTTTGACTCCACTTCCCAATTCCCAAGGCACTGGTTTCTCTACAAGGTAATTCAACTTTCCTAGATTGTTGGATTGACTTGTGGTTTGACCTATGCATGGTAAACTATACCTTTGAAGACATCATGAACCATGGTCAAGCTTGTCTCATGTACTAGTCAGCCCCAATACAAACCTTAACTACCCTGCATTGGACACGATTCCCAAGGCAATGGATCTTTTGACATTGACCTAGTACACTCAACCTAGATCTCACTTCAAACATTATAAGTCACTCTCACATCAACCATGAACCAAAGCTATACCTATTGAACCCCCCACTTGGCTTGTGACTTCATCTTTAGGTCTACGATAAACCATACACCTAACTTCACTTGGAAATACCCTGATTTGGTGTCTTGGTTTTGATCTCTCCTGTCGGGAGTAGATCCGGTCTCCCCCTTTGTTGTCTGGGCTAGATAACATAAAGCGAAGGTTGCCTCGACTGGCGTGACAACCATATATATTGGAGGTCGAGGTGATCGTGGTTGCACCTTTTGAGTTGCCCTTCCCTATTGCCATCCATGACTGGATCCATCCATAGGGGTAACTACAGTTTTGGTGATAACACAACCTAAATGTGCAAGTAAAATGTCCATTTTATAATTTATCATCAAGGTAGTCCATTTTAAGTTTATAAAGTTTGCCACATCCTGAATCATATACCAAGCTAATGCTGCGAACATGACTAAAGCAACAAGATAATAATCCACAGTAAATGATCAGAGATCCATAGGTCATACAACATCATCATAAGAATAATCATCATATATCATCTGAAACAGTGTTGCAATACATCTCTAGGCACTGAACTGAAACTGTATGGAATAAAGGGTCACATCGGTCATCAAATTTGAACTCTCAAGGCTCAGCCTTGACACAAGGTCTAACATAAGTCTGAATAATACACTGCTTTGATCATGAGTGGTCCTCAAAATATAAAGTCATCATAGCCAAGCTCTGAATAATCTATGCTCTGGAATGTGCAGATATCTACTAAGCAAGAATAGTAGCCCTGCTACTATGATGTGATAACACCTTCCTTTAGGAACTGGGATCGTGGGAAATCCTTCCTTTCGAAACCAGGGATTCAGTCTAACAACACTAGTGATCCTTCCTTTCGGAACTAGGATCATGGAAAATCCTTCCTTTCGAAACCAGGGATTCAGTCCAACACTCTTAGACAATCCTTCCTTTCGAAACTAGGGATTCAGTCTAAGGATCAACATTTAAGACTATCATTCCTCTCGGAACTAGGGATTCAGTCTAAGGATCAACATTTAAGACTATCCTTCCTTTCGGAATTACGGGATCATTATCTAGGGATGATCAATCCCATCACAATTTAGGATCAACATTTAAGACTATCCTTCCTTTTGGAATTATGGGATCACTGTCTAGGGATGATCAATCCCACTGCACCACAACATCATCAGCACTACTCCCCCTTTCGAAGGAAGTCCTTACGGACTACACCAAGCTTGTCACGGAAGTGCTCAAACTTCACACGAGACAGAGGCTTAGTCAACACATCTGCAACCTGCTCATCCATGCTCACATATTGGAGCTTTATCACTCCCTTCTGCACCATATCACGGATGTAGAAATACCATATTTCTACGTGTTTTTTACTTATCATGGAACACAGGGTTCTCTGTCATCTTTATACAAATCTGGTTATCACATAGAATCACTGTGGTATCTAACTCCATATCAAATAGACCTGATAACACCTTCCGAAGCCATATAGCTTCACAACTAGCAGAACAGGCTGCAATATACTCTGCTTCTGCAGTGCTGAGAGCAACATTGGATTGCTTCCTGCTTAGCCATGAGATCATGGTTGACCCCAGACTGTAACATCTTCATGTCTGTGACACTTCCTGCCCAATCGGAATCTGTATACCCATACAGTCTGAACTCATGATCTCTAGAATAATTGAGACCATAGTCTATTGTACCTTTTAGGTACCTTATCACATGCTTTGCAACTACAAGGTGACCATGTCTAGGCTCAGATCATATTTCCAAAAACGACCTCCCAGGATGCCCAAATCAGATTTATTTTCCTCCCCACAACTCTGCAACATAAAAACGGATTCCCAGCTATGGAAAATGAAGGAAAAAGATGGAAAACATGAAGGAAAATGCCCCAGCTAGCTCAGACTGTGTGAGGGAGCAAAGAACATGTGTGAATAATGGCTTGGGGAGAAAATTCCTGGCTCCTTTCTTGCTCAGGAAGCCAAACACGTTTTTCCAAAAACTGATGGCTTGCCCATACCCGAATTTGGATAGCCATACCTCTCCATTTCCCAAGGCATTAACTACCTCAACTAACTCTTGGAAAAAATAAATGATTAGGTACAAAATTCAACATGGGTATTTAAGGGTTCATGGGTTCTCTCATTGACACTTGTTCATGGGTTCTCTCATTGACACTTGGCTTGACTTGATTGGCTCCAAAGGTTTGAATATTTCCCTCCCAATTCCTTGTAAAAATCATGCCCCCATATCTTGTTGCATTGCATTGCATAGCTAGTTGTGGGTATTTTATTAAAATGCATATTTACATAATATTTGCAATTCCATTGTGCCTAGCTAGCATGCAAACCATATGCATCACTAAATCGATGGCGATGCCTTGGCCTTGAGCTCCTCACCACGATTTTATAACAATATTACATCATTTACATTTTAATCCAATGGGGTCAAAATCGGGATATTACAGATACTGACTCAAGGTGTTCACAGCAAAGCATATGTCTGGCCTAGTATTCGTCAGATACATCAATGACCCAATAATCTTTCTATATAGAGTCATATCCACCAATTCTGACGAAGAATCAGATAGTAACTCAAATTTGTATCCATGGGTGTGGCCATGGCTTTACACTCCAACATATCAAATATTTTTAAGATTTCTACTGCATACTTCCCTTGGTTAAGGAAGATTCCCTCTGGGCTCTGCCATACCTCGAGACCAAATAATGCATTAATCCAAGGTCTTTCATCTTGAATTCTGTAGCGAGCTTCTTCTTGCACTCTGAGATTTGCTTCTCATTACTTGTCAGGAACAATTCATCCACATATAGCAATAATATGACTGGTTCATCATCCATAACCTTGAAGTAAAGGTTAGGATCATCTTTACTCTTGGTAAAGCCCAAGCTCGTCAGAAATCTATTGATTCTTCCATACCAAGCTCTTGGAGCTTGCTTCAACCCATACAGAGCCTTCTTTAGTTTGCAGACATGCGTCTCTTTGTCTTCAACCTCAAATCCTTGTGGTTGTTCTATGTACACTTCTTCTTCAATGACACCATCTAGGAAAGTTGTTTTCACATCAATCTGGTGTAACTTCCACTTCATCGTGGTTGCAAATGCCATGATGGTTCTAATGGAAGTGTACCTTGCTATGGGAGAAAATGTCTCTTCATAATCGATTCCTTCCTTTTTAGAGAATCCGCGAGCCACAATACTTCCATCTTGTATATCCATTTATTTCATCTTTCTAAGTCACTAGATACCAAGATCTTGAACTCTGTTGCAAGTTCTCTCTGGTACCCATCTATGAGCTTCTCATCTTCAACCTTGTAGAAAAGGTTGATGTCTCATCACTCTAGGTGATCCTTGATCTCATCATTCTATCCATGGGTGGCTTATGAGCTCGTACAAAATCTTCTTCAATCTGCATACATGTGGTTCTCTGAGTCTTGGAGGTTGCTTGATATCTTCTTCTACTTTGATTACACCATTAGTCTGGCTACTAGAGCAACATCTTGTCATAGTCGACTTCCTCTGCTTGATTTCATTAGTCTTGTTTATAGTTGAACCATCGTCACTTGTTCTACGGAACAAGTCTCATCATTATTCTCTTGTAGGAAAGTACACACGATCTTTCCTACAAGTCAAATTTAGTAGCATGGTTAGAAACATTTCATAGTTTCCAAACCATATGCATAAAACATAAGTCACATTGTCATAATGCTAACACAACATTCATCCACGTCATACATTCATATGGTAACTTTCTAGATGCCTTCCATGTCTACCATAACATTATTAAGAGTGTGCACTACTCCCAATATGTTAGCAAAGAGGTTTCACTCTAGATAAGTAGCAATGGAATGTTGTGTAGCACCATAGGGTACTTACCCATCACATGCATGTCACTGCAAACATTCTGACATGCATAACACACATCCTAAATAAACGTGTACACAACTGGACACTATCATTTAAACAATTTGATGAAATGACAATTCAAATACTTATCTTTGTTTGTTTGGTAGGATCTCTTTTGATCCTAGTCTCCTTGCAGGGATTACTGGAATGTCTGATGGTGAACTCTACTCCATCATCAGAGTTCCTTAATCAAGCTTGAAAGAGTGCCTTGAAGCACCACTATTACAAAACATAATCTTCGATTTCTTCCTTTGGTAGCTTCCTGGGAGGTCCTTCTTCTTCTTCATCTTCGGCAAAATGAGCATGATCTCTTTTGTTGCTCTTCCTCTTACAATATTCTTTTCTTTATGGACAATCTTTGGCAATATGTCCCATTTTATCACAGCGGAAACATTGATAAAAAGAGAAGTCTCTTCGCTTGTGGTTTCCCTTCTTATACTTTTGAAACTTCTTAGGAGGATGAAACTACTCCTTGAAATGAGGTCTTCCCTTTAATCTTTTAGTATGAGTAACTAGAGCTTGATCATCATCTCTAAGTAATGCTTCTCGATTTGCCACTCTAGCCTCTTCTTGGATACATTCTTCCCATACAGCTTCAAATAGTAGACTTTCCTTTCTTGCACACATTGTCTGGATAAAAGAGTCCCAAGGTCTACAGAAACCATTGAAAGAAGTCATCACAAGTTCATCTTCGTCAAGCTTGTCTCCAATTGCTTCTAGTTGTTCTTTGAATTGAGAAACCCTAGTAAAGTATTCTTGGATAGATTCACCTGGATTCATCTTCGTGCTTTTGAGTTGGGTTCTCAAATTCATCTTTCGATTTATGTTTCTCCCTTCATACATTCTTGATAGGGCATCAAACATCTCCTTTGGGGTTTTCTTGGAGGACACTTGTGGAATCAAATGATCCTTGATGGAATTTGCTATGATCCTCTTGGCTCTAATCATATCCTTCTTATGCTTTTCCTTGGCTTCAACTTCGGCGGGTTCTGGTAGAACTTCTTTAAAAAAATTTGAAAGATCATTCTCTTCTAGAATAAGTCCAATCCTATACTTCCAAGCACGGAATTTCTCTATGCCTTCCAACTTGTCATCAAGCTTAGTGCTTGGGGCCATCTTATCCTGGAGAGCAGAAAATAACCAAAAATTAAAGTTTCTCAAATTGAAAACTAAACTCACCAAAAGATGCGCTTGACTAAGGCGAGTATGTTGGTACACTTGGTTTCTGAAGATTCCCAAATTTCACCCTTGAAAATTGACTTGTGAAATTCTGGTCTACAATTTCTGGGTTTCTCTAGTTTTCTGGTTTTCTGGTTTTTTTGGTCCGGATTCAAACTAGGGTTTGACTTTCTGGGAGTTTCACCCACTGAAAAACTTCGATCTTGGTGCCAAAATTTCGATCTTTGAGAGGCACACTTCCCTATGCCAATTGCACTAAAAAATTCTACTTCTATGAGAAGCCCTAATTTTTATGCTCGAAGAGAGAGAGAGAGTTTTACCTTATGAAAGTTGCTCTTTTCAGGCTAGCTTTGATACCCTGTTAAAATTATCTGCTACTATAGACTAAATTCCAACTTCATTAGCATTCAATACATTATTCACAATAGCAGCATAATAAGGATCTCTGAAAGATACACAATCACAAAGCACAAAACAATATATCCTGGGAAGCCCTCAAGGGGAAGAAAACCCAGCAAGAACTTCCTCAATGTAGATGATCAAAGTACAATGCCCAAAATAGGTCTCACAAATAAGAGAGACAAAAAGATCAAACTCTAGACCCAAGCCAATCCTCCTCCTCCACAGATATCTCTCTCTCTCCTCTAGTGCGAATTGCACAAGTGAGTGACGGTACAAATGAGAGGAACTCACTCTCTATTTATAGTTTACCTTTTACTTGACTTTTATCCCAGCGAGGTCGGCCTCACTTGACCTCTCCTAGAAAGACTCAAATAATATTATATTACATTCTTTAGGGTACTAACGACCCGACTTACAATGGAGGCTTTACCTCATGACTTTTACATGACCAAATATAATAATGACATCTCCAAACAGAGGTAAAACATCCCCGACGGAGTTACAATAATAAAGTACAAGTAGAATATTCTTTGAAGTTACATTAATTTAACAAAAAGTTACTTGGTCACATCATCTCCAAGGATGGGGTCAAGATTGACCCAGAGAGGGTAGAAGCTATAAAAAAGTTCCTTTGCCTTGTAACAAGAGAGCATTACAGTCATTCAACGGGCAAATCAACTATACTTCACAGGCTATTGATTGGTTCAATTACAACTAGGCAAATTGTGACTATAGCCTTCAAGTTGATTTCATCGTGCAAGTTTCCAATTAAACAGGTTACTGCCTCCTATTCTTTAGTACTCTTGAATTATTCCCAATCACAATCTGCAGAATAATAAAATAGAATTTGTCTCGGCATGTTAAAGGCTGATTTTAGATTTATCGTATTGAACGAATCTCTGTATCTTGTTTTGAGTGAGTTTCATATCTAAGGCACTGCTTGTACTCTCGTTTTTGGGTTAACAATTTAGTTGGGGCTGTTTCTGTGCTTTGCTTTTCCATTAAATCGTCCAAGTTAAACATAGTATGAACTTTAACAATTACTTGGAGATCTTTCTGGCAGATTCCTACTGTATTCACTTTGCAGAAAACTCATTTTGTAAGCCATTTTAAACTCAAATCTCGCTTCCCCTAGATCTCTGTACCAACCGTTATGCAATTAATGCATCAAGCTTTCTATTATTGGGATGAAGCATCATGACCGTGTAATATTTTGTTATATCTTATTGGTTGTTTCAAGATCGAAAATGATAAAGGCTGAATTTCTTGGAAAATGCTAATATTTTTGTTATATCTTATTGGTTGTGTTTCAGGATCGAAATTGATAAGGTGAGAAAAAGTGTGGAAGTGGAAAAAATCCCCATCGTTAATAGCCTTCGTAACCTACACATTTGGACAAAGGCCTTGAAGTTTGTGTTGTGTGATCTCAAATGGGCTCAGCATTGGTTTATTCCTAACTCTGATTTTCTGCCTCCTGGTGCCCCTGCAACGGCTTCGTCGGCAAGCTCATCGCATTCAGAAGCTAATTCTGAATATAATAAATAAATTGCACGTTCATTGCGCTCCCAGCATGATGCTAGTCCAGCTAGTCCAAAATCAACGGCTGGTTAAGCTCTGTTAATAGCAGGATGATGATATCAATTATATTGATAGCAGAAAAAAGATATCAATATGTTCCAAGTAGCCTGTAGTGTTCATCCAACTCAATCTCTGTGTACTTGATTTATCATATATATATATTTTGCACTGAAGCTGCGTATTCTTTTCCTCAAGTCAGGATACTGAATACCTTTTGATCTGGATATTCCCTTCAAACGGTTACACACTAATGTGTTGTCGTTACTCTATAGTCTATACCCATCTAAAAGACAGTAATAATATATGAAGAGATAAAAATACAAGGGCCTAGGACCTACATAAATTTGGACATAAAAAGAAAGTGAATGACTTTAATAAATGAAAATCACTGTTTATTTGCAACTTATAAACACACTCTATTTCTTAGAATTTTAAAAAATGAAAATAAATATTGTGCCTTAATGAGTAAAAACTAAAACCTAAAATGAGTAAAAACTAAAACCTAAACATGAAATAACAAGGCTAGTCTTTTAAATATATAATTCAGTTAACCTTTCCAAGACAATGCTACTTTGTTGTAGGAAACCTTCCTTTCAAACGGTTACACATTAGTGTGTTGTCTTTACTGTTTGTTTTAGCAAACCTTCCCCAGACAATCATACCTTGTAGCACAATGTTTAGACATAACTAAAAGGAAATAATTGGTAATTACTTTCACATGACCTGTATAAATTTGCAAAGTAAATAGTGATATCGCATCAGTTTATAGCATGAATTATATTTCTCTGTTGCATTTCGTCTACTTTTCAGCTATGCTAAGGCTAAATATTAAAATTTGTGCTTAACAAAAGACTACAAAAAATCAACAAAACTTGAGTGCTGGTAAATATAAATTTTTTATTTAACAAAGAGTTATTTTCATTCTCACATGCTTTATCTCATTTTATAGTTTAGTGGTCAATTCATAGAACTCCATAAAACATTGTTGCCTTTGTGCTGGAATAACCTTTTCAAACCAATTAATCAAGCAACTTTAGTCAATGCACCTAAGTATTCTTCTCCACTTCTACGTACTAGTGGAATGGATCGATATAATTACTAATATAAAACACTATTGCATTTTTTTTATAGATTTCCAGGTTACTTTGAAAGTATTTACATCATGTTTGGGGGTTCTTTATGATATTTGAGGTTCATTGTGTATGTTTTTTACCTTGATGGTCCTAGATTGAGTGTGAGAGATGGTCTAGCTTGCTTCATGGATGCTTGACCTTAGTTGATTGCTAGTTTAGTGTTCTTCCCTTGGGTGTTGGAGATCTTTTGTTTGGTTGGTGGATGCACTTCATGATGGCCACATGGAGGTTCACTTGGTGGGAGAATGCCCTCTAGGGGATGTGGAGCATTGTGCATCATGGAGGAGGGATTTAAGCCATAAACAACGTGTGGTAGCTTGGATTCTTGTTCGGAGGATTGTAGATGGCTCGAGAATGTCCAAGGCTTTAATAGTGTTTTTACAGGGGGCGCTAACCTAGTGTAGTGTTTTTCTTTGGAGGATAGATGGAATCGATGGAAGCTCATGATGGAGTGGTGCGGACTTGTCTTGTTTAGCTACATCACCTTGATATCATCATTTGAGCATGACATGTGTACTCTAGAGTGGACATCTCACTCGTGTGACTTATGTAGGTTGCTTGTAAGGGCTTGTGCTCACATAGTATTGTTGGTCTCCTTTACATCATATAAATAGAGAAAGGAGAGAGTCTTTCATTCAAATGACTCGGGATGGAGTGGTGTGGACATGCCTTATGTAGCTACATCACCTTGGAGTTCTTATTGTGCATGACTTCATCATTGGAGCATGACATCTGTACTCTAAAGTGGCCATGGAGGATTCACTTGGTGGGAGAATGCCCTCTAGGGGATGTGGAGAATTGTGCATCATGGAGGAGGGATTTGAGCCATAAACAACATGTGGTAGCTTGGATTCTTCTTTCAAGGATTGTAGATGGCTCGAGAATGTCCAAGGATTTAATAATGTTAGGGGGTCGTTAACCTAGTGCAGTGTTTTTCTTTGGAGGATAGATGGAAGGAATCTATGGAGGCTCATGATGGAGTGGTGTGGACTTGTCTTATTTAGCTACATCACCTTGACATCATCATTTGAGCATGGCATTTGTACTCTAGAGTAGACATCTCACTTGTGTGACTTATGTAGGTTGCTTGTAAGGGCTTGTGCTCACATAGTATTGTTGGTCTCCTTTACGTCATATAAATAGATAAAAGAGAGTCTTTCATTCACATGACTCAAGGTGGAGTGGTGTGGACATGTATTGTGTAGCTACATCACCTTGGAGTTCTTATTGTGCATGACATCATCATTGGAGCATGACATTTGTACTCTAGAGTGGACATCTCACTTGTGTAAAGCATGACTTTTGTACTCTGGAGTGGACATCTCACTTGTGTGGCCTTATGTAGGTTACTTGTAAGGTTTTGTGCTCACATAGAAAGGAGAGAGTTTTTCATTCACATGACTTGTATGCTCATTCTTTCTCACTCCTCTAGAGATGTGATCTAGAAGTGGAGTGCACTTGTCCTTTCTCTCTCTCTAGGTCATCAATTGTACTTTTTCTCAATTGGCCATTAGGGTTTCTTGGTCTCTTTGGAGTTTCTTGGAGCATCTTGGAGTTCTGGGGTCAGAGATTTACCTTTTGAGATTGGAGAATAGGGTTTTAGGAGAAAACCCTAGGGTAAACTTGTGAAGAAAACAAAAGAGGATTTATTGCCTTAGAGATAGTGTTGGAAAAAAAATGCACTTGCTCTTCTTGGTGGAGTTAGGCTTTGATGATTTACTTGGATAGGGCATTTTGCATGGTTGAATTTTGTAGCCTTGAGAGGAAGGTATGATATGTACTTAATTATTGACCTTTTTAGACCAATTGATCAAACACCTTTAGTCAATGCACTTGAATATTCTTCTCCACTTTTTCATTCTAGTAGATTGGATCAACACCAATTCACTTTCATCCATTTTAGTCATAATTCTATAAGAGTACATTCTATGTTCTTGATAATTGGTCTTCATACTACCCCTCTCTTGTGGATTGAGTAATAATAGAGTTCACAAGATTTCCAAGTGATTAACACCCTCAAAGTTTATCAGTGACATATACAATATGAAACTAATGATGATTATGTGATTAATCTTGGCAAAACCCCTTTTACATTTAAGGTTAAAAATACATTGGTGACAATATTTTTTTCATAATTTAGTTTTGGAATGTTTCAATTGGCTTTGTTTGTGTTCACCTACATTGAATTTGGTGGCCTTGGAAAAAAACACTCATAGAGATGAGAATTTTGTCATTTTTCCATGAATCGTAAAGGGTGAAATAAATTATATTCTCTAAGAAACTACATGCATCACTGAATTTGGTGGACTTGGCCCAAAAAACTCATAGAGATGAGAATTTTGTCATTTTTCCATGAATCGTAAAGGGTGAAATAAATTATATTTTCTAAGAAACTGCATGCATCCAAATTTCATGAAAACGTGAAATATATCTATGCGCCACATTTTCAAACAAACTTTTCAACACTTAAATACAAGTTCTAATTTATTTTTAGACCTCATTTATTATTTAAGTGCATCTTGATTCTTTAATTCCTAACAAAAACTACTAAGAAAAATAGTATTAAATGTTTATATTGACTTACTAAAACACAAATACTAACATGTTTGCAAATATAGAAAAAAAATGTTTTATTAAGTTTGAATTTGTATGTGCAAACAATTTTTTAGTGGTATTACACAATCAATTTCTTTATACAATAACTTATTAGACAAAAATAGAATGCTGAAATTTATAAATGTTATAGGTTTAAAGTATTAATAATAAATAAATAAAATAAAAGTATACATACAGAGACATGGCTTACATGTAGAAAACACAATATAATTACAACATGGCTTACATGTAGAAAACACGATATCGTTACAACATATGCTTTTATTTATGCATATGTGTTTATTATATTCATACTTTATTGATTATTTAATAAAAATATATATCCACCTCAAATTTTGATGAAAGCTTTTAATCAACACTTTTTAATAATGACCTCGTAACACGTTAAATTTGTTTTCGTGCATATGCTTTTATTATAACATTAAAGGTATTCAATGACAACATATATTAACAAATGGAATAAACTTAAACACTCTATAACTTAGTGATAAGATGGACTAAAATATGCATTATGCATTTATTTATTATTGTTAGAGTGTAGTTTTTTTTAAATTGTTATAAGTTATATAATAAAATATAGTAATGTGATATATAAATAGAATAATAACAAGAGCTATTAGGTGGTAATGTTCCTAATACTTATTAAGAAATAAAGATAGCATTAAGCATAAAACAAAAGTTGAGAAAGTAGATTATATTTTGTCTAGGTGCAAGTAGAAATGTTTAAGTGCAAATTTAAGTATTTAGTTTTTAATCGTATTTGAAAATGCACAAAAATTGAGATTTGCACTTTAAATCGTTTAAATTTATTGGTTCTATTGCGGAGTAGGGAGTAGTGGAAAAAACAAAAAGAAAGCTATTTTGAGCAAATACTATGAGACATAAAGATCGCATAAATGGCATGCACTTTTTTGACACAAAACAATTCAGCCACATGACATTGAAAAACTTGAAAAACTCAAATGTAAAACAAAAAAAGGGAAAAATGTAACCAAGTTGCATATTCTCATGTAAGTAGTCATAGTAATTGTGATAATGTGAGAACATAATTCTCAACAAGGATATGCCAGTTGCAGCAAACGCAACAACCACGGCTGGGTAAAAAATACAAATGGATGATAGCAGCTATAAAGATCTATTCCCATTGAGCCACAACCAGACCTATTCCATTAGATTTTTTGTTACTAACCTTATAATGTTAATATAAATACTTTCGGGGTACGATAAGTTTATCATGAAATATCCATTAAAAATAACTTTGTTCCAAACGCAATCAATCATAGAATATACAGGAGAGCTTACAAAAATGATGAGCTTTCAAGGAATAAAAGAAATAATTAAAGAGTATTTAAACAAATCAATAACATGTCCACCCATAAAGGCAAACATGCACACAACAATAAACATTTTTGGGGTAGTTATTGCATTTTGACATCTGAAAAATGCAAAACAAGTGAACATGCCACATGAAAAACATAAAATACAAACATTTAAAATTTACAAAAATTTTAACTGTATATAAGTTAGACCAATAAATTGTTGAACAATCCATTTATATCAAACTAACTGCCATATTAGATCATTTTAAATTTTAATATCCCTCATCTTTTTTACCATGAATATTTTATGATGTCATTGGAAGGTGTTACAGATATCCAACCAACCTTTAGTATTCAAGTTGTGAATTTTATTGAAATGCTATGCATGGATTCTTATCAAATATCTATTGTTTTTTGTAAGTAAGACATTTCTTATATTTTATAGTGGAAAGTTTACAATACATGATTATCAAATCAAAACTTCAAGTATTTCAATCGGATTCTAGGGTTTTGGATGAAAGAAGCTATCCATACTGCATTGGTTTTGAATGAAAGAAGTTATCCATAGTGCATTACATTTATCCACCCATGAGAAAATCATATATTTGTAAACATGAGTCTAGAAAAAAGGGTGATTTTTAGGGGCAAAATTTTGCCAATTGGCTATTTTTTGGGCATTTTTTCAAAAAATAAATTCGCTATTTGGTCATTTTTACTCTCTAATATCACCTATATTTACATAAAATATATTTTTTTATTGTAATATTCGACAAAATTTACAAATTTTAATAGTAAATTGTACGCTTCATATTTAACATTTGCCTACCTATTTATATATATTATTTTTTCAGCCCAAAATAATCACCTAGAATATTATACTTAGGTATACTATTAGATCTATATATATTATTTTTTCAGCCCAAAATAATTGCCTAGAATATTATACTTAGGTATACTATTAGATCTATATTTTTTTTTTCAGCCCAAAATAATCGCCTAGAATATTATACTTAGGTATACTATTAGAATCCTTAAAAAATACCCTACTAGAAAACCAAAATTGGCATAAACATGCTAGACTTATTACTTATTTCTTCTCCTCCACTTGAGAATATGAACATCATTGATTGATATATTGATTGGTTGGTTGGAATGAGGATCCCAATATTCTAAGTCAATTCTCTGCTCTATTGCAATGCTTTAATGCATCACCTAAGATTAGCCATAACATCAAAAAAACAATAAAAGTAATGTGCTTACTTTACTAAAAGCTCAAAATTTCCACTTCTCATTGCAAGCTTTAATGTATAGGCTTAGGCATAGCGGTCTAACCTTATGTTTGCTTCATGCTCTTTGAGTCTTAATTGGAAAGAACGACTAGTTTCCCCAATGAAAGATTTTCCACAAGAATAGGGGATTTCATAGAACCCTTTGTATTGGCGCAGGTCAATTGGGTCTTTCACTTATTTCATCATACTTCTAATGACGTTAGGGGGTTTGAACGAAGTGACAATATATTTGTGTATTGCAGTTGATATCACTCTTGAGTAAGGAGTTTGTATTTGAACTAGAGTTTACTTGGGACAAATGCTTGATCAATGATAAACCCTAGGTTGCTTAGAGAATTACTTGGACTTGATAGAGGGGTTTGCGCTTGAGATGGGCACTTGCACCTGTGATATGTTTTGACGAGTTTATCTCATGATGAGAAATGATGGATATATTACATTGATGGCTATTATGGATGTATTTTCAGTGGGTGTAATTCCTAGGATGACCTATGATAGGTGGCTTATTTGTTTCAGTGGTTGTCAGTGATAGGTGGTAGATCTATGTGATTATGAACTCTCATGGTTTTATTTTCAGCAAATAAGATACTTTGGAGGACCTATGATACGTGGCTTATTTGTTCTAGTATATGCCAGCTTTTTTTCCACTTGTGATAGGTAAAGTATCTTCTTCACATTGTAGATTTTTCAAGATGGATTTGGATTTGGTCTCTTGCTTGTCCTTTAACATCGTGTCTAGTGTCGGATGGTTTGTGGGTAGCGGAGATTTTAGACATATGACATATGACAAATCACTATTTAGCAAATTTTAAAATCCAGAGGGAGGCACAACTACAGAGCTTGGTGATGATGCCACTTACCTTATGAGGGGAGTTGGTTCCATTTCATTTCAAATGCCTTCAATTGATGTTCTTGAGTTTGATTTTGTTTTGTTTGTTCCTAGTTTGAAGAAGCATATTCTTTTTAGTGTCATGTATGACAAATGTACTTTGGAGAGTTACCTTTGAGGGAAAATAGTGCATCATCAATGATTGTAGTCTAGCAAGTCCAAGGCTTTGGCTAGAGGGATGAGAGAGGGTGGCCTCTTTAGGTTACTTGGTGATCTAATGGCACACACATTCCAACAAGAGGTTGGTAGTACCTTTTATTTCTCAAGAGGAAAATTTTGCGCTAGGTTTTGGTCCTTGCACTATAATTGTGATATCTTTTAATGCGTAGGGTTCTTCTCCTGTGATAAGGGAGAATGTGAAGATTGTTGATCCAATGGTTGAGAAGCATGTAAGAGCGAGTTGTTCTAGTCATGTAGCATTTCTTTTTTACATGCATGTGACTTCCATTTGTATAAAGGAGGAGAGGTATGATGATGAGATTGACTTCATCCATGAGCCTTCTAGTTATTCATTGGAGAAGTGTGATTCCTTGATGGATAATTTTGTTGAGATTGATTCCAGAGTTGCAGTTGATGGAAATATTAGAGTATAGAGCCAAGGATTATGGATTCTCTCAAACAGAGGGAGTTTCCCTTGATGGTACTCTTACTTCAAGATTGTTTCTAGATGAGGGACTTGAGATAGATTGTTTAGTGGATGCTTGACCTTAGTTGATTCTCAACTCAATGTTCTTCCTTTGGGTTTTAGATATATTTTTCTTAGATGGTGGATGCACATCATGATGGCCACATGGAGGATTTTCTTGGTGGAAGAATTCCACACATTCTACCGAGAGGTTGGTAGGACCTTTTATTTCTCAAGAGGCACATGTCGAGCCAAGTTTTGGTCCTTGCACTCTAACTGGTTCCCCTCATGTGATAAAGAAGAATGTGAAGATTGTTGATCTAGTGGCTAAGGAGCATATAGGAGCAAGTTGTGCTAGTCATGTAGCATTGTTTTTTTCAATCCACGTGACTTCCATTTGTATAGAGGAGGAGAGGTATGATGATGAGATTGAATCCATCCATGGGCCTTCTAGTTATTCATTGTAGACGTGTGATGCTTTAATGGAGGACATTGTCAAGATTCATTCTAGAGTTGCAGTTGATGGCAATATTAGAGTATAGAACCAAGGATTATGGATTTCTCAGACAGAGGGAGTTTCCCTTGATGGTACTCACTTCAAGATTCTCTAGAGATGAGGGACTTGAGGTAGATTGTTTAGTGGATGGTTGATCTCAGTTGATTGTTGGCTCAATGTTCTTCCCTTGGGTGTTGGATATATTTTTCTTAGACGGTGGATGCACATTATGATGGCCACATGGAGGATTTGCTTGGTGGGAGGATTCCTTCTAAGGGATGTAGAGAATTGTGCATCATGGAAAATGGCTTCAAGCCCTAGATGGATTGCGACAACTTAGATTCTTGTTTAGAGCATTGTAGATGGCTCGGGGATGCTTTAGGCTTCAACAATGCAAAGGGTATCTAACCCAAGGGAGTACTTTACTTTGGAGAATAGATGAAGTCTATGGAAGCTTGGGATGGAGTGGTTGTTACACCAAAATGTCGTCACCCTTGTGCAAGTGTCGCAAGTGTTGCAAGTGTCGTCGTCATGACCTAGTGTCGTCACCATGACCCTTGCAAGTATCGTCATCATGACCGTTGTGATAATGTCATCATCTTGACCATTGTGTAAACTCTTTGCTCTGACCCCTAAACTCATTCTGGGCTAAAACACATCCAACTAAGAGATTTTCTCGGCCTAGTTGACCTCTTTGAGTAGGCTGTCGCACTTCTCCTTCATCTAGGGTGCGATGTCGCAGTTTCTGGTAAGCTAGGGTGAGACACTGTCACACTTTACCTTCCTACAGAGTGTGATGACCCCCTCTGTCGCTCTGTGTCTTCTACCAGGGTGCGACAAGGTTGGTTAAAGGCTATTTTGGGGAGTCTCGAGGTCTCTCTAGAAGCTTGTTGATGTGGAGGCCTATCCCTAGGCTCTAGGTGAGGTGGCATTTTGGTTCCTAACCTAATGGGAAGATCCCTTAACCATCTCCCCCCTAATCCTCAACCTACCCTATCTCTTTAGCCCTATATAAACACCCACTCTCTCCATGGGAGGGGGGAAGTCTATGGTACTCTTATGTTGGTGAAACTAAGCCTGATAGACCTGACACTCTAGCTTGAGGAAAATCTACTTATCTCCAGGAGTTTTGGCATGGCTTGGATGGAGAAGAGCTACAGCATTAAGCCTTGGTTGTAGTTCTATGTCTCTACTATGTATTTTCCTTTTTTACAGTAATACAAATTCTTTCCACCAATATTGTTAATCTCTGATGATATTGAGTAGTTTACCTGCTTAACTGTTTACTTAGATCTCTTATTGTATAGATTCTCTTTACTCGTTTCGTGTTGTTGTTTGTGTCTTAACAGGTCTTGTAGCTGAGATCTGACTACTGTTGGACGTGGAGCAACATTCGGGAGAAAGGATTGTGAAGTAAAAGGTAAGACATCTAGCACTTGATCCTTAAGCAGATCTAGGAAATCCATTTGTAGTCTGTTCTATTTGTTCTAGACTCATGTTGAGCTAGGGAGATCTGGCTCGCGTCCGCTTGAGTGGATTGTCCGTCAAACAAATCTGGTGACCATACTGGGGAATAGAACAGTAGAATTGATTTCATGTATGTTTGATTTCATCTCTTTTGTCTGAGCTATTTCTATCCTTTTTAAGCCTTCCTACCATCATATCTCTTTCATTAAAGAGTTTCATATGTGTCCTTCATTCTCCTTTGGGTCATCATTAAGCCTCCTACCCTTTTACCTTGAGGGATCTCACACCTTTACTGCTCAAAATTCGACTGTCGCACCTGGTTTGAGTCTTCCCTACGCCATTGTCTAACCGTCTCACTTTGCCTGAAGCCAAACTGCGACAGCGTTGCACTTTTCCTATGTACAACCTGCGACAAACCCCCTCTATCGCACCTTTCCTGTGTATAGGGTGTGACGATCTCTTAAAACATAAATATTTGCAGGGTTTTTCCTTTTTGAGTTTTTGGTCTGATTGCTTGAGGCCTAGAGGTTATGTATTGTGGTCACACACCCCCTAGATCCAGCATTGCTTGAGTTTGGATGTGTTTTGGTTGATTTTGGTTGCTTGATCAGTCAAGTGTTTTACTTGGTTGTAAGGAACAATTTTCAATCCCCCCTGCCTATTGGGTTGATCTTCCAATCCCTGGTCACATTACCATATCTTTTCAGATCTGTTTAGATCATTAGATCTGATCTCCAAGCCCTTCCTCTACTCGATCATTGAGTTTTGATTGCATTTGGTAGATTTTGAGATGTTCTTGAGTGCCTTTGAGTTGTGTTGGGTGCTTGTCGTTTTTCTTTGGGAATTTCTGAATGATTAAAGAATGTTGTAGATATTCTCTCACTTTCTGTATATAGATATGAAAAGCATTTAGTTATCAAATTCCATTTTTGATACATGCATTTGAAAATTGAAAGTGCTTCATTATTTTGTATTATACATTGATAAGATTAGTTGCATCTTTCATTTTCTTTTCCCTTTTAAGCTGATTATTGCAGAAAGGTAGAGTTATTGCACTTTAGGAAGGAATTATTCTTTTTGCTACTACTTAAGTGCTTTGGTTTGAAAGCAAAGAAAAATCTCTCCTTACCTTAAGTAGTTTTCATTGAAAAGGAAAGGAAAATGTGCATTATCATGTAGTTGAGGATTTCATTATGTTTACATTTATGTACTCACCTCATGCATCCACCTAATCCTACAAGATAAAATTAACGCTAGCTTAGGTTAAAATCATTTAGTAACTGTGTGTAAGTTAGAGACGTGTTCTGGCGTCGTTAAACGTGGAAGCTGTCGTTATTTGCCAGCACTGTATCCCGGGGGTATTGTAGTATTCCACGTACTTATTGGTATATCAAGCTCCTTCACGTACCCACCAAGTACCATAATCCATACTTGGCGTATATCGAAGGGTGTATCACGTACTCGGTAGTATATCGAAAGGTCTCTTGTCGAACGGTTGTGCATTAGACAGCACCACTACGGATTTGAGCTCCCACGTACCTTGCGTATATCAAGAGACACCCTTAGGATTCCTGAAACCAACTGAGTTAACCATTTTGCCATCTTGGAAAAGCAATGCACCGAGAACAGCACTCGGGGAGATTAGCACGCACGTACTATCCAAGTAATCGAGTATGCAAGCAAGGGTATGGTCCCAATCCTCCTTGTTGCATCATATTGTTGGACCCTGCAGGATATAGCGGTTTGCGATGCCTTGATAATCCTGTGAGGATCCTGACTTTTCATCCAATCCTATTCACACAGTTTGCTTGTTGCTTTTAGGCTTGAGTAGTGTTTGACTTGTGTGATACTTTAGAGTCTCTTAGGGAGTTCAGACATGGAATATTCTTCCGGGACTACCAACCAAGGCACCCATTTCCAGGGTGTGCCATTTGTTATTCCCCCTTGTGGAACTGTTGGTCCTCCCTTTATGGCTACATTGAGTCTTCCTGGATTGACGATAGGATTACCAGTATGGTTATTCTCCAATCCAGTTACACCAAGTGCACCAATTGTGTCGGACCTAGGTCCTTCATCACATGAGCATCAATCTCATGGTGACCCTTCTCCTTCTTCATCGAAAGTTGAATCGGCTTCTATCTCTTCCTCTTCTCCTATTGAAAACTATGATGTTAGTAAGAAGGAGGGAATAAGAAAGGGAGGACTAAGAAGAAGAACACTAAGCAGAAGGTCACAACCCCAACCACTAATCATCATGTTGGGGGCACCGATACACCTGTTCTGAATTCGCGTAAACCGAAATTCCCTTGCAAACTTTGTAAAGGGTCCCATTTTCTTAAGAGCTTCCCTGGTATCTCCAAAGTCTTATAAATATGGTCGCATTCTGAACAACCCTTGTCATTAGTCTCCGGACATCATACTGATGATACCCCATCAACTAGTGACGTTGTAATTAAGGTTCGGAAGGGTAGAGTTGTAGACCCTTGCTGGTTATGCAAGGGCATGCATCGTACTTACCTTTTTTCGCGTATGGATGAATCTTCACAATTGTTGGAAGATATGGACATATCCCTTAAACGCCTTCCAACGAAGTATTGTAGGTTGTCCCTTGATCCTTCACTGGTTGATAGGGCGGTCAATCTGACCCCACCCTCGGTTGACCCCACTCTTTCATCAGAGAGTGAAAATGAAGCGGTCGATTCAACAAAAACATCGATCGACCACATTCCTGCCTTGAGGGATGATACCCAAGCGGTTAATTAAGTCTCATTCTCGGTTGACCCCACTCCTCTAGTTTAGGGTGAAATAGAAAGTGCTGATGTTTTTCTAATCAGTTCAGATTATCCTGGGCGAGGGGAAACCATGTCTATTTCCACAGGACCCCCTCCAAATACTAAGGTTATTTCATTTGTTTGGAATAGTCTAACAGAATCTCATCTTCCTTCAAGTGTTCCTTTTCAAATATCTGTAGGAGTTTTAGATAAAGAAATTTTTCGTACGATAATTGATGAGGGAGCTTCTGTTAGTATTTTATCCTCAACTGCTTGGAAAGCTATAGGTTCTCCTCGACTTGTGCCAGTCACTGACCAAATACTAGCTTTCAATAGAAGGCCTACCAGACCACTAAGGATTCTCCCGCAGTTACCTATCACATTCAGAGGTAAAATTGTTTATATTGATGTCATGGTTGTCCAAGGTCCTTTAGATTTCAATCTGCTCCTTGGACGTGATTATGTCTATGCTATGAAAGCTGTAGTGTCCACACTCTTTCGAGTGATGTATTTTTCTCATCATGGGAATATTGTGACCATTGATCATCTTTCCTTCGTGACACCCACTCATCATATGACTCCTAGTCATCAGACTTCCCTGAATGTTGCGCATGTTTTAGTGGTTTCTTCCCCCTGAGGATGGGGGGTACGAGCACGGTTTATGTTATGTTTCAAGCTCGTTAAAAAATGAAACCAATCACCCTAGCATATTTTACCTTTGGTTTCAAGCTTGCATAAAAATGAAACCATCGATTCTCAGGATGCACATCGCATTGTAAATCTAATAACCGATTTCAGAAAAGTTGTTTCATAAAAGAAATTAATAGATCTACTATCAGATTGCATATCCCATTGCAATATTGATAGCTGATCTCGGTGACTCTGTTCCCAGAAAAATAAATTAGCAGATCGATTCTCAGGATGCACATCGTATTGTAAATCTGATAACCGATTTCAGAAAAGTTGTTTCATAAAATAAATTAATAGATCTACTATCAGATTGCATATCCCATTGCAATTTTGATAACTGATCTCGGAGCATAGTTTTATTCCATTTCAAGCTTGTTAAAAAATAAGATGGACCCCTCAAACATAGTTATTGTCTATTTCAAGCTTGTGTAAAAATGAAATAGATATCCCTCCCATCGATTTGAGTCTCCCGCTAGAGTTAGAACTTGAACCTTCATTTCATCTGATTCTCGTTTTCCCCCCTTGGTGAAAATTTTCATATTAGTAGCCAGGTTGGTAGTTGGGTTAGCAAGCTGCATTTTCAGACGAAATGAGGCTTGGGGGGCATGGCACATGTCTTACCATCAACAATCATGTTGAGGGAACACTACCATGTTAAGCCGTTAGCAATCATGCTCGGGGCATTTACCAACCTCTGGGCATCATGTTGGGAAGGAACTCATCAATGGACCTTAACCCTGAGCATAGTTTACCTTTAACTTCGAGCTCGTTAAAAAATGAAACCAGTAGTTTGAGCACAGATTAGTCTTTGATTCCAAGCTCGTTAAAAAATGGAATAGACCCCCTAAGCATAGTTTACCTTTGGTTTCAAGCTTGCATAAAAATGAGACCAGCTTCATGAGCATAATTCCCTTTCTGTGTCAAGCTCTTTAAAAAATGAAATAGGTCTTTTTGAGCAGAGTTCTATTCATGTGTCAAGCTCGTTAAAAAATGAAACATATCCTTTCCCTTTGAGTCGAGTCTCCTCGTAGACTTAGTACCTGGACCTTCTTTTCACCCGCCTATTCCTTAGGTGAATGAAATGAAGCTTGGGGGCATGTCTTCAACCTCTGGAAGTTATGTTGGAGTCAACTCGATCGCCTCTCCACACCACGCTGGAGCTAAGTCACTTACTTCTAAAAATCATGCTGGGGGCATGTACCAACCTTTGGATTTCATGACGGGAAAGAATCCACCGTTGGGAACATTTTCGAGCATACTTTTCATTTTAGGTTTTGAGCTCATTAAACCATGAAAATTATCCCGAGCATAGTTCATTTTCTGTTACAAGCTCATTAAAAAATGAAGTAGACATCACGAGAATTCTTCCAACCTATCTTCGAGATCGTTAAAAATAGTAAGATGGCATTTGAGCTTACTTTTCACTTTTTTTGTGCTCTAGTTAAAACATGAAAAGTGGTTCGATCTTAGTTTTTACTTTTTCGTGCTCTAGTTCAAACATGAAAAAGATTTCGAATGCTTTTGATACCATTATCGTGCTCGTTAAAAATTTGAGTAAAAAAGTGTGTCTAACGAGTATAGGTTTATCACTTTAACCGGCCTTGCTAGACTATTTACGGAAAAGGAACTGTGCCGAGTTTACTTTTCCTTTGTCGTACTCAGTCATAAACCATGACAAAGTTGTTCATGGAGTCCTTTTTAAGCTCTTTTCAGATTCCCTAAATAGGAAAAGATTGCCAAGCGAACTTGATGCTTTCACGCTTGTAAAAGCATTTGAATGATCGTCTTTCTAGTGATAGTTTACCCCTTTTTCAGACCAGGAAGCACTATTTACGAAAAAGGAATACTCCAAGCAACCATGGCTAGAAGAATCCTCTCCCGCATTGTTTTACCCTTTTTCAGGCGATGAGGCTAACTTTACGAAAAAGGACCATTGGAGTCTCCTTTAGTTCTTTTCAAACTCTCTAAACATGAAATGACGCCGAGTTTTCCGTCTTTGGACTTGTTAAATTTTAAACATTGAAGGGCCCATTATGGGATGAACCCCTCATTTCCCAGGTTCATAAAACGTTTGGGATTGGACTCATCTATGAGATGAGCTATACTGAGCATATGGTTACCCTCTGTAACGTCCCCTCTCGCCTTCCAAATGCAGGGGAGAGAACATGACCAATCATATAGGGCTTTTGGCAGACTTAGCCCCAATATTTTTTTTTACTCATAAATTCATAACAATTAAAAACTTTTGTGTGTAGAATCAACTCAATATAAACACAGTGGAATTAAACATAATAATACACAAACATAATGGAATGCATCAACATGTTTATCTCAAGCAAAAAGGTGATTCCATATGCAAAGATTCAATCTCATTCTCATGCTATTCACATATTCCATCTCAATTTGATTACCATGAATATTTAACATTCAGATTGAACACATTGCATAACACAGAATGTATATAAATTAATTCACAAGAATACTTATCTTGAAATGTAAATGTCCAACGACTGGCTACGGGAGGTCAACGTTCCACCCAACCATAGATCTCTATCCAGCCTATATTCTTTCAGCTGAGAGATCACCCCCGAGCTGGGCTGTGTATCCACCAAGGAAGAACTAGCTGGGCTCACTCACAGCCATGGTTTCGGTCATCAACTATGCTAAGCCAACACACCGTTGGGTTTATCAAGCATTCAAGAAGATAGAGGAGGGTAACGCTAAGCCCGTGAGCTCAACCACAGAGCTACAGGCATCTCAAGTGAACTCAACAGTCAGGCACCCACATTACCTACCACATCCAACACAAGGAAGATCCCCTTCTCTGTTACACAGTCCCTCAGGCAACTCTTCCCTCCAGTGCTCTTCAGGATGGGCATAGAAAGGTCCAGCTGCTAATCCTTGAGATCCTAGCCTTCACTGGGTTTATCAAGCACACCCAACCTCTGCATAGTCATTCCCCACTTGATTTCTCACCATTCTGCTCACCAAATAACTCAAATCCGTCACTGGTTTTCTGGGCTGCAAAAACTGGGTATTCCTATGGATTTCGGGATAGCTAATGCTCCCAAATTTGCCCCAAGGTTCATACCAATGGATCCCCCATTGGATTTCACTGTCCAATGCCAAATCTGGGCATTTTTGGTCTTCCAAAATCTAAGTTCTCTCAAGGTCGCGATTTCTGGTTCTCTCCCTGCTGGAAACTCGTTTTCTCTTTTTTTTTGGATGGATAATGATGCTGCTTTTCTTCACCATGGAATGGGGATGAGGAAGAAGCAACTCCCATGAGGTAGAGTGGCTTGTGGTACAAGAAAACAGAGCCCATACTCTGCCATACAAATTTCTGGGCTACCCATGCTCCATTGAAGCCATGGACTGAATTCCTCAACCACTTCCTTACAACATAAATAAATGTCAACAAGGTAAGTCAAATGGGTTCTCAAGGTGACATATGGCAGCCTATGGTTCAATCCCACAACCCCCTCACCATTCCCTAGTGGATACACATGGCCCCTTCTCATTCGTTGCTCCCATAGCCAGTTTTGGTATTTTATTTCAATATTAAATATTTACATCAATTTACAATATACCATGGCTTAATAGCATGTGGGTAACACAATATCAAAGCATGTCTAATTTAAATAAAATTTGAGCATAAACTAGCGGGGCCTTGGCCTTGAGCTCCACGCTAGGGAAACATACAACGTGTGTATACCATATTTACATTAGAAGCCAATATTTCATAAGGGTCAAAATTGGGGTATTACACCCTCATCAAGCTCGTAAAAAACACATGAGGCACTCATCAATCATGATGGGGAAAAAGGGAAGATTTTATGTTACATCTTAATTACGGAAGTACATAGTCACTCTTGAACATGGCACTCGTTTGCATTTGCATTCAGTACTTGGGTAATCTGTTTGTCCTCAAGTCTTGTCAATTCCATGAGTCGCGTCGCTCCTTTGGGTTAGCCAAAGAATGATTCCACCATCAGTCGCATTGGGAGTTAGTATCATTCTTGTCATGTCAATACTACCAAGTCATGCCATGCCCATGTTCAAGAGATGTTTCATTACTCATCATCTGCAGTCAGTATACCTTCGATCATGTTGGTCTACCTTGAGTCAGTCTTGCACATTACTCTACTGTCCTATCTACACCAAACATTTGTTATCGAGTTTCATGTCGATGATGGGGGATTCATCATGTCCCTCCTTCAACGGGTTCATCCTCGTCGACTTCAAATCATCATCCGAGGATTGAACTTAGAAACCAACCAAGTACCTTGGGCCTGCATGCCTCAATGACAAGTTACCTCGCTTTCAACATGAGTTTACATCATTGACTCTTGATTGAAAGATCTCATCTTGCATTCGACTTCAACTCACTTATTCACGCTTGGTGATATGTACTGTGATACCTTGGGAATCATTGACATTAATGGTGATCTCCCTCGTGCTTGTTAACGGCTTACATCAATGGCCGGTAATCAAGTGGTTTCTACCATGTTCGACTCCAAAACATTGTAATCACATGGATAGATTCGTATCATTGCGGGTTCGGCTTGAAGACCTTGGGGAAGTTCTTGCCTACCCAGGTTGCAATGGAGATTGTTTGGGACGCATAGATCCACTTTGTATTGGTCGTGGATGTGTTGTTAGTTCAGAGTTACATGGATCCACTTTTGTATTGGTCGTGGATGTGTTGTCATCTCATCATGGATCTACGATTGTGTCTAGTAGCCATGATTGTGTTTAGTCGTTCATTACTATCATGGATCTACAATGTATTGGTCGGCGACCATGATTTGTGTTGTATGAGACTTGTGTATCTCAGGTCATTTCTGCAGCAAGTCCTTGCCATTTTTCTTATTACAAAGTATTTCACCTGTCTCATTCCGTCAGCTTCATGCTTTGGGGGGCATTCTGTTACACCAAAATGTCGTCACCCTTGTGCAAGTGTCGCAAGTGTTGCAAGTGTCGTCATCATGAACTAGTGTCATCACCATGACCGTTGCAAGTATCGTCATTTTGATCAAGTGTCGTCATCATGACCGTTGTGATAATGTCGTCATCTTGACCATTGTGTAAACTCTTTGCTCTGACCCCTAAACTCATTCTGGGCTAAAACACATCCAACTAAGAGATTTTCCCGGCCTAGTTGACCTCTTTGAGTAGGTTGTCGCACTTCTCCTTCATCTAGGGTGCGACGTCACAGTTTCTGGTCAGGTAGGGTGAGACACTGTCACACTTTTCCTTCCTATAGAGTGCGATGACCTCCTCTATCGCTCTGTGTCTTATACCGGGGTGAGACAAGGTTGGTTAAAGGCTATTTTGGGGAGTCTCGAGGTCTCTCTAGAAGCTTGTTGAGGTAGAGGCCTATCCCTAGGCTCTAGGTGAGGTGGAATTTCGGTTCCTAACCTAATGGGAAGATCCCTTAACCATCTCCCCCTAATCCTCAACCTACCCTATCTCTTTAGCCCTATATAAACACCCACTCTCTCCATGGGAGGGGGGAAGTCTATGGTACTCTTATGCTGGTGAAACTAAGCCTGATAGACCTGACACTCTAGCTTGAGGAACATCTACTTCTCTCTAGGAGTTTTGGCATGGCTTGGATGGAGAAGGGATGCAGTGTTAAGCTTTGGTTGTAGTTCTATGTCTCTACTATGTATTTCCCTTTTTTACAGTAATACAAATGCTTTCCACCAATATTGTTAAGGTGTGATGATAGTGAGTAGTTTACCTGCTTAACTGTTTACTTAGATCTCTTATTGTATGGATTCTCTTTACTCGTTTCGTGTTGTTGTTTGTGTCTTAATAGGTCTTGCAGCTGAGATCTGACGATTGTTGGATGTGGAGCAACATTCGGGAGAAAGGATTGCGAAGTAAAAGGTAAGACATCTAGCACTTGATCCTTAAGCAGATCTAGGAAATCCATTTGTAGTCTGTCAAAAAGTGGTGTGGACTTGCCTTGTGTAGCTATATTACCTTGGAGTCCTTATTATGGATGACATCATCGTTGAAGCATGTTATTTTTACACTAGAGTGAACATCTCACTTGTGTGGCCTATAATGATTCATGTAGGTCACTTGTAAGGGCTTGTGCCCACATAGTATTGTTGGCCTTCCTTACCTCTCATATAAATAGAGGAAGGAGACAATATTTCATTCACATGATTTGTGTGTCTTTCTCACTCTAGTGTAGAGATGTGACCTAGAAGAGCACACTTATCCTCTCTTTCTCTCTAGGGATTCTCTTGTACTTTCTCTTCTCTCTCCCCCTTGGATGTTAGGGTTTCTTGGTCTCTTTGAAGTTTCTTGAAGCATTTTGGAGTTTCAGGGTTAGAATTTTACCCTTAGAGATTGGAGACTAGGGTTTTAGGATAAAACCCTATGATGGACTTGTGAAGAAGAGAGAGTGGCATTTTGATTTCGAGGTAGTGTTGGAGAGATTCTCGCATTGATCTTCTTGGTGGAGCTAGGGTTTGATGATTTACCGTAGTTGGGGAATTTTGCATAGTTGGATTTTGTAGCCTTGAGAGAAGGGTTTGTTATGTATTTCATCATTGAACTTATAATTCTAACATACATGTATTCTCTCAATTTTAGATTTATTTGAACTACATGTGTTCATATTTTGCTATTCACATCTAATTATGGTCTCGCTATTTGGACATAAGTATAAGGGAAAATTGTTAAGTGATTTGACATTTAAAGAAGAATATAAATGGGCTTATTTTAGTGTTTGAATATTGTTGTTATTTTGTTGTAAAAGTACATTTTAAGATTTGAATATTCAATGGTAAGTTGCTTTTGAAGGGTTGAAAACTTATCTCATTGGTTGGTGTCTTTTCTCTTTAATTGGTTGGAAGTTTAGGATTGTTTTAAATTGAATTATTGTATTTCTTTCATGTTGTTTTGTGCTTGAATTTATAGCCCTTCTAGGGAAGAAAATTATGGGGTCAAGATCCAAGGAACCTCCTAGAAATAAGGTGAAATTTTCAAATTGTATTGAAGTGTCATTCCAAAATGACATTTCTAACATTTTCATCCATTTCATTTGGTATGCGCAGTTCTCCTTAGTAATTGATCTTCATATTAATTGTGGATAACACTCTTAAAGCTTCTCGATGACATACACTATGAAACTAATCATGATTGTGAAGACATTTAAGTAATAATTATGCAGATTAGTGTTGTCAATATAATAGAGGGTGCACCACATGTTACACTGTTTCGGCTTTACAAATTTTTGATACAATTAAACTTTCGAGGAATGGTAGTTTGTACATAAACCAATGGTGGTAATGCAACTAAAGAAAAAGTAGAGGCTCAAAAAATGTTTTAGAGGAACCTCTCATCTTTTCTTACATGTGTTATAATCTTTTGTAATTTATTGCTTCAATCCCCCAAACTCCAATTCATAAAATGTTGGTGCCTTGTTGGAACGACCTTTTTAGACCAATTGATCAAACACCTTTAGTCATTGCACTTGAATATTCTTCTCCACTTTTTCATGCTACTATATTAGATCAACACAAATGCACTTTCATCCATTTTAATCATAATTCTATAAGAATACTTTCTATGTTCTTGATCACCAGTATTCATACTACCCCTCACTTGTGCATTGAGTAATAATAGAGTTCACAAGATTTCCAAGTGATTAACACAAGGTTTATCAGTGATATATACAATATGAAACTAATGATGATTATGAGATTAATCAAAACCCTTTTACATTTCAAGGTTAAAAATACATTAGTGATGTTAATCTTTTTTTTCATAATTAAGTTTTGGAATTTCTTAATTGGCTTTGTGTCTGTTCACCTACATTAAATTTGGTGGCCTTGGAAAAAAAATTCATAGAGATGAGAAGTTTGTCATTTTTCTATAAATTGTAAAGGATGAAATAAATTATATTCTCTAAAAAACTGCATGCATCTAAATTTCATGAAAATGTGAAATATATCTATGCACCACATTTTCAATCATATATTAACATTCTCAGTCTTGAACATAAAAAAACACACATTCAAATTGATGTGCAAACTTTTCAACATTTAAATACTTAACCATGCAAATTTTTTTTCCAGGGAAAAAAAGCTACTATTGATATTCATTTCCAGAATCAAATAGTACAAATAAAAGTTCTTGATCCATCCTGATGGAATCTTCTGAGATAACTAAAGAAGTTATCATTCAAAATCTGGATTACAAATTTAACTGAGCCTATCCCAAAAATAGAAGGATATATCATTCCTGAACATGTGCGACATTCTACTCAAAAAAAAAAAAACCGGGCTTGATACATCCCGAAAGACAAACCCTGTGCAGTTGACCAGAAGTAACATAAATTACAGAGATTGTTCAAAAAGAAATCAAAATCACATATACAACTGATCAGTCATAGAAATAGACTGAGCCACAGTCCAGCATGTGTCCCTCGCACCAATCCTCCCAAATCAAGTGTCCCTCACAACCATCAAGCGCTTGTTTAGAAAGCTTGTCTGCCAAACTGTTATGCTCACGGAAAATATGTTCAAATATGATGTTCTGCTGCTTTTGAATTTCAAGAAGTGTCCTGGAGGCCCAATGGCGCAAATTTAAAACATTTAGCTTGAATTTTCCTTCTGCCCATTTGATGGTTACCCTAGAGTCACCAAAAACCTTAATGTTGTTCAAACCAAAGCTGTTGGCAACCTTTAGTACACACCAAAGTGCAACTAATTCTGCCTTCATGTTCGATCCCAATCCACAATTTAGCTTGAAAGTATAGTAATGGGAATCATTAAGATAAATTACTTGTAATATCCCTTTTTCAAATTTTATTAAAATGCCCAATTTTTCACTTTTTTTCCCAATTTCGACCTTTGACTAGTTTTACTGTTTTGACCTCCAAATCAACCCAAATGCTCCCAAATCTTCTGTAGGAGTGTATGAATGGTATTTAGACTTGAATATAAGGTTCAGGGATGTTTTATGGCCCTCTAAATACTGCTGCAAACTTGATTTGTATTCTGATCAATATATGTAATTTTGACTAGTAATTTGTGCATCAAATCCCCCTCGGGTAACACTGCAAATGGCCTTCCAAATGCCTCCAAACTCCCACAAATTTATGAACAGAGGTATATAATGTGTTAAGTATGTGATTAAGGTCTCATATGCACCATTAATTGATTTTTAATACTGTTCTAACTCTCTCACATTCAACAGCAAAAACCCCCAATTCGACCCTTGGGGAAATGGCACTATTTCACCTCCCAATACAACTAAACTGAGTAAAAATGCTTCAAATGCTCAAGTACAGTACATGAAACTTGTAGAAGACATCCATGGCAATATATTTATCACAAATATATCAGAGAATCATCCATACATTCGAAATCATCATCAATACATTGGCTCACAACAAGGTAGTGGGGAAATGGCATTGTTCTTCCATTAAAAATGAGATTTATACATTTCTACTTGGAATTTCGACCTGAAACTTTTTGGAGATGAAGAAAAGAGTATTTACTTCATATTACAAAAGAAATGGGGCATTAGAAGCTCCCCCAAAGAGTACAATAGCTCACCAAAAACGCCCTCCCTCAAGGAGCACGAATATGCCTTCAAAACTGGAAACGGTGGAGAGAAAGTGCTGCACTAAACCAAACCATGAAACTTCCTGTAGCTGCTACCTGCAAATACAAACTCCATTAAAGCACCATGAAAGACCTGAGTGGCCTCTCCAAACACCAACTTGGATGGGAATCTTTCACCCTCGAAATTGGCTAAGGCAAGAAACTAGTCATCCACTAGCTCTCTCTTCACAAATGCAATTTTTCTCAAATCATCAAAAGCCATTCTCATACTTGATTTCTACATTTTATAACCAACATTAGCCTTCAAGGGGTCGAAATGCTCTCAATAGATTCAATAATTTTCCATTTAGAAAATATTTCTCATTTGCCACTTGTCTCCTAGTTCCAACCTTCCATCTTCTCCCAAATTCGAATTTGAGTCTCTTTAGATTCCTCCAACTCCATGAGCGCCTTCTTGAGCCTATTTTTGGGGCTGACATGTCATAATGGTCAGGTGTAAGAAGTCAGGTCTGAATTTTGTCATAAAATGTCATAGATGCTTCATTATTGTTGTCATAAAACTAGGGAATCTAGCCCATGTGTCCACTAGTCTCCAATTTGACTCTTCCTCTCCCATGGAGGTTACTATTCCTTCCCATTTCGACCTAATATGCTCAATGCCATTTGTTATGACTTACCAACTCACCCAAGAGTGTTCACCTTCCCATGAATTCGAATTGGCAAGAGAGAGCTGCCATGTGTCATTGAAAAATCAAGCTAGTGTGGGTCCCACCACCTCCATATGTCTCCAAAACCACTTGCCACCTAGAATTTCTCTTGAATTTATTTATTCATCATATTTATTAAATTCTTGAACCCTTCTAATGTCTAAATATCATTTATTAGTTTCCTTATTACCATCCCACATGTGCCCATCCAACCTAGGAAACTAGTAGGATTGATGGGATTGTCTTACTATGCACTTATTTGAATGGGGACATTACAGTCCTCCCCACCCAAGATTGCTTGTCCTCAAGCAATTTCAAATTTGGATGCTGCAAAATCTTCTCCTCTTCCCATGTGGCATCTTCATTTGGTAAGTCCTTCCATTGCACTAAATATTCTTTGATGATTCTACTCCTCAACCTTCTTTCCCGTGTCTTCAAAATCTTTTCCGGAACAAGTGTGAGCTGACCTTCATCATCCAAAGGAGGAAGTATTTCTGAAGTGATGATTTTCTGACCAAGAGCTTTCTTAAGACAAGAAACATGAAATACATTGTGGATTTTACTCCCTTCCGGAAGTTCTAGTTCATATGCTACTTCTCCAACCTTTCGCACTACCTTGTATGGCCCATAGTACCTTGGTTTTAATTTTTCTGCTCCATTCTTTTTGAGAGATGTTTGTTTATAGGGCTGCAACCTTAAATATACTAAATCATTGACTTGAAAGGTTCTCTCTTCTCTATGTCTATCAGCATATTGTTTTTGTTGATTTTGAGCAACCTGCAAATTGTCTTTCAAGAGCTTTAAAATTTCTTGGCTCTCTTCCACCCAATCTTTAGCCTTTGGGGCTCTACTATCACCAAATATAATGTCAGCAAATGTAAGTGCATCATAACCATATAATGCTTTGAAAGGAGACATTCCTATTGACATATGATAAGTGGTGTTGTAGCAAAACTCACCCAAGTGTAGCCATTTTGCCCATGCTTTTTGCTGCCCTCCCACATAGTTTCTTAGGTATCCTTCCAACCATTGGTTTACCCTCTCTGTTTGTCCATCAGTTTGTGGATGATAGCTGGTACTTGGAGTCAATTGAGTTCCTACCAATCTAAAAATTTCTTGCCAAAAAGCACCCATGAATCTACTATCTCTATCACTGACAATGCTCTTGGGGAGCCCATGCAATCTGAAGATTTCTTTGAAAAAAATATCAGCCACTTGTGCAGCACTAAAAGATGATGTAACAGCAAAGAAATGAGCAAATTTTGTCAACCTATCAACTACCACATAGATGCAATCCTTACCTAAGGATTTAGGCAATCCGGTGATGAAATCCATGGAAATACTGTCCCATTTTTGCTCCGGAATGGGCAATGGTTGTAATAGGCCGGCTGGACATGTAAGTTCTGATTTGTTTTGTTGACATGCTTTACATTCATTCACATACTTCTGAACATCTTCCTTCAGCCCCTTCCAAAAAAATCTTTGCCTCAACTGTCTATAAGTTTTGAAGATCCCCGGATGGCCCGCTAGTGGGGAATCATGTGCTTCTTGCAAAATTCGGTACTTGAGCTTGGAGTTATGAACTAAATAAATTCTTCCCTTATAATATATCAGCCCATTCAAAATCCTATAATTATCATCCCCTTTGATTCCATCCAACACATCACAAGCAAATTTGTCTTTGGCATATTCAACTAGTAGCATGTTTTTCCAATCCTTGGCAATATCCATGAGAGAAAAGGAAGGCCTTCTTGACAAAGCATCTGCTACTATATTATTCTTTCCTTTGACATATTCAATATCAAAATCATAAGCTTGAATCTTGCTTACCCACTTTTGTTGCCTTTCATTTAGATCCTTTTGGGTGAGAAAGTGTCTTAGACTATTATGGTCAGTTTTCACCACAAACTTGCTGCCCACCAAGTATTGTCTGAATTTGGCCAATGCATGCATAATGGCCAGCATTTCTTTATCATATATGGAGTAAAGTTTTTCATGAGGCTGCAACTTTCTGCTCTCAAAGGCTATGGGGTGTTGGCCTTGCTTTAGGACAGCCCCTATTCCTCCACCTGAAGCATCACATTCCACAACAAAAGGTTTAGTAAAATCAGGAAGTGCAAGTATGGGACAACTACTCATTACCTCTTTCATTTTTTGGAATGCTTTTTCAGCCTCTTCATCCCACTTGAAAGCATCCTTCTTAGTCAAATCAGTAAGTGGAGAAGTCAACTTGGAGAACCCTTTCACAAATTTTCTGTAGTAGGTGCATATGCCAATAAAGCCTCTCAATTCGGTAATATTTTTTGGTGATGGCCATTCCAAGATAGCCCTGATTTTTTCCATGTGTACCTTCACTCCTTCTTGCCCAATAATGTGCCCAAGATACAGTAGTTCTTTCATCCCAAACTCACATTTTGATAATTTAGCAAATAAGGACTCTTCTTGCAATATTTTCAACACAATCTCTAACTGTTGCAAATGCTCTTCCCATGTTTTACTGTAAATGAGAATATCATCAAAGAAAACCAAAACAAACCTTCTTAGTTGCTTGCAAAATATCCTATTCATACATGCTTGAAAAGTGGCTGGAGCATTAGTTAACCCAAAAGGCATGACAAGAAATTCAAAGTGGCCAAAATGACATCGAAAAGCGGTCTTTTGCACATCTTCATCTTTCATTCGAATTTGGTGATACCCTGATCTAAGGTCAATTTTTGAGAAGTATTTGGCCCCATGTAGCTCATCCATGAGCTCATCAATCCTAGGAATAGGATACCTATTCTTGATAGTCTTTTTGTTCAAGGCTCTGAAATCTATGCACATTCTCAATGTTCCATCTTTTTTCTTCACTAGCACTACTGAAGAAGCATAAGGGCTAGAGCTTGGTCTAATGAGCCCCAACTCTAGGAGTTCTTGGATAGCTTTTTCAATCTCATCTCTAAACCTTTTAGGATGTCTATAAGGTGGTATTTGAATGGGTGAAGTACCCTCCTCCAAAACAATACTGTGCTCAACCCCCCTATCTGGTGGCCTACCATGTGGAAGGTCTCTAAAAACCTTTTCATATTTTTGCAAAAGTCTCTCTATCTCCTTTGGGTGTTTGACAATATTTATAGTTGGCTTGGGAGATGTAATATGACATTCAGCAGCCCATTCTATATCCCCATGCCTCAATATAGATCTCATGCTATTGCAAGTCACTACTTGATTTGGATAAGTGTGTTGCCCTCTCACAACTCTTTGTACTCCTTTTGAATCTTGGAATTTCATTTCGGGAATTTGATAATTTACTGTATGCTCTCCTATTGAATACAACCATTGCACTCCCAAAACCACATTAGTATCAGCAACATCAACCACATAAAAACTATCAACAAAAGTATAGTTACCTACGGTGACTTGCAGCTTTGGAACCCATGTTTTGCATTGCATTGTGTTGTGACCGGGAATGACAACTGTGAAGCCATCAAATGGTTCAATAGGTATCTTTCTTTTCTCTACCATCTCTGCATCAATGAAGTTATGAGTGGCTCCTCCATCTACCAAAACTGAAGTTCTTTGTCCTTGTACCACACCTTTGCATCGGATAGTATGATAGCGAGGTACTGCTGAAAGCACTGCCATTCTTGCTTTGTCCGGTGAAGGCTGATTTTCTTCTTGTCTTTCCTCTTCTACTGCTGTCTCATATGCCTCTTCTTGATCTGAAATATGTCCATCTTCATCCATGCCCCCATCATACCCCTCATTATCAGAAAATACTTCTATGTATTGAGCCTTTCCTTTGGTACATTTGTGCCCCGGTGTCCATGGTTGGAAGCATGTGAAGCATAGTTTCTTTTTTCTAAGTTCATCCCTGTTTAGTCCCTCTTTTTTATTCCTCTCAAATGACTCTCTTTGCCAAGGTTTCTTATCATATCCCTCCCTTTGCCAAGGTTTCTTTTCAAATTTATAGCTAGGCTTAGGAGGAAATCTCGTTCTAGGAAGCACATTTTGGAGATCCCTAGTCAAGCTCATTGCATCTTTTAATGTAGTTGGCTTGTGGGCTTTGACCAAACCTCTTAAGGGTTCAGCCAAACCTTCAGTGAACAGCAATACTAATCTTCCCATAGATACATCAGCCACCTTGACTGATAATTTTTGAAAGTCCAACATATATTCGGTAGGGGACCCAGTTTGCTTCAATTGAGCTAGTTCTTTGAAAGGCAATTCTGGATCTTTTTGTTCAAATCTTTCTAGTACCCTGTCAACAAATTCTCCATATGTTTTAACCTGATTATGACCCAAGGTTTTCAGCCCATGAAACCACCATTCATTGGCATCTCCTTCCAAATGCAAAATGGCCATTTTTAATGCATCCTCTTCCAACATAGGATTCAGCTGAAAATATACATCCAATTTTTGCACCCAAGTGTTAGCAGAATTTTGAGAAGAACCATCAAAAGTAGGAAGTGACATTTTTCCAATAGCACTATTCAATTCTTTGTTTTGGAATGGACTCCTATTGTCTCCCTTCATTTTAATCTTTTGCATAGCATCAATGTAGTCACTGAGTGGTACACCTCTTTTACACTCTTCATTCAAATCATTCCAATCATTTACTAGTTTCTTGTAATCCAATTCAAGATTGGGTTCTTCTTTGGGTGTGAGAAATTTAGGTGCAGTATGCCTTTGTGTGCTTTGAAATTCATCAGGTCTATTATGAGGTCCTGTACTTGAGAAAATATGCTCATTCCCTTTCATCTTTTCCCCTGAGTGTGAACCACTATTATCTCCTATCATCCCTTTGCCTGAAAGTTGGCTACCCAACAATTCGAAACCTTTCATCATTTGTTTATTCATATCTAGCATAACCATGGTAAGTCCTTCAAAACATGGTTTTAAGGCTTCAATAAATTCCTCCTTATGTTTTAATTTTTCCTCCTCCTCTCTACCCATTGTTTTAGAAAAGAACTCTTTTTCTGCTACTATCTCTTCTTCAACCAAAACTTCTTCAACTACTGATTCAAAGGGTGGTGTTTTATTTGTTTGGCTTCTTGTTAATACCATCAGGTGCCAAGACCATGCTCTGATACCACTTGTAATATCCCTTTTTCAAATTTTATTAAAATGCCCAATTTTTCACTTTTTTTCCCAATTTCGACCTTTGACTAGTTTTACTGTTTTGACCTCCAAATCAACCCAAATGCTCCCAAATCTTCTGTAGGAGTGTATGAATGGTATTTAGACTTGAATATAAGGTTCAGGGATGTTTTATGGCCCTCTAAATACTGCTGCAAACTTGATTTGTATTCTGATCAATATATGTAATTTTGACTAGTAATTTGTGCATCAAATCCCCCTCGGGTAACACTGCAAATGGCCTTCCAAATGCCTCCAAACTCCCACAAATTTATGAACAGAGGTATATAATGTGTTAAGTATGTGATTAAGGTCTCATATGCACCATTAATTGATTTTTAATACTGTTCTAACTCTCTCACATTCAACAGCAAAAACCCCCAATTCGACCCTTGGGGAAATGGCACTATTTCACCTCCCAATACAACTAAACTGAGTAAAAATGCTTCAAATGCTCAAGTACAGTACATGAAAATTGTAGAAGACATCCATGGCAATATATTTATCACAAATATATCAGAGAATCATCCATACATTCGAAATCATCATCAATACATTGGCTCACAACAAGGTAGTGGGGAAATGGCATTGTTCTTCCATTAAAAATGAGATTTATACATTTCTACTTGGAATTTCGACCTGAAACTTTTTGGAGATGAAGAAAAGAGTATTTACTTCATATTACAAAAGAAATGGGGCATTAGAAGCTCCCCCAAAGAGTACAATAGCTCACCAAAAACGCCCTCCCTCAAGGAGCACGAATATGCCTTCAAAACTGGAAACGGTGGAGAGAAAGTGCTGCACTAAACCAAACCATGAAACTTCCTGTAGCTGCTACCTGCAAATACAAACTCCATTAAAGCACCATGAAAGACCTGAGTGGCCTCTCCAAACACCAACTTGGATGGGAATCTTTCACCCTCGAAATTGGCTAAGGCAAGAAACTAGTCATCCACTAGCTCTCTCTTCACAAATGCAATTTTTCTCAAATCATCAAAAGCCATTCTCATACTTGATTTCTACATTTTATAACCAACATTAGCCTTCAAGGGGTCGAAATGCTCTCAATAGATTCAATAATTTTCCATTTAGAAAATATTTCTCATTTGCCACTTGTCTCCTAGTTCCAACCTTCCATCTTCTCCCAAATTCGAATTTGAGTCTCTTTAGATTCCTCCAACTCCATGAGCGCCTTCTTGAGCCTATTTTTGGGGCTGACATGTCATAATGGTCAGGTGTAAGAAGTCAGGTCTGAATTTTGTCATAAAATGTCATAGATGCTTCATTATTGTTGTCATAAAACTAGGGAATCTAGCCCATGTGTCCACTAGTCTCCAATTTGACTCTTCCTCTCCCATGGAGGTTACTATTCCTTCCCATTTCGACCTAATATGCTCAATGCCATTTGTTATGACTTACCAACTCACCCAAGAGTGTTCACCTTCCCATGAATTCGAATTGGCAAGAGAGAGCTGCCATGTGTCATTGAAAAATCAAGCTAGTGTGGGTCCCACCACCTCCATATGTCTCCAAAACCACTTGCCACCTAGAATTTCTCTTGAATTTATTTATTCATCATATTTATTAAATTCTTGAACCCTTCTAATGTCTAAATATCATTTATTAGTTTCCTTATTACCATCCCACATGTGCCCATCCAACCTAGGAAACTAGTAGGATTGATGGGATTGTCTTACTATGCACTTATTTGAATGGGGACATTACATTACTCTACCTATTGCACAGATGCCAGCTTGTGAAGCCCCATCAAAAAACAATACAGAACGATCCACCTTGAGATTAAAGATGCTAATTCTGTCAGTTTTCAGCATAACCTCGTCCATCTTGTTTCACATTACATACCTCATTTATATTTTTATTTCACTTGTCACGAAGTGACAAGCATATCTCTCACACTTTCCCTATTTAAAGTGCACCTTTCTTTGATTCTTTAAAAAAACTACTAAGAAAAATAGTATTAAATATTTAATTGACTTACTAAAACACAAAAATTAATGTTTGTAAATATAGAAAAAAATAATGTCGAATCAAGTTTGAGTTTGTATGTACAATCTTTTAATAGTATTACACATTATATTTATTTATACTAAAACTTATCACACAAAAATAGAATGCTGAAATTTCTAAATGTTATAATAATAAAATAAAGAAAATATACGTATAAAACACATTTACATGTATAAAAACTCAATATCATTACAACATGGTTTACATGTATAAAACACAATATCATTACAACATATGCTTTTATCCATGCATATGTGTTTATCATATTCATACTTGGATGATTATTTAATAAAAATATATATCCAACTCAAATTTATTGATGAAAGCTTTTAATCAACACTATGATGACGTCATAACACGTTACAATTTTTTCATGCATATGTTTTTATTATAACATTAAAGTTATGACAAGACAAAATCTACTAACAAATGGAATATAAATTAAAACACTATATAACTTAGTGATAAGATGGACTAAAATATGTTTTTATCACTATTAGAGATAACATCAAGTATAAAACAAAATTCTAGAAAGTAGATTATTGTTTGTCTAGATGCAAGTACAAATTTAAGTATTTTTTTTTAATTGTATTTGGAAATGCACAAAAATTGAGATTTGCACTTGGCATTTATTTTATATTAAGTAATCTCAAGTCAAATTATGACATAGCTGCTATGCAATTTCAATATGCAATTTAATGAATTCCTAGCAAAGAAAATAAGCTCAGGAAATGGCACGAGAAAAGGAATAGATGCACTAAGTGTAATTATTGCATTTCTACAAAATTTCAATATACCAAGCTTGGGAAAGTAAGGATCTTGAATCTTTTATAAAAAAATGTCAAACAAGAAGATATATATTTGGTAGGATTGTGTTTAGATCTCGATTTGCCTCCTTGTAAGCGAGACAATGATTAGATATGCAAAGATGTTCATAAAAGACCGGATTCTTGTGCTTTTCCAACCCATGTCAAGCATGACAATTATTTTACAATTGCACAAGAAAATAAAGGGACTCAATAAAACAAAACAAATTTGTTGTTAACCTTGGCTAAAAAGAGCCAATAACCGTTTAAATTTATTGGTTTTATTGCAGAGTAGGGAGTAGTGGACAAAATGGAAAGAAATATATTTTGAGAAATACTATGAGACAAAGAGATGGCATAAATGGCATGCACTTTTTTTACACTAAACAATTCAACCACATGACATTGAAAAACATGAAAAACTCAATTGTAAAACAAACAAAAAAGGAAAAATGTAACCAAGTTGCATCTTCTCATGTAAGTAGTCATAGTAATTATAATAATGTGAGAGCATGATTCTCAACAAGGATATGCCAGACACAACAATCCCAACAAGCACGGTTGGGTAAAAATACAGCTAGATGATTCTAGCTATAAAGATCTATTCCCATTGAGTCACAACCAAACCTATTCCATTAGATTTTTTGTTACTAACCTTATAAGGTTAAACTTATAAGGTTACTCTAAATACTTTAGGGGTACGAGAAGGTTATCATGAAATATCCATTACAAATAACTTTGTTCCAAACACAATCCATTACAATATATATAGGAGAGCTTACAAAATGATGAGCTTTCAAGGAATAAAAGAAATAATAAAAGAGTATTTAAACAAATCAATAACAAGTTCACCAACACAAGGTGTATCTTTCTTTCAGCAACATCACTCTGCTAAGGGAAGGTTCAGGTGAATAGCTAGGGTTTGGGTGCTCTCGTGAAGCGCTTGGGTTTCGCTCGGCTAGTGCTCTTGGTCATGGATCCCCCTCCGGATCCTGGCCGTGTGGGACTGGAGGATGCTCGTGCCCCCATCATTTATCTCTTTCGCTCTCTAGTTTCCTCTCAACTAGCTCCTTCCAAGGTGTTGGCTCCAAACGAATCTAAATTAGTCAAGAAATCCGCTATCCTTGAATTCAAGTTATCCTCAACTGCCTCCAAGTGTAAAGCAGTTTCCCTTGCGGAAAAGGGTCTGGTAGATCATTTTACAGGTCTTTGGCATTCTCCCAGGTCCATTGAAATCTGGCTGAACAAAAATTGTCGCCCTCTCATTCAAGGAGAAGTACAACAAATCTTCTGTGGAAAGGGTTTTTTTGTGTTCTACTTTGAAAAAAAATAAGATCGAGACCTGATCTTTAGGAATGGGCCCTATTTCATGGGCTCTAGAAGGATGTACATCAACAAGTGGGATATTTCCTTTGATCCAGAGAAAGACATCCCATCAGCTGTCCCAGTTTGGGTAAAACTGCCACATATCCCATTACATTGTTGGAATGATGAAGACTTAAAAGCCATTGGAAACTCCTTGGGAAAATACATTGACAAATCGGAGCCCAGACCCCCCATGTTCTCCTACGCCAGGATTTGTGTAGAAGTTGACCTTGAGAAAGGCCTTACGAAAGCTATCAATCTATCAATGGATGGATGGAATCATTTGCAAATGGTGGATTACAAACAGATCCCATTTAAGTGCAAAGTCTGTCACGAATATGGACATTTCGCAAAGCTATGTCCAAAAAGAAAACCCCAGGAATTCTAGGAAGTCCAAGGAGGAGAGTGGAACGAGGTAACAAGGAAAAAAGGAGTCAAGCCCAACAACAAAAATCCTCCTCAATCCCCTCCCAAGAACAAGGGATGCGCAAACAAGTTCCAAGCCTTATCTAGTGAAGAAGAAGAGGATGAACAAGGTACATCAAAAAGAAATAAAGAAAACAAAAGAACAAAAAATATGCAGGAGAATAACACCCAACAACAAGAAGGGGAAGAAAGTCAAGCAAACCCTCCCCAACAAAATGAAGAAGCTGGAAATGAAACCTCCCTCATCTCAGGAGGCTTGGTTACTCGATAAAAGGCCAATCTCTTCCTAGAAGACACATTAGAGAGTAAGGAAGAAGAAACATAACCACAATCCAAAAGAGGAAGAAAGCACAACAAAATAATAAGGGAGCAGGAAGTAGCCAGAGAAAAACCGACGGGAAAGCAAACCAGTCTGGACCAACATATAAGGATAATCTCTAGTGGGAAACAGATCCAGGGAGCATTAAAGGAGAAGAAGGAAATAGTAGTAACCCAAGCCTATATGAAATAATGAAAATAGTCTCCTGGAATAGCAGAGGATTAGGTGGTAAGCAAAAAGAAGAAGCAATCAGAAGAATAAAAAAAATGGAAAACAACACAATCCTCATGATCTAGGAGACTAAAATGAAAGAAGCAGACAACTCTGGCATAATAAACCATATCTGGCTTACCAGCAAAGGAATAGTTGTAAGCGCTTTAGGAGCTTCCGGAGGACTCACTACCTAGTGGGATAAAGGTACTTATAAATTTCATTCCTCCATTTCTAATCGACATTGGATTTTTGTAGAACTAGAAGATCTCTCCAAAAATGAAAAATATTGGGTTGGAAAAATCTATGGACCCACAATCTATGGCCACAAAGAAACCTTCTGGAATCAGTTAATGGCCCAGCGTCAAGGTAGAGAATCTCTTCTTTGTATCTTATTCCGAGAATTCAACACCACTATCTCCACTAATGAACAAAGAGGGGGTTCTAAAGTAAGAGACCCTTCCGGGGAACTCATGGAGGACTTACAGACCTCCTAGAATCTTATAGATATCAAACCAAAACATGGAAATTACACTTGGAACAATAAAAGAGTCGGCTTGGGTCGCATATTTTCTAGGTTAGATCATTTTTTGGTCAGATCCTCCTTTCTCTCTAAACACTCTATTCCTGAATCTAATATCTTGGCCTCTGCAATCTTTGATCACTGACCTATCTCCCTCTTTTTCACAGCTTTAGGGAATCTGGGTCCCCTTCCCTTTAGATACAATCATGTTTGGCTTGATAGTGAGGACTGCTTGGAAGAGGTCAAAGCAGCCTGGAAAAAATTTGTCCCCGACTCCCTTGGATATATATGGGAAACCAAGCTCAAAAATGTGAAAAGAATTTTAAAAAACTGGGATAAGCAGAACTACAAGAACCCTGGAGTGGAACTAGCCAAACTCCAAATTGATCTGGAAGCTCTCCAAGACAAAATGGAAATTCCCCCAATCACTGAAGGTCTATTGAGAGAATAAAGAGAGTTGGATGCTAAGGTGCAGGATCTCTCAAGAAAGGAGGAAGAAGAATGGAGGCTCAGATCCAGAAGCCTCTGGTTAAAGGTAGGAGATAGAAACACCAATTTTTTCCATGCTCAATGCAAAGAAAGGTACAGGAAAAATACAATTCTGGAACTGACAAAAGAACATGGAGTGAAAATTGAAGATCAACATCAAATTAGGAATGAAATTAAACTCCACTTCGAGAACCTATATCAAGAGGACAAGGAAGTAACCAAAGAGGACATGGAGCAAATGAGCCAAGAAATTCACAATCTCATCTCAGAGGATGATAATAAAAATATTATGGATCTGATCTCTGAGGAATTAGTTAGAAAAGCAGTTTGGTCCCTACACCCAGATAAAGCTCCAGGACCGGATGAGTTATCCATTCACTTGTACAGGAAGTGCTAGCGTTGAATAAAAAAAGACCTTATCAGAATGCTCAATTGGACCAGGAAAAGAGAAAGAATAGGAGGAGCAACTAACTCAACTTTTATAGCCTTAATCCCCAGGGACAAGAACCCTTCTTCCATAGGGAGATATCAACCAATCTCTCTCTGCAATTCATCCTATAAAATTCTAACCAAATTCATTGCGAACATAATCAAAGGCTTCCTTCCCAACATTATCTCTGCAAATCAAGGCGGCTTCATAGCCAAAAGGAAAATCTACGACAACATCCTCCTTGTCCAAGAGGCGATCCATTTAAGTGTGCAGAATAAAGACTCAGGTATGGCTATCAAACTTGACATGGAAAACGCTTTTGACAGGGTCAGACATGATTACTTATATACTTTTATGGAAAGATTTGGGTTTGCTAAGGACTTCATAAATTGGATAAAAGCTTGTATCGGATCTTTTTGGATTGCCCCTCTGGTAAACGGTAGACCCACCCCCTTCTTCCTTTTGTCCCATGGTCTGATATAGGGCTATCCCCTTTCCTCTTTTCTTTATGTTATTATGGATGAATCACTCAACAGAAAAATCACTAGCCTGCTCTCTTCTGGATCCTTACATGGGATTGTAATATCTAGAGGGGTCCCTTCGATCAACCACGCCCAATTTGTTGATGATACTATTTTATTAGGCAGTTCCTCCTCTTTGATAACCAACAGATTCAAATATTCCCTCGATCTATATCCGAGAGATTCTGGAGGTAAAGTTAATAGCAACAAAAGCAACATTTATAGTTGAAATTGCAGGCCCCTCATTCTCAGAAACCTAGCGACAGTTCTTGATTTCAAGCCAAGTCTGGATTGGACTTCCTTCAAATACCTGGGCATCCCAATAACCCACAAAAATATTCTTCCTCCCTTTGGAACCCGATTATCCAAAAAATAAAAAACAAAATAAACTCATGGGGCACACAGTGGTTAAACTTGGCAGGAAAATTCACTCTGATCAAAGTTGTCCTCTCCTCTTACCCTGTGTTTACTAGAGCCATTCTTATGGCTCCCAATACAGTCATGAATTCCATAAGCATGGAAATTAGGAAGTTCCTTTGGCAAGGATGGGAAAATCCAAAACAAGAAGTTCCATCTGGTCAATTGGAAAATCATAAAAGAGAACCGCAGGAGAGGAGGATGGGAATACGGGAACCAACCTTAATGAACAAATCCTTGGGAGCCAAAATCGCTTGGAGGTTAGTTTCTGGGAAAAAAGAATGGTGGAAAGAAGTTACTAGGAAAAAGTATACAAGAAGCTCTCGCTTGAGTGCTTAGAAAACCTTGTGGAGAAAAAAGTTACAACAATTTGGGACCTTATCTTCTCCTCTGCTGGTCTAATTAAAGATAAACTCTATTGGATCCTAGGCAATGGAAAAACAATTAACATCTGGACTGATAGCATAAATGGAGCTCAGCCTCTAGGCTCCATTTCGGATCTCATGGACATCAAGCATTGGATGCAAAGCATAGGCATTCAGAAACTTGAGGATCTTGCAATATGGAAGAAATCGGGAGCTTGGAAAGGATGGAAACACTAGACCCTCCTGAAAATATCAAATGCGGATATAGCACTCTCCTCAAGTCCCTACATGGAAAAGCTCCTACAAACCTTAGAGAAAAATATTGCAGAGGGTGGGGGAAAGTACACAGTCAAATTTGGTTATGAAATTTAGCCTCCAATGCCAACCCCATGCCAAAGATGTGGACGAAAGTATGGAACCCTTATTACATTCCAAAAATCAATTACTTCTATTGGTTCTCGCTCACAACAAGTTGTTAACTGCTGACAACTTAAGGATCAGAGGTATTGAAGGTCCCTCTAGGTGCAACTTATGCATAAATTCTGAATAAATCGCCCAACATATCTTCCTTGAGTGTAATTTTGCTCAGCATGTCTGGGGATCTGTCCTCAGATCCCAATTGAATAATTCCATAGTCCCGAAGCAAATAACCCATATGACTGAGAATTGGGTAAAATCCCTTCCGGGAAACATCAAATCTAAACCAACTATGGCTCATATTTGGAAGCTCATTCCAATGAACATATGCTGGCAGATTTGGCTAGAAAGAAACAAAGTGTTTTTGAAAATAAGAAGATCGACCACTCCAGAGAAGCCAACAAAGCCTCTGTTATGATCTCTGAAGCCCTTACTATCAAAGGCGTCTCCCTCCCTAACTCTAAATCCCTATCCTGGTCCGAATTCCAGTGGTGTCAAGCCTTTGTTAATGCAAGCTCACTTCAGTCCAAAACAAAATAATTCCAGCTCTGATTGGGAAATTAGAAAAGAACATTCACAATTCCTCCATTGGTGGAAATCTCAAGATAGCCATATTATTTTCTTTGATGGGGAGTCCAAAGGGAACCCTAGGGAGGAAGGTGCGGGTGGGATCATTTTTTTTATCCTAGAGGAAACAAATTCATTTCCTTCTCTTGGGGACTTGCAAAGAAAACAAACAACGAAGCAGAATGGATTGCCTTGCTCCGTTCCTTAGAAATAGTCGCTACCCTCAACGCTGGAAAAATAATGGTATTTGGCGATTCAAGGCATGCCATACAAAGAATGAGATCTGGGATAAAAACAAAAGGTTCAAAAAGTCACAGAATTCAAAGAAGAATCGGCCTTCTCACTCTCTCTCAACACACACTCTACTTCCACATTCTTCGGGGGAACAATGTTGTTGCTGACGAAGCCGCCAACAAGGGAGCCACCTTATCCATAGGCCAAATTCTCCATAACAATGAAAAAGAGGGCTATATTTTTATACCTTAACCCTTTCCCTTTTCATAACCTCGTCCACTTTAGCGTTTTCGAATTCATTTTGGACAGGCCCCTTCCCACTATTTTTTTGAATGCACGTGGCCCTTCATGTGGCCATCACATGGCTCGCCTGCCTCATGCCAGCTCACACGAGCCGACCTTTATTCCTCCCTCCCTTCACTTGGGTTTACTCAATGCGATGGCTCACCCTCCTTTTTCCACTGCTCTTCTACTCCCGGTCATGTTTGACAGCCTCCCCATTTCTGACCCTCTGGATTGTGGCCCTGACCTCTCCGTCGTTAGCCTCCCCAAGCCCTTCTCCCGTCTCGTCCCCCTCTGCAGCTCCATGGCCGGTGTGAAAGAAGGTTTTACAGCCCTGAGTGCTACTATTGGAAACATCAAGGTTCATCTCCCAGGGTCTATGAGGCGATTTGCACCAGCATCAAACAAAACAGTGAAATTGCCTTTGAAGTCAGGTACAATTCTCAACAACTCTCCTATCAAGATTCCAGAATTGATGGCTTAGACAGAAATCTCTTCGAATTAATGGGAAAGGTTGACATTATCAAGGAAGATGTTTCAAGCATGAACAGAAAGACACAATGCAACCATTTCCAAGAAGCTCCCACTGTGAACCAAGAAATGACAGACGTTGCCTCTGTGCAACAACATAACTATGGTTAATTTCATTTCTTTTCTGTAGGGTCCTTCTTTTTTATCCAGTTTTAAATGTTTTTTGCATACTGTTAAATTCTTGGTTTGTAAGGATTTATCCCACCTCCTCTATGGAAAGGCATAGGCAGCAACAAAGCCAAAAATTCATAGCTAAAATAGGCGTTTTCTATATTTTTCTCTCTTACTATGAAGAAAAAATTCTTTTTTTGTAATGAATGGTTGTGCACAACGTTTTTCGAATATATATACAAATACCATGTTTCTGTTAAAAATAAATAAAAAAATAACAAGTTCACCCATAAAGGAAAACATGCACACAACAATAAACGTTTTTGGGGTATTTATTGCAATTTGACATCTGAAAAATGCAAAACAAATGGACATGCCACGTGAAAGGCATAAAATATGAACATCTAAAATTTACAAAAAAATTAACTGTATATAAGTTAGACCAAGAAATTGTTGAAAAACCCATTCGTATCAAACTAACTACCATATTAGATCATTTTAAGTTTTAATATCCCTCGTCTTTTTTACCATGAATACTTTATTATGTCATTTGAAGGGGTTGCAGATATCCAACCAACCTTCAGTATTCAAGTTGTGAATTTTATTGAAATACTATTGATGGATTCTTATCAAATATATATTGTTTTTGGTAAGTAAGAAATTTATTTTCTTATATTATATAGTGGAAAATTTACAGTACATAACTATCAAATCAATACTTTCAAGACTTTCAATCGCATTCTGGGGTTCTGGATGAAAGAAGGTATCCATAGTGTATTGGTTCTGAATGAAAGAAGCTATCCATAGTGCATTACATATAACTACTCGTGAGATAATCATATATTTGTAAGCATGCATATAGGAAACCAAAATTTGCATAAACATGCCAGAGTTATTATAATTTATACATCTAGCAGAGTTGACCTTTCCTCGATAATTACTTACATTTAACTAAATATCTACTTGCCCATTATTCTTCAAGCTAAGATTTAGATAAACTTGGAAATATTACTAGTAATTTCTGATACAAATAAATAAGAGCATCGTATTTCTTCTCTCCGGCTTAAGAATATGAGCATCATTGATTGATATATTCTCTGGTTGGTTGGTTGGAATGAGGATCCTAATCTTCTAAGTCAACTCTCTACTCTATTGCAATGCTTTAATGCAAATGGAATATAGTGTTGAGTCTAGGGATTCAATTTTCCATGCTCTCCCTCACTCTAAATCTACATCCAAATTAGCCAAACCATCTACTGCTATGTTCCCGATTCTACAAATATATTGCATTCTAGTTTTCAAGAAGTTCATCATTGAGAAATCTCTTTGAGAGGATGATTTAAACACCAATTTGAGGATAGTAAATTCTCATAAATAATTTCTTGCTATGATTTTCTTCACTTTTACATCCAGTAAGACTTGAGAACCTCCTCCACTTATCATAAACTAAACCCAAAATAAAATGGTAGCTTAAAGCCCCTTAAAAACTTGTAACCATTAACTCTCAATAATAAGAATTTGAAAAGCAGGATTCATGTTCATAAATACTACTTGAAGAGGGTATTCTTCCATAGAGTTGTGAAGCCATCGATACGACCTGAACATCCTTTCCCATGTTTCCACCTTGGAGGATAGATAAAAAAATTGGGAGGAAACACGAAACCACCACCTCCATTCCATGAGTCTCCCCATTTTGCAAAATTAACATCTGTTGACTGGATATATGAAAGATGAAATGGATACCAGAGGACCAAACATTATAAGATTTACCAAATTTTACCTAAGTAGTACCCTGTAAAGCAAAGCCAAAATACACACTGCAAGTGGCCTTAATTCATTGTGCAGAGGAAAACCATGTATCGCCACCTAAGTGACCAGGAGAAAGTAATCAGAAATTATCTCAGAGAATGACTAAAAGTTGGCCATTGAATCTCAAGCAACTTGAGATCCAATGGCCAACAAGGCTACTTCCGCGACATTAAATGCCTACAACAGGATGAATAATTTTTTCCCTAACCTTTCCAATAAATGACCTCCATTCTAAGGACATGTGTCACCGCTATTACCATGTGTAATAAAAATTATAAACAACGTATAGCAAACACATTTAATACATCGACCAATAGGACTACACATGGCACAAAAAGCAATTACACATTATGTACATAGCTAGCCACACCCCCACTCCAAATCCCAATGATGACATCACACCTAGAAAATAGACAAATTAATTTAAAAAATAAATAAATAAACACTATGTAATTGAAAAAAATTGTGTTTTGTATGGACAAGCTAATAGCCTGAAAACGATCCATAAATGTTAGGGACATAATAAATAATAATAATAAGCATATATTAAGTATGATTAAAATTTCTTATATAGTCAAGTTGTTTAAATATTTATACTCTATCCTCATTGCATGTTACCGATTATTTACTATATATTTGTTGGTATATATGTTTATCTTATTGAGCATTAGAGTATCTGTGATCTGTTCCATGTTTTTTGTCAATGTTTCGAGTCTCCTCTAAGGTTCATATTCTTGGAATGTTGGCATAAAACATGGAATAAATTGTAGAAATGTTGATAAAAAAATATGGACAAATCATAGATAATCCAATGCTTGATAACCATTACAATCCATGTGAATCATTCTTAGCACATACAGTTTTTTTCTCGATTGCATATAAGCCATTTCATGCTTATTACATTGATATCCGATCTAATCATAGGATTCTTTCAGTGTGAAAACTCACTGCAAATGATTGTTGAAATTCATGGAGGCTACTTTCATAGTGACAAATCTATTGCAAAATAATTGCCATAATTCATGGAGGCCACAATTAGTGGAGTTTATATTTTGTAGAGGCTGAAATTTGTGGAGATCAAGTTTTGTGGAGTTGTGAGCTATGAACTCCACACAAATAGTCACTTTATGGAATGCAACATCAAAATTCTAGTCTAACCTTCTAAACTATATGTTGTTTCTATATTACAAAGTACGAGTACATGAGAACTTTTGAAATAAATATCATCTCTCCTAACCCTACCAAAGGCCATTTAATGCCAAGGAAATTATTGCAGAGATACGAAGGCTATATGAGTATATGCAACATGGGCATGATTATGAATTTTCCATATAGGATAAATCACCCCTTTGATTGAAGAGGATGAACACCCCCATAAAAAAAGCTATTACATAATGTTTAGAAGATTCCCTTGAAACTAACCTAAGGTAGATGATTGCCTCTCTAAATGAAGAAAGTGAAGATGAAGGTAAAGGTGAATATTTTGAATCTAAATCCTAGCTAGAATGTGATTCCAAATATTTTTATTCCCAACCCAATGGGCAATGTGAAGAGGAGCAAAAATATGGTGATTTTTTGGAAAAGTAGTTTGCTTGTTGATTTCTTAGGACATTTTTAGTTGTGTGGACACTTCGATTTTTGTTGAGTTTAGCTAGCTTTAGGATTTTTAGATTATATTTTAATATACTATAATAAACAATTCCTAACGCTAAACTTCAAAGTGGCTAATCTCTTGGTCTTCCATTCAAGGTGGCAGCGAGGCGAGTCACCATAGTTTGAAGGCCCCGCTACATCATGGAGGCGAATACAAAAATTTCATCATACTAAATTGGAGACTAAACTACTTTTAAACTCAGTTAATATTACTAGAGAAGAACAACATCAAATAAACCCTGATAATTCATCGTCACATCACGAACCAAATACATACATAGTTGATGATCTTTCTCCAGTTGAAATTGAAACATTGGAAGATCACACAACTCCTCACGTAAATACACCTTTAACAAGTCTTTTATACCCAGTTGTACTTTATTTTAGTGAGTCATCAGATAATATACCACCTCTTTTTGAACATTGGAACAATATGCAAAACACAACAGTTGATTCGTTGGCATCATCAAGAGCTCATGGGACCAAACCAATGCAACCTCAAATGGTTGTGGGAGGCAGCAAGGATTCCACTTCAACCATGATACCAATCCCAACAATTAACGTTCTTATCACTAATGTGAGTTCAACTAGCACTTCAGTTCCGATTGGTACAGTTCCATGTGCAAATCCTGGCAATACATCCACTTCATCCATAGGCATCCCTACTAGCAGGTGTGCCTTACCAAACATGGGTTTCCCATATGCTTGGGCTAGTCAAGGTCAAAACACATAAGGATTTCAACAAAATCCTCTTGGTACACCCAATAGTTGTCTAGGTTCTACTTCTGGGGGCAACCCTTTACCATGGAATGTTAATATTCCTAGTGGAAATAATGGATCTTGGAACATAAATTCCAATTGGATCTATCCTCCACAAATGGGTAGAAGTGTCTGGGGGGGTCATCCTCCAACTTATCCCAGCACAAATACCATACCCCCAACAAGTACCATGTTAGGGGTAAATCCACCTATCCACCCTATTCCACAATGGACTGACCATGTTCCATGAAGTAACCAATCTTCTTGGGGCCTTCCTCCATAAAGGGGAAACCCACCTTGGAATGATTTTCAAGCCCAAGGACAACATTAATGGAGTGGTCAAGTTCCAGGAAGTAGGAAATATTATTAGGGGCTACCTCCATAAGGGGGGAGTAACATTTTTGTTATGGAATGGACAAGTTCCAAGAAGTAACATTTTTTGGGGTCAACCTCCGCAAGGGGGAAATCCGCCTTGGAATGTTAATCATGCCCAAGTACAGTGAAGTCAATAGGCTTCAGTCGTGCATCAATCGTCTGCGAAAACACCAATTATATCACCATTTACAGCCACATTAAATGTACTGGATATGGGTGGCCAACCATACCAACCAAACTTCCTTTGGATATACCCAACTTCTATAGACAACTAGGGGACAATCCATCAAATCATGTGATGAAATTTCATTTATGGTTTTCATCCAATTCCTTAGTCAATTATAGTTTCAGGTTGCGTTTGTTTCATCAGACCTTCACTGGAAATTATGTGAAATGGTACATTGAGTTGCATCGTAATAATTTCATGAACTTTTCATCTTTATTCATGGTATTTTTAACACATTTTCAATTCCCTATCCATTATGAGATGGGTACATAACTATTGACTTCACTCAGGCAGTCCACTTCTACTCACATATTTGATCATATCCATGAGTGGAGGAGGTTTCGAAGGCTTATCAAAGTAGAAATACCAGATCAATTCTTAGTAGATTGGTTCATAAAATCATTATTGCCTACTCTTTCCAAAGATGTAGCCATGTCAGGATGCATGACTGAAGAGAAAATCACCTAGAGTTCCTAACATATGGATTTGATTTATTTACAAGTAGTCACACTTTATGACTTGATACCCCATGTTGCGATACCTGTGTCTAATCCAGCTATGCAACCGTGAGGACCTCATGTCAATGGTGTGATTGGTTCTGTCAATCAACTTGATCATATTACCCAGCAAATGGGGCAAATGTCTGTTCAGACTTCGCAACCCATAGCTATCCAGGAAAAGCAGTTTAATTTGCAGGCTTAATGGATATATAAGGAGCTGCAAGGATCAACTAGCAAGGATCTTCATCAACCAACACACTGCAAGAGGTAATCCTCATTATTCCTCCCCTTCTCAAACTCCATGGAAATGATGCTTGAATCTTAGGAAAATTGTGATAATATTTTCAGTCTGATGTCAATTGGACCTCTCCAATCCATATGAATAGGAGAGTAATATTTAAATTCTATTGTAGAAAACCCACCTAACAATCTCTTTCCTCCTATAGTGTGCCCAAAAATAGGATTTTGCATTACATTGCTTGCACTTAGGTAAGTGTAGGTATTGTTCTCTTGTCCACTTCCTCTTTTATCACAATTAAGATTTATGACATGGAGAAATGATAACAATAATAATAGTGCAAATGTCTCCTAATCCTTCTAAGCGCCTCCAAGAAAGATTGTTTGGTCTAGTTCCTAAGATTTTGGGCACAAACACTGACATTCGCTCATCTTCAAAAACGTGATATATTAGTAATGTACCACAACCATATAAAGTAGGTTGGCTTATACCAAAACATCCAAGAACATAAATATGATATCTATAAAGAAAATTAGCAATGTTTGTGGTTCCACAAGACATATGGCCTTATACATAAACACTAAATAACAATGCTAGCAACTGACAAGGGCTCTTCCTAGTAATCCAAGGTAAGACCCCATCTAGTTACCATAGGAGGATAATTAACTAGTTCTTACCATCCATAATTAGCATGTTCATGGGGATTTAGACACTTCAAGAAATAAAGGCCAAGGGTTAGACATTGTTTACCATTCCTTATTAGGACAAGATACTAACAATGACCATCCTTCCTCCTCTCCTTGCAAACATGTTTTTTTGTGCGATGGTAACCATTGTGGTGATATTGAGATGAGTAGGAACAAGAAGTACTAGTTGTCTCATGCGTCACCATACATGGGGCCTCAATACATAATTATAAGCAGTTATTGCAAGTGGTGCAGTTCCATGTGGATCTTAGGGACTTACATAATCACTTGGAAGGATAGACTAGAATGATTTGGTGCACTAGCATACTAATATTTTGTGCAAGAAGGATCCTTACCATTAAATATCGCATCATGATTCCTTATTCTAATCTGAAATTTTCAGGATCTTTTTAACCAAAAATTTGCATGTAACATTCATAAAAATTGCTTAAAAGATGATTTTTAAATGCTTTAAAATCAACAAATAAGCAAATTAAAGAGACCAGAAAATGAAGACAAGAATTGATTATGGAGTTCACCGTTCTTTGGCTACGTCTCTGGGCTGCTTCCAATGGAAAGACCGATCTTATCAAGTCTTCAAAGGTTACAAAATGAGTGTTCTGGAAACACTTCTGAGTTCTGTCTGTCAGAATTATAAACAAACTGCACCACTACATTCCTCTCGAAATTCTGAGAAAAATGAGTATAAAGTTGACTATATGTGCCTGAGGCCTCCTCGGACACACAAATCAAGATAATCTTTTTTTTTTAGCTCGAGGGGAATCGGTAACTTGTCAAACTTGCCTGGGCCAGACCCAGGTTCAAATCCGCTGCTGCCACTATAACCCCTAAGGTATAAACCGGCAGCCCGCAAGCCAGGATATACCAGCAACTTGTGACTCAGCAAGGACCGAGACGTCCCGACTCCAATCCCGACAAGGGGCGGTAGCCTATCCAGGGGGTGCCTATCCTTTGAGCCTTATCACAACGGGCCATATCTCGGTGGGAATTGACCCCTGGTGGGCTGGGTGAAAACCACCTTCCCCCACCGCTGGACCACCACTTCATTGATCACAAATCAAGATAATCTGCTTGTAAATAAGAAAAAATAGTAAGGACTATGTACGGATTCTGCCTTGGGATCCGTGCCCATTAATTTTCTATGCCCCTCAAGATTTGTGCCTATACTCTATCTCGATTCCTGTGCAAAATGCGCTCTTTTGTACCATTCCCAAACTCTGCACCGTGGTTGAAAAAGGCGTGGTTTTTATATAGTTTTGGCGCTGTAACCTTTTAAGGTTTTACCGCTGTTGTTCACTCAACGGTGGGGTGTTGTTGCAATGGTAATGCGCTGTGTTATATGGGGAGAGATCTCGAGGTCAACTCCGCATGCTTCTCCTCCTTCCGCGCTCTTTTGATCAGGTTTGAATGTGGCACATGTACTAATGTTCCGTGTTATTATAATGTATGGTTTGTTTGTTGTATGGTTTGCGATATGGTTTAAATGGTTATATAGTTTGATAATGTGGTATTGGCTCCACCTTATAATATGACTTGCCTCCTTTGTTGTTGTGTTGGCATATAGTTCTAAAAACATGGGGGTCTCGGTATTGACATGGGTTCGAGGGCATTCGGCCTTGCCCCATTTTCCAACTGAATTCCATTCAAACTTTAAATAAAACTTAACCCATATGAATTTTAAGTGACATCGGTGGCAGCTTGGTTAGTAAAGCTTTGAAGAGACTTTGGTGGGTTATGGATGTCCCGGGTTTGATTTCCATAGACCTCATCTACCTTTTACCATATAAACCATTTTTTAATCATTTTTTACGAAACTTCAAACGCTGACAACTTCTTCATCTGGAGGACATTTCGCACGAAACAAGCGTTGACGGAAAGCTGTCGACGAGCTCTTTAACACTGTAACCTTTATTCTGTTATTTGAAGAATTTTTAACTGATATATCCTTGAATATCCTCCTGGATCATATTCAAAGGAATTAAATTAAAAAAAGCATCTACAGTGAGTTAAAATATATTTCCAAGGCAATTGATCTCCTATGATCATAGCTTTCCATGTAATTCAACCTAGGAGGTAGGACTTACATAAGGAAACAATCCATTCCCATACAAATTCCATTAGAATACAACACTCAAGCAAATGTTCCAGGGACATGTCTCATCTACACTAAGGGAACTATGTTTTTGAATTCTTGGGTAAGAACTCCTTTTATCTATTAGTCAGTACCCCATAATTAAAAACTAGGAAAGCATAACTACTTTGAATTCTAGGAGCAACTTCCAAAATCTCTTTAAACGAAAAATCCAAGTCAAATCCTTGGACTTCACTCATCAAATTTTATTCAACTAGATTTACATAGGCCTAAAATAGAGCCATAAATGAACAAGTTTTATGTTATACATGGTGAAGGTTGTAGAAAAACACCATTTATAGTCCTTCAATGAGGCTTACTGGATTAACTATACATATTAAGCATATTAGTCTCTAAAAATTAGGCTTTGCACTCATTCCTATATAAAATTATTTACAATGGCTAGATTAAATTAAATTTATTTATGTTCTAGCCAAGGGATCCATTCCCTTGCTTCACTACTGGCCAATGTATTCCTCTCTTAAAAATTATCAAGGCTAAAAGCTAGGCATATTTACCAAAGCCTTTTTTTCATGCAATAGAATAAGGGACTACAAAAACCAATTATCACTAATGGAAATATAGAATTCCCTTCATGATCAAAATTGCTTTATTTTATCGTAGGTCTTCCAAATACTTTCCAAAACAAAATGCCAACAAATTTCACTACATATGTCACTAAAAACTAATGTTCAAACTAGCTTCTGTCAATTACACCAGGGTATTATATTGGTCCATATTTATCCTTTTCATCTTTTGTTACTTCTATAAACAAAAATTACACTATCTATAACAATGCTTAAAGGATGAAGCAAGGATTTAGATAAGGGGAGGCGCCAAAGGATATATTATATCTTGAGTTGAATTTTCATACAATGCATTTTAACAAACCTTCAAGTTGACTGTTGTAACACCTTTTTTGGACTAACCATAGAAATTATAATCAAATCCAACTCTTCAAGAATCAAGACTTTAGTTGATTAGTTGTAAATTTAGTTAAAGTAGTTAAGTGTTAATATCAAATTTTTTTGTATACTATCATAAGATCCATAGGCCTAATAGAGATCTTTAGTCTATAAATTTGTCAAAATTCACACTTCTCTTATCAGTAGTCTTAGAATTTAATAAAGTAGTATAATTCAATCTTATTTAATGCAGAAACAAAATTGGGATCACTGAAAGAATAAACCATGCAAAGAAACAAAAAGACAATTTTATCTTGGGAAACCCTTCTACTCAAGGGAAGAAAACCCAACAACCTTCTTATGAGAGAATTAGTTCAAGATACAAGTATAACTAGATAGAAGAGTAAAATAATACTAAAGATATCAAGCCTAGAAATTATCCTTCTTCCTTGATGTAAATTACTTGATAAAAAATGGTCGAGGAATCCTTTATTTATACTTGTTTGATGGGTGACTTTTCCACTTTTCATGGGACCGATGCATCCTTTATTTATACTTGTTTGATGGGTGACTTTTCCACTTTTCCTGGGACTAATGCATCTTTTATTTATACTTGTTTATATTTAATATATATAATAATAATAATTGTTTATTATTTCTTTTGTTGGGCCGATTTGTGAGGATACCTCACGAAGCTATAAACACCAACAAGTAGAAGTGGTTTTATCTTGAATGCATCCCTAATTTAATGTGTGTATTTTGTCATTTTGATTACATTCCCCATTTGTTCTAACTCAATAGCACCAATGCGTATGTTTTCTCATTTTTAGTACACTCCCCATTTGGTTTAACTCAAAAATCACCCATTTTGGGTTTGGTCATTTGTCTTTACTCTAAACATACTTACTCTACATTGAATAGAAGATGGACATTGTTGAAGTATGTAATTATGTGCCTTTTGAAAATAGTTAGAACCAAAGAACCCTACCATGTGTTCAACATTGGGTTTGTATCTTAGGAACTCTTTGGTCCCATCACATGCTATCATTGACCACTTTATACTATAAGAAACGAATAGTGGAGATAAAGCCATTCTCTAATATAAAATATTTTTTCAGTGCTCCTTATATAATTTTAACCCATTCCCCTTTCACATGGCCTTATCCAAACAATATTTTCCTTTTGCATCATGTATAGGCCCTACATATTACACGTGAGTAGATGGCACAATCTACATTATACTTCATTGATTCCAACACATTAGAAACTAGGAAAGGACATATAACAAGGCCCACATCATTCATCGATCATAAGAGTGGGTATGATATACACCTATTTCTCAATCTCTCTCTCAACTCTCTTATTTATCTTAGCATTTTTTATTGCATGACATAGTCCTACCAACATTATATGTAACATCACCTTCATCAACCTTAATGGGTTATTCTTATTCCTAGAGAGGAGAGTTAGCACACAATATTTGCACTCATTTGGTATCCTTTATTGAGCTTGATGAGCATCTAATATGATAATTCACTAGGGATATTTAGTCACACCTACATACTCTTTAGGTTGTGACCTACTTTTATGTGAGTATACTTATCTAGGATATTGATCCATTTATGTGTGTTCCCATGTTATTATAGGCATCCTTTCCAACTAGGATATCCTATATACTCCTTATGATTTCTTCTTCTAGGCACTAAATTTCTAGTTTCTTGCACCAAGGATTTAGCCTACTACATTCTTACATTACCTAATGTGTTAATTCTCCTTAACATTTGATTTTACATCTACCCACTTTTGATTGACCTAATGGAAAATGTATACATTTCCCTATAAATTCACTGCTTCATACCACCTATGCTTAGCCTAGTGGATATCACAGTGCCTAATCTATGTTTTAGTCTTTAACCACATAAACCATACTAAATTTTGAGGCACATACCACAGTGGCACTAGTCATTGAATCTACATGTAAAAAAAATCGTGCCATTGAATGATCAAGCTTGGGTAAAAGAAATAGGTTTCAAGGAAATATATTATACTCTACCAAGAGGTTTTCTCTTCAAGTATAATAAAAAATAAGTCATCCGCAAAGTAGTCATTCACTAGTTGTTTAATGTTGGGCTCAAGCAAATGCTAGTTTTTTTTATAACTACCATGTGTTGCTTAAGTGATACCATACATTTTTGATACAAAGCATGAGTGTCAGTGGAACATCACTTAAGCAACATCACTCGTACAACATTTTCATCAAATGTAAATTCCAAGCATCGGTGGATCACCACTTAAGCGATCTCTACAACAATGGTCCAATGCCACTCATTCAATGTTATCATCAGTTGCATGTCACTTAAGTGATGACCTGTTGAGTAAATCATATGCTTTAATTTACTTACATTTTAATGTCAAACGGAGGCTTGTAAGCTTGCGAGGTGCATGCACAATATATGTAGGATCAAAGATTGACTAATCCTATATAATTGCAAACCAAAGAAAAGAGAATATTTACTAAAACTCTTAAAGGACTAATTTCTCTGCTTCATATTGTTAAAGTGGGCGGGGATTGGTCTTGGCTACATGTGATAGCAATTCTTCATGGTTTTAGAACCATTTTATTCACAGGTACTACATTTATAGGCACTTAAGTGAATTTGGTTGAGTAAGTCCTATGGAGAGTTCATCTTAAATCTGGAATATAAAATGAATCAGTCCACACAACAAAAAATAGAAAGGATGGAAATCATGCAAACTCAGATATTTCATTAGACTAGATAGTTCTTCACTCACATCAAGCACCTTGTGACTGACATGAGTACAACTTCAGGTGCTAACACTGGAATAACACATCATTTTGCTTCAGACCCAAAGGTTGATGGGGTGGACTGGTTTCAGGTGATCCTGATATTTGCAGGTTTAAATAACAATCCACATAGAAATTAAAGGAAGGAAATTAAACAATCAAAAGACTAAAAAGTTGGTATCACAGTGTTCTTGAGAACATAGACACGACTACTTAGTAGAAACTATAGTGAAACAATATCTCGTGTCCGTAGGTCGCTTGTTTCACGTGTACTCCTTTCCTATCGAACTTTTCTCACATGATTTCTATAATCAACCTGAAATGTTAATCCTAAGGTGTGCACACTTTACTAATCCAGTACTAGTTAAATCATCCAAGGCTCAAGCATATAATTGAGTAAATATTAAAGTATGACCAAATCTCTATTCTGAAATAAGACACCATGATATAATCACACACCGTAGATGGAATGAACATATCTTGTAAATAAACATATATTGTAACACATATTACAAACATTAAAACTATATGATTCAAATGAAAGAATACAAACTAATAAAACCAAGAGTAATACTTTTGTTGAAAGGGGGCCTCCTCCTCTAGAAGCAAACTACCCGCAGCTTCAAAAATTGACAATCAACACATCATATTTGTAAATAGAGTACTCTTATTAATTTAAAATCATCTTGTTACAACAAAATGTGACTAACAATGATTCTACAATTCCTCCCCTTTTTTTATACCATGAATTTTGCTATGAATTTATAGGGAGATACGATTTAGATGGGTTACAACATATCCCTCAATCCCAATCTAACAGATCTAATTGATCAAATTTAATCAAATTTGGTTTTTACAGTTCTGGAAAATTAGAAAATAATTCAAAACAACAAAACTAGGTTTTACATTTAATTTGGGCATATATGCATTAAAGAACCACCGAGATCTCCTAAACCATAGATCAATTTGGAAAACAACATATTCCTCAATTTAGCATGCTATGAACAAAACCAATGTCTCATATTTTTCAAATTTAGCTTCATCTGCTCGAAAATCGAGGTAGAAGTTGGTTGTTTCAAAACCACTGCTAATTTGGGCAGAAGCATTTGATCACATGCTAGAGACCCACATGTGTGAGTTGGGTATAAACTAATTTACCCATATGCATATGAGGGGCCTTAGGAAGAAAACTCATGTTCCAAAATTTCCATGTAGGTGCTCAAAACGTGAAAACCAATTTGGTTTACAGGTTTTTGGAAAAACTGTAAATATATGCTATTTAACCTTTTAATGATTTAAACACTTATTTATTCATCAAATAATAGGAACAAATATGGAAAAAAAACCTAAGTACTTGGAGGGTCTTTTCACATGGATTATGAGGACTTCATATATTAAAAAGAAGAAAATATAAGAGTTCATGACAAAAGGAGTAGTCTAGATAACACGGAAAGACAAAACTACAAGTCAAAATAGGCACAATTTGGGAACCCAACATGACCTTTAATTTTCTTTTGGTTATTGTTGTGGAATAGGTTTGAAGAGGCTAACTACATGTTGAAAAAGTGGCATCTAGTTGGGTTTAGTATAGTCAAATTATACATCCTTTTGTGTCACATATTCAATGTTTGATCGATGATAGTTCACACAACGTCTTTGATGTGTACTCAATGAGAGAAAAAATGATGTTTGATGTTTAACTGACATTCAAAATGTTGAATAAGCATTGAATTTGAACCTCAAATGTAGTAGTGGATGTATTTTATAGTGTTATAATTTAATGGAATGAGGGGACCTTTCAATTTATGGTGTCATTTGTGTTGTATGGTGATGTATTTTCCTTTCGTTCTTTATCTATTATGCTAAATGGAAATCATCTACTTATATAGATGTTGTGTACTTAGACTTAGATGAATGAGACACTAGATGGTAATTTTATATAGTTGAATGGGTATATAGAGGTTAAGATTTGATGCTAAAAGGTATGAAGTGGTAATTATTGTTAATCGTATTTATCAGGATGGGAAATGGTTTTGTTAGTCATGTTATTCGATCCCTTCACAAACCTTTATGTCTCAGCACAAGGATTCAAGTGATATCTTCCTCTATATCGATATTGAAAATTCCAATACCTAGAGTACAACAAACCCCTTGTTTGGAATTGATGTGGACCTCGATCTCAAATTAAGCCAACAATGCCTAAAAAATGTGGAGTAGGTGAGTTGGTACTCATGGGAATGTGCCTACCGACTCGGAACATGTAAAGTAGTCTACTTGTGAACCCATTTTCCATTTGTGGATCTAGTTTAGGGTTAGAACTTTACCTTACTTGTAAATTACTCCTTTGTAACGTCCCCTCCCATCATACTAGCATGATGGAGAGGACGTGGTGCTAAAACCGGGCATCTAGCCCCATAAACTTTTAACCAAGCATTCACATAATATAAAAGACATATGGAGTGTGTAATTATAAGAAAAACACAGCGGAAATAATATCAATAACACATCCATCATACATTCAAGATATTCATCAAATAATAATTAGGGAGTTAACACAAGAGAATACTTATCTTATAACAGTAGTCCCAAGCAACTGGCTATGCAACTGCAACGTTCCACCCAACCATAGGCCAGTTGTGCTTATCAGCCTCTTGATGCAACTGCCACCCCCCGAGCTGGGAATGATTTCTACAAGGAACCAGGGAACATCAGACTCACACATAGCTAAGCATACACCAAGATGAGCCAATCCAATCTACAATTGGGTTTATCAGGCTGCTAGGAAATGGAAAGGAAGAATTGCTAAGCTAGTGAGCTCAACCACAGAGCTATGGATACCTCTACAAGATCTATTCATCTTGGCACTCACAATGCCTACACACCCAACACAAGGAAGTATTCTCTTCACTGCCACACAGTCCCTCAAGCCATACCTTCCCTTCTAGTGTTCTCAGGGTGTGCATAGAAAAGTAGCCAAAACCCTCTTGATCTTCTTGAGAGGTTACTCCCTCCACTAGGTTTATCAAGCCAATTCTGTCCACTACCAGTCCAAGTTTCTTGCTCATAGATTCAAATCGAAACATGGATGCACATAACAGCAGAAGTCTAAGTGCTGGGCATGGAGAAACGTTTTTACAGTGAGATTCCCAAAGATGGGGTTTCTATTAGCTTCAGAAAAACGTGGGAAACCCAAAAATGAAACTAGAAGATGGGGAACAACCCTAGGAAGCCAAATCCGTTTTTAGAAAAACGTCCATGGACATTCTGGGGCAAAAACGGCCTCCATAAAAGTCCCAAAGCGTGGCCCTTCTCTCCCAGCTGTTGTCCAATGCAAAAACGAGCTCTCAGGCATGGAAAAATGTAGGAAAATTGGTAAAAACGTGATGAGGAAAGACCCAGTAGTTTCGACTGCGTGAGAGAGGAGAGACTGACTGTTCAGAATGGCTTTGGGCACCATTTCGTGGGTGTTTTCTTGCCCAAGGAGATGAAATACGAATTCCCAGGTTGATGGCCTGCCCTTACATGAAATTGGTTGCCATACCTCTTCATTCCCAAGGCATTAATTGCCTCAACCAATTTATGGAAGAATTAAATGATTGGGTGCATAATCCCAAAATGGGTAGTTGGTGGTTTATGGGTTTTCTCATTGGCACATGGATTAACACCATTGGCTCAAGGGTTTGAATAATTTCCCTCCCTATTCCTTGTAGAATCATGCCCCCATCTCTTTGTTGCATTGCATAGCTAGTTGTGGGTATTTCCATTAAAATTCGTATTTACATGATGTCTTATTTACATTGTGCATATCTAGCACAAGAGCCATAGGCATCTAATTTTTTTTAATTTCCGATACATGAAACGCTAAATCAATGGTGGGGCCTTGGCCTTGAGCTCCTCACCATGATTAAATTACCATATTTACATCATTTACGATTTAATACAAAGGGGGTCAAAATGGGGACATTACATCCTTCTCTTCATATATAAAAGGAAGGAGGATCACATCACTTCATTATTAATAAAGGAGAAAGAATAGAGAGAATGTAACTTCTTATTGTGTGATTCTTCATTTGTGTTATTGTATCTTTGGGATAATGAAGTGAAGCTAGGGTTTGATAGTGATTAGCATGTAGTTCCCTAGCTAGGATTTGCTATGCTTGTCAGAATATTTGTTTTGGATAATCTATAATTGTTTTACATTTCCATCTTGGGATGAGATGATTTTTGTACTATGGTTATCTTTCATATGAAACAAAAGTGATATATTTAATATTTTATCCCCCAACTAAATCTACATATCTTATTTATATAGATATTATTTTAGGTAAACTTGTGGTTGATTTATTATGCTGATGTAATGGATATATGTTATGAATGCTAAGATGAGTTGAAAATCTTAATTTTAATTTTCAGATCTAATGTTGTTGTTGGATTAGCTATTGTTTACTAGCATAATTTTAAGATATGATTTTAGTGTTAGATTTTCCCCTAAAAGTTCAAATTATGTAACAATTATGTATTTGGAGTGTCTACACTCTTTATGTTGTTTCCTAAATGATTTGTTGTTGTAGATATTCAAGTTTGAATAGGATTTACAAAGAAATAAAATTCAACTTAAGGATGAAACATTTTTTAGTATAGCTCCACAACCTTATTTGAGGGCTAATTTTTTTCATGGTTGTAAGACCCTCAAGTTGAAACATGATATCAAAATGGTAATGATGAAATCCTTTGTCCATTACATGTATAATTCAAATACCTATGAGACAAAGCTAAGAATATAAATATTTCAACAAGTGTGTCGATGCCCAAAAAGGTCCATTGATTGAATCAAATCCATGCATGATATAGGAGCCAAGACATGTGATAACATGGTGGTTGTGATTCCCATTATAATCTAGTGATTGGAGTGGTTTACACCTGAGTATTAAACAACCTATGAGAGAGAGATAAGAACATAGGATTTCACTAGGTGTGATACTTGGGATGATTCTTTGATTGGATTGTCTTATTATCCTTACGATGGATAATTTAGACCTATAATAGGTTGTGGATGTGATGCCATAGATTCTCCAGTGATTGGAGACTGTATGATGTTATGCATGAGAGGAGTGATTTGGATCTATGATAAGTTGTGGGTATGATGCCTAGATACTCCAGTGATTAGAGTATGTTGTAATTCCCATGAGAGGTGATTTGTACCAATGATGAGATATAGGGGTGATTCCATAGATGCTCCATTGATTAGAGTATGTTTAAATTCCCGTTAGGGGTTATTTGGACTTGCGATGGGTTGTGGGTGTGATTCCCTATTTAATCCAATGATTGAATATATTATATTATTTCCAAATATAGGCAATGTCATAAAAATATAAAAAAATAGAAGCAAAAAAAATAAAAATAGAACACTATATTTACGTGGAAACCCTATTGTGCATAGGTAAAATCACGATGCAATGGAAACTTCGATATTTTATTATTACTCCATAAAAAAATTGCAATGTTTTCTTCTATTATGATATAATGACAAGGGTCACTCCCCTTTTATACAATACATATGGGGTTTCTAGAAGGAACCAAAATACACTAGAAGGGTCTCAAAATTTTCACCTTAGGGGCTCATTCCCCAGCCCTCCCGGTGCATATGAATCACTCAAGTGGATAGTCATGTACCACTATACATGAAAATCTTAAAGATATAGATATTGACTTCACCTCCTAACATTCTCCCACTTTAATTTGATATACATAAAGTTCCTTTCCTATGATGCATGCCATTTCCCAATTCTACCTTCACCACATTTTCAGGAAGCTTAGAGAATTTTTGCACCCTAAAAATTCTAAGTCCTAACTTTCTTTGTAAGCATTTATGTATTATTTTCATAAAAATCAATTTTCTCCTACAGGATCATACCTTCTTCCACTGCTTTCCTTAAGAAATGATACTTAATATCAATATGCTTTATGCGATCATGAAATGATGCATTCTTCACTATGTGAATAGCACTTTTACTACCACAATGCAAAGTGATCTTTCCTTGGATCATCTTGAATTCATCCATCGGTCACTCTATCCATATTGACTCTCTATTAGCCTCATTTGCTTCCACAAATTCTACTTTAGTGGTTGATAAAGCCACCACATGCTACAACTTAGATGTCCATCTTACAACTCCACCAACAAGAGTGAATGTATATAATGTAGTAGACACCTAAATAAAAATATAGAAACCTTTAATTTGTAAATTTGTCAATCTATAGAAAATAGAAGCATCTGAATTTACCCTTAAATATCTAAGTATCCACTTTGTAGCATTCCAATGCTCCTTACTAGGATTCAGTGTGAACTGGCTAACAACTTCCACTACTTGGGAAATATCTGGTCTAGTGGTCACGATGGAGAACATGAGGATCCCTAATAATGATTAATATGGTACATGAGACATGCTTGTCTTCTATGCGTTTGTGCTAGGAAATTACTCGAAATACAACTTGAAGTGTGAAGGAAGTGGGGTGCTAACTGGTTTTGCATTATGCATATTGAAGCATTGCAAAATATTTTCTATATATGAATTTTGACTTAACCATATATTCCTACCTGTTATGTCCCCATGCATCTTCATCCCTAGAATTTGATTTGTTATTGCTAAATCCTTCATTTCAAATGTCCTAGCTAATTGAGCCTTAAGATCAATGATTTTATTCATGATGGGGCCTACAACCAACATATCATCAACATAATAAAATTGTCATAATCAAACCTCTTATAATATGCACAATGGTCAATTTCACTTATATTGTAACCTTGGCACTTCATGACAGTGTGAAATTTTATATACCACATCCTTGGAACATGTTTCAATCCATACATATATTTCTTGAGTGTACAAACCAAATGTTCCTTGCATATTTCTTTATATCCCTCAAGTTGATCCATATAAATTTATTCCTCTAGATCACCATGCAAGAAAGCAATTTTTAAATCGAATTGCTCCAACCTAAATCATGCGCTTATACAAGTGCAAGTAAAACCCTTACAATAGTTAGCCTCACAATTGGAGAGAATATTTTAGTAAATTATATACCTTATGCACGCAACCTTTTGCAACCAAGCGAGATTTATATGGTTCCAACAACCACTTGTTTTCAACAAACTTTCTTCCTTGTGGGAGATCTGTAAGTTCCCATGTTTCATTCTTGTGTAATGCTTTAATTTATTCATCCATAGATTTCCTCCATTTACCTTCATTCTCATATTCTCTAGCTTCCTGAAATGAACTAGGTTCACCATCATTAGTTAATAGAGAAAAAGAGGACTCAAACTCATGAGAATACCTTTCTGGACATCTCTTGGGACATGTATATCTATTGAGTTGTGGTTGTTGAATTTGTTGTTCTTTATGCTAATCAGAAGAATTATTTCCATATTTAGTCATTTTTACTACAACATGTGCAATCTCAGGTGTATGTTGTACCTACTTCATTTGCATCGATTTTTCATTAAAAATAACATCCCAGCTAACAATTACTTTGTGTCAATAGGATCCCATAATCTAAACTCCTTTATTGTATTAATATAACCTAGAAAAACACATTTCCTTGACTTTCGTTCAAGCTTGGATCTCTTTTATTTAGGCATATGGGAAAATGCATCACAACCAAAGATACACAAATGAGAATAATCAAGTAGCTTACCAAATCGAACCTCCTCTGGAATCTATCCATTCAACGCAATCGTAGAAGGTCTATTTATAAGATAAGCAATCATATTAACAACCTATGCTTATTATCCACTATCGAACCCAAATGTTCTAAACATGGTTCTTGCATGTTCTGTGATTGTGCGATTCATGTACTCAACCACACCATTTTTTTATGGAGTATATGGAGTAGTATTCTAGTAATTAATTCCTTCTTGCGTAATGTTTTTATCGAATTCCTTGGAGTGATACTCTCCTCCATTATCTGCTCTAATACATAAAACAAACTTTCCCAAACTTTTCTCTACTCATGCCTTGAACTCAAATTTCTCAAATGATTTAAAATTAATTTTCAGAAAATAAACCCACACTCTTATAGAATAATCATCTATACAAGTTAGAAAATCTAGCATAGTGCAGACTAGTCCAAATATATTAGAATGAATAATAAGTTGTAAAATATCATAACTTTTACCAAAGCTTGTAGTAAACTGAACTATGTCTTGTTTACCAAACATGTACTGCTCACACAAGTCTAAATTACAAGACTTAATCCTAGAAAGCATACCCAAATCATGCAAAATTTTCAAACCTTTTTTCACTCATATGTTCAAGTCATTGATGCCACAGTGTCACTACATCCATAACATTCCCTAATTCTATTGTTTTTGCATGATTTGTTCACACAAATGATACCAGGTCCTATAACATTCTCCTTTTTCTACCACTAAGGATCCTTTGGTAATATTGCAACAAATATCGCCAAAGGTAGTAGAAGACCCCAATTTATCCATCATCTTGATTGAGTTAATTATTCCATAGATTTAGTAGATGTCGTACATCACACGACTTCCTTTTTATCCCATTGTATAACTTAATCATAATATCTCCTCTTCCCACAATTTCTAGAGGATTATTATCATCCAAGTAGACCATCCCACCACTATACTGATGGTATTGGAAAAACCAATCCCTACGTGGAGACAGGTGGAAATATGCACCTAAGTCCAAAACCCAAGCATATGAAAGAGGTATATTATTACTGAGACAAAAATGCTCACATGTTTTCATTTATTGTAAATATGTTGTGCTATCCACAACTGATGGTTGATCGTCTTTTTCATCCCTCTTTTCCTTCCTCGGATGCCAACAATCCTCCCTTGAGTTTCCCAGTTTTTCATAATTCCATATCTTCCCTTTCACCTTGTGTCCTTTGGACTTAGATCCAGACTGTGATCTACCTTGTCAACCCCTTTCACTAGATTAGCCTCTCAGAGATAGGGATTCACTATCAAAGGGCTCCAAAGATGATTTTCACCTCAACTCTTCTCCCAACAAAGTGGCTACCACATCATCAAAGTTCATATTTCCTGGCGATGAGTTGGTGATGATCACCACCATATGATCTCAGGTATCGAGGAGGAAACATAGTAAAATGATCACTATATTGTCATCCTCCACCTTTACACCATCCAAGACTAGTTTGTTTATTAGGGTATTGAACTCGTTCATATGATCTGTCACAGATGAATCTTCCTTCATCCTCAAATGATAAAGCTTATTTTTCAAGAAAACCTTATTTCTTGTCGATTTAGTCTCATATAGCTTCCCAAGTTTTTGCCAAAGATATTTTTCAATCTTTTCTTTAGAAACATTGAACAAGACAAAGTATTCTCGGTAAATAAAACTTGTAGAAACAACCTTCTTGTCTAGTTTTATGCACTCCTCATCTATCATGCTGCTAAGTTTTTTCGCAAACCCTTTCAAGGCTAGGGCTTGATCATTCAGAACCAGCATATCCTCCCCCTTCCTCTTCCGTGGGAGAAATTCATGTCATTAAACTTCTCAATGTTGTACTTGGTTAAAAATCATGTCATTGTTCCAACTCCCAATCACACAAAACCCTATGTTTACAAGTTTTTCGGGATTTGATACCAGATGTTATAAAAATATAAAAATAGAAGCAAACAACAATAACAATAGAAGAACAAAAGATTTAAATGTAAAACCTGTTGTGCATGGGAAAAACCATGGGGCAGTGGAAACTTCGATATTTTATTATTACTTGACAAAAAACTTGCAATGCTTTATTCTCTTATGATATAATGCTAGGGGTCACTCCCCTTTTATACAATACATTTGATGGTTCCAGAAGGAATTGAAATACAATTAAAGGGTCTAGAATTTTCTACTTCGGGAATTCCACCCCTACACCCACAAACATGGGGGCCTAGCTCCCCTGCACCCCCCACTCTCTCGGTGCATATGAATCATGAAAGTGGATAGTCGTGTGCCAATATATAGGAAAATTTTAGAAATCTAGATATCGACTTCACCTCCTAATAGACCAGAAGTAATAACCATGTTATTATTACCATGGAAAGAAGGATTCAATTCAAGTTATTTGTTTAAGGTGTTATAAGAAGGACCCTTGTTCCAGACAATGTCTATAAAATAAGAAAGGGAATGAAAGGAAACAACAACAACTGTCAAGAAGTGTGAAGACTATAGTTGGAGTGGATGAGTTAGAATCTAAGTTTGATACTTTCTTCTCTATGGTTTCTTAAGTTTAACCCATTACCATTTCCAATTCTAGTTAGTATGTGGATAGTGGAGAATTGAGACATTTGATCTTTGATAGGAATATCTTCAATAGATTTCAAGAACAAGTTGCCAACATGAAAGTGTAGCTAGGTGATGATGCCCCATATCCAGTGATTGGAATTGGCTCCATATTTTTTCACATGCCTTCATGGGATGTTCTTCGGTTGAATGATGTTTTATTTGTACCTAGTTTGACAAAGTGTTGGAACACTCATAATGAAGAATAAGCATGAATTGGAGTTTTCAATAAGATTATATACATATAAATACATTTATATGTGACCCTTGGTTTCATCTTCCAAGAGGTATCTTGGAATTCACCGTGACTCTTCCTATTCAACTATGATAAATGTCAGTATTGGTAATGATACATAATATATCTAACCATAAGTATTATGTTTCCAACATTCAATCTTAATCTAAAGGGGTGTTTGTGAGTCGAAGAATATTTCTGAAAGAGAGATGAAATATGGAAGTGGATAGATATCAATGGTTAATCCTATCACTTAAGTGCTCTCTGAATTGGTGGTTTTGGGATGACCACAAACTAATGGATAGAAGAATTTGATATCTTCTAATAAATGGTGGTGGTTTAGGATGACCAAAAACTTGGTTAGTAGAATTTGATGTCTTCTATTAATTGGTGGTTTGGGATGACCACACACCAAAGGTAGGTGGTGGTTTAGGATGACCACAAACCTAGTTAGAAAAAGTTTATGTCTTCTACTAAATGGTGTTTTAGGATGAGCACAAACAAAAGGGATATGGTGGTTTAGGATGACCATAAACCTGGTTAGAGAAATTTGATGTCTTCTACTAAATGGTGGTTTTTGATGACCACAAGCCTATGGTAGATGGTGGTATAAGATGACCACAAACCAATAGTTAGTAGAAGATGATGTATTCTACTATATGGTGATTTTAGGATGACCAAAACCCAAGTGGTTTGTGCTTTGGATCTATATTTTTGGTTGGTAGTATGGCTGCTGTTACACCAAAACCCGCAGGTGATTGGTAAACTCACCACCGCCAGATTTCAAGGATCCACGAGAGGTGATTAGCCCCTTGTCATGATACACCAGGGAGCGCTGACTACTTGCAATTTTGTGCAACAATCTCCCCCTTAGCCCTAGCTGAGTGTGTATCGAACTCGTGACCTCTAGCTCTGATACCAATTGTTGGTAGTACGACTTTCATTACACCAAAACCCGCAGGTGATTGGTAAACTCACCATTGCTAGATTTCAAGGATCCACGAGAGGTGATTAGTCCCTTGTCACGATACACCGGGGAGCGCTGACTACTAGCAATTTCATGAAACATTTGTCTCATGGATATAGTTATAAATCTTGCTCTTTCTCTTTATCGAGGTTATGGCTACTTGTTGGATTCAGAAATGTCATTATTTTGATACCTTTTTATCAATCCTTTTTCCTATTTTTGTCACCATCAGAATACCTTTTGGGATGAATAAGCACAATTTTATGTGTTTCCTACATTTTGAATGAATAATGAGGAGAATCTATACCTTGCGATTACCTTTGGAGTATGATTGCAAGAAACAAGTTGTGGAAGTTGTGGAATGAGTTGCAAAATGATGCAGAAATTGTAGAGCTAACATAAGTTGTGAAAGTTGTGAAACTAGTCGTGGAAGCTACATAACTTTGCAGAACACTAAAATGGTTGTAGGACAAGTTGTGGTAGATCCATAGTTGATGAGCATTATCGAAGATGAGAATCTGGTGGCCACAAATATACAATTATGATATTTAGAAACAACTCGTGTTACAAATATAAGCGTCAAGATTTAAACAGGCAATGGTTTCACTCAAATGCGAATAGTTGATTTGAGATAGCATCTTGTGGAATCCTTTTAGCAGTCAATTCAAAAAATTCCTATATTTATCATATAGTTTCCTTAAAGAGGACTATGTGTCTTTATAATATTTTGTGATGCATGGATTTCCGTGGGCTTAAATTTAGAAAAAAATGAAAATAGAAGAAGAAATAATGCAGGGATTTCCAATCCCCCACAGCGGGTGCCTACGGAAGTGACTTTCCCCAGGCCAATCTAAGTTCCCACCAGCAGCAACACTCAGCTTCCATCCTTCTAGATCTTCCACACACCTTCCATCAGGGCCGACTTTCCCGCCTGCATGAACTGCCATGAGTCCTTCAACAGTGCAGGCCACCTGCCTACCCACTGGCATGCCCGCCTGCCCACCTACTCAACTTCTGAGGCCAACCACATGCTGACCACCTCCTTCCACGTGCCCCATGAACTTCCATAACTCCCCCTATTGGCTCTTCGTCTGGAGCTTCTTCTCCCGGTTGTTGCTTGATCACTCCAGCATGTGCGATGTCCTTTCGACTGCTCCCGCCCTGCTACGCGCTCTGGCCATTATGGATCCCACACATTTTTGTGAATAGGACTTTCATATCACCTTCATGACAATAATAGGCAGCTTAAGTGACGATCTCTCAGTTCATATGCACTTCATTCAAAATTTCATTAGCAATGATGATGCTCAGCAGCGAGCTTTAAAGCGCAAAGGCTGCACTTGGCTCCTGCATTTTCAGCTCGCTGGTTCTTTCCTACTTGATGTTCGGCTCTCATATCTCACTGTTCTTTTGGTTCTCGCTGCCCTAGCTGAAACTCTGCTCTTAGCTCTCACGGGTTCACCAGCTCTCTTGGCTCTCATTAGTTATTGGGATCTCTTGGCCACCACCATTTCGAGTCCTCATCCCTCTGTTTGGAAGCACCGACCCCACTTCGGTCCTTTGCACCCCCACCCTGTAAACGATCAACGCTCTCTGCTTCCTAATTTTCTTCTTTCCGAGAATGCAGTCATGCCTCCTCGCAATCGCAGCTCGATGTAGCAAGGAATTTCTTCCTCTACTCCGCTGATGCGCCTCATGCGCGGTGGGGTTGAAAATTCTCAAAGGTTCCAGAAAGACATTTTGATGGGAGCTCAAGCTGAAATACTCGATGTAGAGGAAGATGCTTGGGTTTCTCGCAGGTGCACCACCGATGAAGACATCCGTAGTGAGTTCAAGGCCCTAGTTCCCAATCCCGAGAATACCAGGCGTTGAACCACATTGTACCAGAAGACACTGGACTTTCTCTAAACGCAGAATCTGGTGCTTGTAAAGGCCCTCACGGATAGAAACGAGGCTTAGGAAGAAATTCTCATGCAGCAAGACGAGATGCTTGACTACATGAAGTAGATTATGTTTAATCAGCATCAATTCGCTCGTCGATTTGGGATCACCCTGGCCAAGGATCCGACCACCCAACCCACTCAGGTTGGGCAGCATGATCACACCAATAATTAGCTTTGTCTACTCTTCTAGCTCTGTTTAGTCTTTTTTGATATGGCTTATGAGCCCTATTTCATGTCAGTAGCTTTCTTTTCTACAAAACTCTGGTTTCCTCAGTAGGATGACAACTCTAGTTTCAAGCTATATTTTTGGGTTTGTTTTCTCGACTACGAGAGGGCTCGGTTTCACTCTGTACATTTTGATGAAGGAAATTTAAGGTTCTATCTCTAGCTTACCCAAAAAAAATGCAGGGATTTCCAAGGGTCATAACTTTTGACTCATTTATCCATTTGGGCTCAAATTTAATAGGAAGTTGCATTTCGAAGAGTTCACTAAAGTGATCAATAAGATTCCTTTGATCAGACCATTTTCCGACACTTGTTTGGGGCCTAATTCCTTCATATAGTACCTCAAATAGGGGTTTTAGTGTTTTTGTAGGATTTTTTAAATTTGTAATTATCAGTTGTCTATTAGTTTATGCACCTAATCATAAAAGTGAGTTGATAGCTAGTGTCTCTCTAGTTAGCTTTAAGTTAGTGGTTAGTTTTAGATTCATGCGAGAATTTTCTAAAATTACAATTTTTTAAAATATCATATATTAGTTATTTGTTAGCTTATGCACTTAATCAGAAAAGAGATTTGACAACTAGTGTCACTCTAGTTAGCTTTAAGTTAGTGGTTAGTTTTAGAGTCACGCGGGAATTTTCTAAAATTATCAATTTTGAAAATCTCAGATATCAATTATAAGAGGTTGAACCTCCTTTGTAATAGTTAGGATGGAGAAGGGATAAAAGATTGTTATTTTTCCACTCTCATGTGTTTGCATGTTTTCTAGATCTTGTGAATGAATTAAAGTTTATTGGCTACATCATCTGGTATCCTAGCAAGAAGATGGATAGGAGAGGAAGGGGAAGAGAAGGCCTTTCTCAGATGCATAGAGATATGCAAAACCTCCAAAGGCAAGTAGAATATCTTACAAATTTGCTGGCTAATCAAATAATAATACAAAGAGAAGTGTATGATGAGGAGACATACCAAGGAGATGTGAATACACATATAGAACTTGAAGAAGAACAATTAGAACACTTTCCTTTTGAAGAAAGGATGCTCAGAGATATCGAAGAGAGAAATGATGGGATACAAATATAAGTTTCAGAATATGCAGGGAGTCTTAAACCAGAGGAGTTAATAGATTAGTTGAACACCATGGAATATTTTTTTGAATGGAAGCCTATGATAAAGGAAAAGACGGTGAAATTTGCATGAATCAAGTTGAAGGGTCATGCCATGATTTGGTGGGATCATGTGCAGAAGGAAAGAACAAAAAATGGAAAAGACAAAATTAAGACTTGGAATAAGATGGAGAAAAATTGCGAGAAATTTTTATGCACAAACACTTTTTCGCAGATTTCAGAATTTGAAGCAAAACCTATCCACCATGGAGGAACTACACATGAGTTTTATCATTTGTCCATTCATGTGGATCACCATGAAACTGATGAGCAATTGCTTGCAATGTATGTGAATTGCTTGAAATTTTCTATTCAATATGAATTGAGCATGCATAGGGTTCACAACGTGGAAGAGGCATACTATTTATCCTTTAAAGCTGAGGGAAATAAAAACCTACAATTTTCTCAAAGGAATATAGGGGCAAGGAGGGGTACATCATATACCTCACGTGGTGGTTTTAACTATGGCAGAGGCAAATCATCCCAAGGAGTTGAGAAAGCAAAATATGCTCAACAAGATAATTTTTTTTTTTAAAACTAGGGGAATCAACAACTAGGAAGGGGATGGTACTCACATGAAACAAGGTCAAGGGATCCAATCCTGTATGCTACCACTATACCCATAGGTGCACCCACACAGATCGCAATCATGGGGAATGGGTAAGCTGGGGTGATTTGAACTCGTGACCTCCATTTATAACATTTCCTTCATATCAAGCAAATTGTCGGTTGAGCTACACCCCTACGGGAAAACCCAACAAGATAACTTGAATCAACCACGAGCAAGAGGATTTCAGAGGGGTAGAGGTTATGGTGGTGGCATAGGAAGACCTTATATGTGTTTTAGTGTGGTGTATAGGGGAATCAAGCATTTGATTTCCCAAGTTATAACATGCAAGAGCTGAAGCAAGGACAATATCCTAGTTTAAATTTGGTCCAAGATGGGAATGAAGAAGAAGGATTTGAATCTGAAGTCCCACCTGATATGGGGGAGAATCTCATGATATGGAGGTCAATGGTGATTCCCAAAAAATATCAAAGACATCGTAGCATCAATGAAGACTCGTGGCTATGGACAAATATTTTTTGAACCAGGTGCACTTCTAAGGGAAAGGTATGTCAAGTTATTATTGATAGTGGCAGTTGTGAAAATATGGTTTCCAAAGAGATGGTAGATAAGTTGAAATTACGTTGTGAAACACATCCCCATCCCTTACCGAATTGCATGGTTCAAAAAATGGAATGAAGTCACCATTAATAAAATATGTTTGATCAAGTTTTCCATCGGTAAGACTTATAAAGATAAAGTATGGTGTGATGTCATTCTGATGGAAGCATGTCATCTATTATTTTGGAGGCCTTGGCAATATGACATAAAATTCATGCATGAAGGAGAAAAGAATACCTACACCTTTTAGAAGGATGGATCAAAAGTTGTCTTATTGCCCCTTAAGGATGAAGGGAAAATTGAGAATATGTTGTCAAAAAGAGAGCTTGTTAAGGGAATGAAGGAAACTGGATTCTGCTATGCATTAATAGTGCAAAAAGGAACCGAGGAAGACATAACAATATCTACTAAAGTGGCCAAGGTACTAGAAGAATATGTTGGTGTTATCCCTGATGAACTACCTAATGGTCTTCCACCGAAGAGGGATATTCAACATCACATTGATCTAATCCTAGGATCATCTTTACTAATCAGGAAACATATAGGATGAGTCCTACACAACATGTAGAGATCAACTAGAAAGTAACATAGCTTATAAAGAAAGGCACAGTAAGAGAAATCATGATTCCCTGTGCCATACGAACATTGTTGACTCCAAAAATAATAATACGTGGAGGATGTGCACAAATAGCAGAGCAATCAATAAAATTACCATCAAATATTGGTTTCCTATATCGTGCTTGGAAAACATGATGGATGTGCTATCCAAAGCTAAGCAATTTACTAAAATTGATTTGCGCAATGGATACCACCAGATCCGTATTCACGAAGGGGATGAATGGAAAATTGCTTTCAAGACCATGGATGGACTATATGAATGGATGGTGATTCCATTCGGGCTACCCAATGCACCTATTACCTTCACGCGATTAATGAATATTGTGCTTCAACCTTATATTGGTAAGTTTGTTGTCTATTTTGATGACATTCTAGTTTTCAGTAACAACAAAGAAGATCACTTGCATCATATAAAAATTATATTGGATGTGTTGAGAAAACATCAACTTTATGCACACCCGAAGAAATGTAGTTTCCTGCAAGAAAGTTTGGTATTTTTTGGTTTTTTGATTTTAGCAGAAGGAGTCAAGATGGATTCGGATAAAGTCAGAGCAATTTTGGAGTGGCCTAGTCCTAGGGGCATAACAGAGGTAAGACATTTTCATGGGCTAGCCACCTTTTACCGAAATTTTATTTGAAATTTTAGCAACATTGTAGCATCCATAACATATTGCACCAAAGGAATGACATTCAAGTGGACCAATGAAGCTGAGGAAAGTTTCAAGTTTCTAAAGAAAAAGGTAACTGAGGTACCCGTATTAGCCTTACCATATTTTGATAAAGTGTTTGAGGTAGAATGTGATGCCTCACATGTAGGCATTGGAGTTGTACTTAGCCAAGCAGGTAGACCAATTGCATTTTTTAGTGAAAATTTGAATGAGGTAAAAAAGAACTACTCCACATATGATGTAGAATTTTATGCAATTTTGCAAGAATTGCGACATTGGAGGCATTATTTAGTGTTGAAAGAGTTTGTGTTATTTACTGATCACATTGCATTAAAGTATATAAACACCCAAAATAAATTGAACAATAGACATGCAAAATGGGTCTCTTTCTTACAGGGCTACACCTTTGTTCTGAAGCACAAATCAGGAAGGAAAAATCAGGTTACAGATGCTTTGAGTTAGCACATTGTTGTTTTGAAAACCATGGAAAATCAAGTAATTGGGTTTGCTGCATTGAAGGATCTCTATGTGTTTGATAACGATTTTGGGGAGATTGTTGAACAATTGAAGAATCCAGTCACTGGGAACATGGATCTTATTCGGGGTGAATATTTTATGCAAGACGGATACCTCTTCAAAGGAAAACAACTATGCATTCCAATTGGTTCTATGAGAGAAAATATTATCAGATAAATTCACAGTAGTCGTTTGGTAGGACATTTTGGGAAGGATAAGACGTTATACTTAATAGAAGATAAATATTACAAGTCAGAGATGAAAAATGATATAACCAGGCATGTGGCATGGTGCAGGATTTGTCAAATGGCTAAGGGACACTCACGGAATATAGGGTTGTACATGCCCAAAAACCCATGGACAGATCTGAGCATGGACTTTTTGTTAAGGCTCCCAAACACACAACAGGGTAATGATTCTATTTTTTTCGTTGTTGATAGATTCTCTAAAATGGCTCATTTCATTACTTGCAAGAAAACTAGTGATGCATCAAGGGTGGCATAATTATTTTTTTTCATAAATTGTTAGATTACATGGTGTTCCAAAAACTATTACCTTTGATAGATATACTTGGTTCTTTGGTCATTTTCGGAGGACTTTATGAAGAAAATGGGGACTAAATTACAGTTCATCGATGCCTATCACCCCCAAATAGATGGGGAAATCGAGGTAGTAAATCGGATTTTGGGAAACCTGTTATGGAGCATTATTGGAGAGAAGCCCAAGCACTGGGATTTGGATTTACCTCAAGTATAATTTTCCTACAATAGTTCAGTGAATAGATCTATAGGTAAATCTCCATTTCAGATTGTTTATGTTAGAAATCCTATGGGTGTCCTAAATTTGGTGTAGCTGCCGCTTGCAGATAGAATCAATGATGATGGGGAAGCATTTGCAAAATGCATTCAACAGTTATAACAACAAGTGAGACAACATCTGGAGGCTAGTAACAAGCAGAACAAAATTATAAAAGATGCTCACCGACGACATCAGGTATTCAGTAAAGGTGATTTGGTGATGATTTATTTATGAAAAGAGTGGTTTACTAGAGGAACCTACCACAAATGGAAGTATAAGAAAATTGGTCCTTGCAAGATTCTCAAGAAAATTAACGACAATGCTTATAAGGTCAATTTACTAGTTGATATTGATATTTCCCCCATGTTTAATGTTTCTGATTTATATATCTTCCATGGGGATGACATGGGTGATGATAGCGATATGGAGGTGGATTGGAAACATGCCATTTCGAGCAAGAAAAAGGAAAGGATTGCACATATTTTATATAAGAAGACCCTTCATACTCGACAAGTCCAACACAACTGATATCTGGTCTAGTGGGAAGGCATAGCACCAACCGAGAGTACATGGATTACAGAGGGAGACTTGCTGAATCTATATCCCATTAAGTGGAATTAATTTGAAGACAGTAACTTGCAGTAGATGCGTTCTTATCAATCAGAGGAGAATGATGTAGGGATTTCCGTGGGTTGAAATTAAAAACAAAATGTAAAAAAGAAGAAGAAATAATGCAGGGATTTTTGAGGGTCATAACTTTTGAATCGTTTATCAGTTGGGCTCAAATTTAACAGGAAGTTGTGTTTCAAAGATTTCACTACAGTGACCAATACGATCCTTCTAATTACACCTTTTTTCGACACTTTTCCAGGGCCTAATTCCTCCATATTGTGCCTCAAATTGGGGTTTTAGTGTTTTTTGGGGACTTTTTAAATTTGTAATTATCAATTATCTATTAGTTTATGCACCTAACTAGAAAAGTGAATTGACAGGTAGTGTCTCTCTAGTTATATTTAAGTTAGTGGCCAGTTTTAGATTCATGCGAGAGTTTTCTAAAATTAGCGATTTTCGAAAATCTCATATATCAGGTGTTTGTTAGTTTATGCACCTAATTAGAAAATAGAGTTAACGATTAGTGTCTCTCTAGTTAGCTTTAAGTTAGTGGTCATTTTTAGATTCATTCAATAATTTTCTAAAATTAGCATTTTCAAAAATCTTGGATATCAGTTATAAGAGGTTGAACCTCCATTGTAATAGTTAGGATGGAGAAAGAATAAAAGATTTCTATTTTTCCATTCTAATGTGTTTGCATGTTTTTTAGATATCATGAATGAATTAAAATTTTTTGGCTACATCATTTTATGAATCCCATTTTCAAGTATAAATAAAATCCTCGTCCTCTGTAGGGGTTTGTTAGGTTGTTAGATAAGGAAGAGATGGGATTGTAACTCTATTGCAAGTTTGATTAATATAAGACAATCTCATCCCTCAATTGTTTATGTTTATGTGAGTGCTTTGCAACCATTGTGACTTTTCGTAGTGTTTGTTCGAAGGAGGAGAGCCCTCTTCTGAGAATAGGTACTGTGTGCGTGTATACATATTAGTGAATATGTGGAATGATCATGTGTTATTTTATATTTAATTCATATTTATGTTCTTTGCATATAGTTGTTGAGAATTTGTGAGTTTATTCTTATGTGTTGCAACTCGTTATTAGTAATTTGTCGTAGAAATATGTTTCTCTATTTTATGCAATTTTTAGGTTAGAATTATTAAATTAATGCTTGAGTTTTTCAATGTGGCCACTGTAGTTTGGATTGGATTTCATTTAGCTCTTGGGACTAATGAAGGAACATACCTTTGTTAAACCTATTGCAAAAATGTTAGATAATTTTTCTTGGTTAGAGTCGAGTGACTAGAATGGATGTTTTAAGATTTTTTTTCAACATTTTCATTATACTACATAAGTGAGGAACTAGTGAAAGACAACGCTTTGTAGCATGCATATATTTTGTGCATTAAATTTGAAATAATAAGTATTTCCATGGTTTGAAATTTAATTATTGGTAGATTAGATGTTTAAAAAAAATTGACCCGACACTACTGGCTCTAGTTCTAGATATGGTTAGGCTCACTTGTTTCCGCGGTGTAGATGTTTTCTCAGTGAGAAATCTATTTGATTGACAAGTCTTCAAAACTTGAAGCCAGATGATCAATCCATGATATCCCCCCTTGTTAATTACAAGGTGAGAAGTAGGAAGACTTTCTACTGCAATATGTGTTAATACTGGAGACTATATTCTTATGTATGTTTGATATATATTCTTGAACGTTGATGACCATCAATGTAATACCCTCGGTTTTGAGTTGGAATATATTAAATCAAATCATGTAAATTTGATACTATGGATTCCTAGTGCAGAGCTCAAGGCCAAGGTGTGACTAGTGAATATCTAGGCATGTATGATGTAAATATGTAATTATGGACCATGTCATTAGCTTATCATGCCAATTTGAATGCTATGTAAATATTATGTTGGAAAATAATAAAATGGTCCAAGAAGGTTGTGTAAAGAGCACTAGAGGAGCTATGATTCCACTAGAGGTAAAGAGAAAAGGGGCATCTATGGAAGATTAAATCCTCTATTCCCAAGTGTCAACATCAGGACTCATTCATTTATTTCCATTTTCCTTAAATGAGAAAATTACTTCGTTTTATGGTTTCACCCAATCATTGAATGCATGTGTGAGGTTGGTGGGGAAAGTATTCACATGTGGTTATGAAATAATGGGATGAATATACTTCTGTGACTACTGTAATATTCCTCTCTCTTCCATGATCAAAAGTTATGTTAGTTGTCTTCCACCACTCTCATCTTTTGGGGAGTCTATTGTCCATTATTCATTATGTAGATTTTACCAATAGTTTTCTATATTGCACAAAATTATCATTTTGATGTTCATTACCAATTATAAGACTGAAAAAACCCATAAATTCTAATTTGGAAATATAGTTGCATATTTGAGAGAAATTAGATGGATGTAGGTGAGCATAGAGGTTGGGAAATCTAGGAATCCATACCCATTGAGTTTTTGAACTCTAGCATGCTTGAGAAGCCATGAATTAATGCTACAGGAGGTTCTCCAACAACATACAATAGATTGGACTCTTAATACACACACTAATAAGCACTGTAAGGGTTGGATTTCCTAAGGGAACTATGGATCAATGAAGGGGAATTAATTCCTTATGTTGTGTGGGGAATTTGGAAGGTGTGCCATGGTTGGGATGATTGAGTGATATTCCTATAGAGCTATGGATGAGCATTTAGGCTAAGCATAGAGAGCATAATGGGTTGTGGGCTGAGAGAGAGAATCTTGTAGGAGTTTCCATTCACCCTGGTGGCCTCATAGCCTAGCTTGGGGGTGGCCTCTCAATAAAAAGAGTATATGTTGGATAGATTTCATGTGGTTGGGTGGAAAATTTCTCTTACAGGGCTAGTTGCTTGGATCTTCTTTGTTTAAATATAATTATTCTCTTTTGTATTTCAATGCACAATGATTTTATTTTATGCTTGTGTTTAATATTTTGTACATGCATGTGGTTGGGTGTGTGGATAGAGTTTATTTATGTTGTGTTTTTATATATGCATTTGCACGAGAATTTTATTGTTATAAATTTCATAAAATTCCCATGGGGTTAAATTTAGAGGCCTGAAATTCGTAAATCTCCTCTCTGTTGATCGGATTGATGGATGGAGACATTACAATCACCAAGAATTGATACACCCAAAGTGAATCTTTAATCTTGTAAGTTTCTTCAGTGTTGGACATCTATTTGAAGAATGATTATGCTTCCCACATTATTAAAAAGGATGGATATCAAAGAATTGTTCCTCCATGTGGCCAATTTAATGACAAAGTTGATGCTGATGTTGAACTACAACAAGTGAAGTTGAACCTTCTTGAAGGATTCCATCACTATGGAACTGTATTGGTTTGGAATTGGAATATGAAAGGACACTTCCTTATCATAGGGCCAAGTCTTGTTATGTGTTTATTTTTCCTAATTTCTTCTCAAGGTCTGATGATGGTCTTGGAAAGATTACGATGAACATATTCATGATAGGATTCTTATTCTATATCTGATGGTATTGGAAATATTACGATGAACATATTCATGGTAGGATTCGTATTCTATATCTGATGTTGTTGCATTAAGTTGTTAATGTGTTGAAGACTTATAGGAATCGTTATCAAACTCAAAAAGAGGGTTATTGTGAACACGAACTAGTTCAGAATGATGATTCCTTTGTTGTATTTCATCATGCTGTTGGAGTTGTGGTTGAGTCTGAAGAAGGTCTACTTTAGCTTGTGAATCATGTAAACAAGTTAGCACAGATTGGAGAGTTTCCTTTTTTATTGTGATTGTTTCATCAATAGTGGTGAGTATTAGAGTGTTCAATAAATCTAATAGTTCTATAGTTCAAACCATTTGAAAGATTGACTAAAACCTCATATGGATTCTTGCAAATCCACCCTTTAATACTAAGAATCAATAATTGAAAATCCAACTCAAAAAATGAAGAGTATAGTTTTCTACCAAGAATACATCTGATACAATTCAACTTAGTTTTGATTTGACACACAAAAATGACTATTACAAGTACAAAAATCACTATTTGAAAATGCAAAGATGAATTGATGCAAATTGGAATTAATATTGGTGCTAACTTGTCATTGAATGTCTATGTGATCAACAAATTTAATGCTTGAATATGTTTCGTTGAATGATCGGGTACTTATGAATTTTTACTCCATGTACGTGGTTGTTGTTGAAATAATAAATTTTAGGTGTGAATACAATGTGTTAAAACTAGACACAAAACAAAATCATCAATCATCCAAAAGAAAACCATGCACCATAAACAAGTTCTTTAGGTGTACCTAAGATCCCCTTATTCAAAATTTTGAGTAGATCTAGCACACATGCACCTACAAAAAATTTTGTTTTAATTAATTGGTGTGGTGCATAAATCCATAAAGTAGACTTCTTGTCACTCTCTTTCAAAAAATCTCTTTTACTTCCATCAAGTTGAGGGGACAAGCCTTCAGCTATTTTTCTCAAAATACTATTTAGTCAAAAATACAGAATATGATTTTGAGAGATTTCCTAATCCACTTCATTAATTGCATGCTTATCCATTATATTGAATATTGAGAGATCTTCTTGCCTTTTATGGTAACACAATTTGTTTCCTCCAAGAATTTATCCATGTAAACCTCATGAATTCAACAATGAATGAAAAAATGGAGAGAACCCATTAGAGATCTCAGTGAGGGTATCTTAAAGACACATTGACATTACCCAGAATATATTTGTACAATCTACAAAACATCCATGAAATTGTTTCACTCGAGCTTTGGAAAACCATTAAAATTTCACTAATAAGACCTCACTAATCAAGATATGAATTGAAAAAAAGAAAGAAAAAGAAAGATACCCATTTGAATATTTCCTTGGATCTCCTCTTTGCAAATGTTATCTTAGAAAAATATAATATATATGATGAAAAAAACATGTTTTTAACTAGGATCGTTCATTTCTCATGTTTTAGGTGGATTGTTTCAGTAAAATTTTCTCTTTCAAAGATGAATTTTGCAGTTAATCTTCAAAGGGATTTTATCCACCTATGAAAGAGCTTTCGAATGCCATATTATTTGCTCAAATTTTCTATGTATGATGCTTGCAATATACATATTAGTGACTACATGTAATCCAATGATTACGGGGTAAATATATAAAATTAAAACATGAATCTTGAAAAAATAAAAATACTCTTTGTTGCTCCTCTAAATCTACTTTTCAATGCAATTGAAATCATTGAAAATAGATCAATAATAAAAGGGAAATCTCAATTTTATCAGCAGTGGATTTGTGGCCGCCTAATATGCACCTCAGGGTTAGCGTGGTAGAAATATTCAAGACACTAGGTGTGATCTTGGGGGAAAGTCTTGAGTCAAGAGATGTCACTCCTTCGTATAGGACAACTCCTAGAGAATCCAAGGGGGTTAGTCATTAAGAGAGGTAACTAAGGATTTTAGGCTAAGTTATTAATGTGAAAATGATTTCTAGGAGTTTTTTATATAATTACTGAAACAAGAATTGCAAAGACGAATTAAATAACTTTAACAACATATGACAAATACTCCATCCAACACGTAAATTCACTTAAATGTAATGTTGTTGTTGTAGGCAGACTAGTGTTGGTGTGTATATAGTGTAAAGGGATTGTGTTTTTCAAATGTCTCTTGGTTAGTTTTAAATTATTAAGATGAGCTGATTAGAGTGGGTTAATTTGAAGATTGTGAAACTGAAAGTACAATATTGAAAATAAACTACTCTAAGATTTGGCCCAAAGAAAACTTATTTCTTTGAACTGAGCGCAATTGCAACTATACCAAGTATCCAACAAGGAGAGACATAAAATATTATTTGGGAATCCTATTGAATCTATAGTAAATTCAATGCGACCTATTGAGTTATTGCAAATACGCATTGGTGGATTGTCCTATTTGTTATAAGATTTTTTGATCGATGCAGACAAAGATCAAAGTCCTTAGTCTGAATGGTTCAGATCTAGAACAAAAATAGACAAATTGTATAAACATTCACCTCGGTCAATGAAATAGTAACAATAGATGAGTATAGAGATAACTTACCTCTGATACAGTAGTTGTTCTTATGATACAGGAGTAGTCACGATCCAGCCTTGTGTACAAGAAGAACTGCTACAGATCAAGCCAAGACAACAACAAATGAAGTAGAAATAATATAATTGACCTATGCAAGTGACCAAGGAATCTTACAATACATAATCATGAACATCAAATGTATGGGAAGGAAAATACAATTGTATTAAAAGTGGCAGAAAGAAAGTACAACCGTTTAGGCCTTGGTGTTGTAGCTTCTTCCCAATGGGTTCTTCTTGCTCCAACAAGTCACCTTCACCTTGAATACAAAGCACCTCAAGAATCTCAAAGGCTAAGGATATTTATCCATCAATTACCTACTTCCAATATTCCTCCCCTCTCCCATGGCCCAATGCATCAATTTATAGGACAATATGGATAAAGGGAAGTTGAGAAAAGTGTGGGGAGTGGATGAGATATGATCTCCTACATTGGTGGAAGTCTAGCCAGATCCATAACAATAGGAGGGAAAGGATATCATTCGATATTTCTCTATAGAAGATTCTCAAAAACCTAAATATACCCTCGTGGAGAGATTGTCATAGTTTGCAGTGGAGCAACATGCACCGACATTGGGTCGATGCGAGTTGCTATGAAGATAAACTATGCCATCGACGCGGGTTTAAAGTGACACACACTGCGTGGAATTTGATGCATGTTTCTAGTAGAGAAAATCGTGTTGAAGTCACAAAATAGGTTAAGTTGCAGGGTAGAGTAGTCAAATCTCATTCACCATGAAAGTGAATTCAGGGATTATGGCGACACAAGGTCATAGGGTTTTGTATTATTGATGAAAATTCTGTGTAATAGATTGCCCCCCAAAGTACGAAGCTATAGGAAGAGGATAGGTGATGTACTTTGATGTGATTGTTAGAGAGAAGAACCATCAGTTAGAAAACTAACAATGATCATCAAGGACTCTGCAATACAAGTTCTGACATCTGTGAACTAATGAATCAAGGCATGGATTCCAACCAATACATTGCATATCCATGCTGGTACTAACTGAGGATATGGCCACCAAAATATAGCGTGGATCCATACTTGAATGACTGAAAACAAAAATAGCTACTAAGATACAAGTGTAGATCCATGATGAGATAATGACACAACCATGACCAATACAAGAGTGGATCTGTGTGATAATCCATCAATGAGGTCTCCACTATAACATTGTGTGGGAAGCTACTAAAAAGTATCCATCTCAACCTGGGTGCAATAATAAGATATTAGAACAACCCAGGGTCTTCTATCCGTGTTGAAGTTGAACATGATAGAAACCACTTGATTACCGGTCAATTATGTGAACCGTTAACAAGTGCAAGGGAAATCATCAGTGATGACAATGATTCCCAAGGTATCTCGGTACATTCCAGTGAATGCAAATAAATGAGTAGGAGTTCAACATATGAGGAATCATTCGATTAGAGGTCAATGATGTAAATCTACTGTCGAAAGTGAGAAAATATGCCATTAATGCATGCATGTTCCAAGTTACTAGGTGGTTTCTAAATCTAATCCCTCGATGATGTGCTGACGTCGATAGGGATAGATTCATTGAAGGAGGGCCATGATGTATCCCACATCATCGACACAAAACCGATATAGGAATATTATTTTGGACGATAGATCAAATTAGCATGGACTGACACAAGGAGTATGGAAAAGTGTTGTTGAAATAATACTTCAGGGATGACCGACATGACATATAGCTTGACGATTGCAAAGTTAGACTCAAATGGAAGACTTCCCTTGAACATTTTACGACATGAAAACAACCTGGAAGCATTGACTTGGTGAGACGGAAATCAAGACATAATGCAACATGAAAGAAGCATTCTTCAGATGACCCCAAAAGATTAAAGGACTCAAAGACTTGACACAACTTGGATACAAGCTAATTACCAACTGTTTGGATGAAATACAAATAGGTTCTATGTTCAAGAGTGATAATAATATTCCATAGATACAGATACAGATGCATTTCCCTTCCCTTATTCCCCATCATGATTGACAAGTACCTCTTTTTTATTAACGAGCTTGAGGAGGATAACAGACGCTCGATATAGCTAATCCTTTGGACGATTCCAATCTCACATATTTTATGAACTTGAGAAAGGAGGGGTTCAGTCCAAAAAAGGATCATTCAACGTTTAATTTTACGAGTCCGAAGAAGGTAAAACCGGTGACATTTCACGTTTAGAGAGCCTGAAACGGTCAAAAGAAGACTCCAAGGTGAAATTTTTTGTAAAGTTAGTCCCCTAGGCCCGAAAAAGTGTAAAATAACATCCAAAATAACTCTCCTAGTCAATGGTTGACTAAGGTATTCCTTTTTCATAAATATTATACACAGTCCGAAAAAGGGGTAAACTATCACTAGATAAACGAACTTTCAAACCCTTTTACAAGCGTGAAAGAGACAAGTTCGCTTGGAAATATTTTCACATTTAGGGAGTATTAAAAGAGATCAAAGAAAAATCCAGGGGGGTTCCTTTTTCCTAATAAATTTCGCGAGCCCGAAAAATAAATAAAATTATACTCGGTGACTTATTCTCATGTCTTAATGAGCATGAGAAATAACAAAGACTAAGCTCGATACCTTTTTACTAGGCTTTTAACGAGTACGATAATGGTATCAACAGAACTCGGAATATTTTTCATATTTGCTTCCAGAGCTCGAAAAAGGAAAAAGTAAGCTCAAAGCACTTTTCATGTTTTGACCAAAGCACGAAAAAGTGAAAATTAAGATCGACACCATATTAATTTTTTTAACGAGCTCAAACATAGGTTGGAAGAATGCTCATGGTATTTGCTTCATTTTTTAATGAGCTTGCAACATAAAATGAACTATGCTTGGGATGTTTTTCATGGTTTAACGATCTCGAAAAAAAAATGCTCGAAAAGATTCCCATTGGCTGATGTTTTCCCAACATGATATCTAGAGGTTCATACATGCCCCCAACATGATTCCTAGAAGTAACCAACTTAGTTTCAACATTGTGAGGAAAGGATATCGACTTGACTTCAACATGATGTCCAAAGGTTGAAGAAATGACCCCCAAGCTTCGTTTCATTCTCTTATTTTGCTTCTTCATCTAATTAAACTCATGGTTACTAATAGAAGTATGTTCACCACAGACGAAAGAGAAAAAGGGATTAAATGGAATAGGCAGATGAAAAGAAGGTCTTCTGGTGGAAGAATCGATTCAATGGGAGGAGGATCTATTTCATTTTTACACAAGATTGAAACATAAAATAACTATGATTGAAGGGACCCATTTTATTTTTCAACGAGCTTGAAACATAATGAAACTATGCTCATGGGGACCTATTTCATTTTTAACGAGATTGACATAGAAAGGGAACTCTGCTCATGGTCATATGTTTCATTTTTTAACGAGATTGACACGAGAATAAAACTATGCTTGTAGTATACCATTTAATTTTTTAAACGAGCTTGAAACATAAGAGAAATTATGCTCGTGGTCATTTGTTTCATTTTTTTTAACAAGCTTGACACATGAAAAGAAATTTTCTCGGGACTGGTTTCATTTTTACACAAGCTTGAAACTAAAGGTAAACTATGCTTAGAATTAGTTCCTACCCAACATGATGTCCAAAGGTTGGTATTGTTCCCTCTAGCATAAGAATCTAGGGGGGAAACTCCAACATGATGTCTAGAGGCTGGATACATGCCCCCCATCCCTAAGGGGAAAAAACCACTAAAACATGAGGAACATTCAGGGAAGTCTGATGACTGGAATTCATGTGGTGATTAGGTTTAACAAAGGAAAGTTAATAATGGTCACAATCCTCCAGTAATGGGGAAAATACATCACTCGAAAGAGGGAGGACACTACATATTTCATTGCATAAACATAATCTCTTCCAAGGGACCTTGGATGACCATGACATCAATGCAGACAATTTTCCCTCCTAAAGTGATAGGTAACCGAGGAGGTATCCCTAAAGGTACAGTAGGTATTCTATTAAAATCCAGTATCCGCTCAGTGACTAGCACAAGCTAAGGAGAACCTATAGATGGCCAAGCTGTTGAGGATAAAATACTAACAAAATATCCTTTGTCAACTATAGTGCAAAATATTTCCTTATCGGAAACTCCTACAGATATTTGAAAAGGAACACCTGAAGGAAGACAAGATTATGTTAGATAATTCCAATCAAACGAAATGACCTTAGTACTTGGAGGGGTCCCATTGAAATGGATATGATTTCCCCTTTCTTAGAACAATCTGAACTAAATAGGAAAACATTAGTGGTTTTCAATTCACTCTCAACTAGAAGAGTAGAATGAGACAAAGATTGTGTCATGGTGACTACTTCAGTCTTAACATTTTCCAATGAAAGAATGGGATCAAGTGGAGGTAATATCAACTTGACCACTTCAACTTCAATCTTCAAAGGAAGAATGGGATGAACTACTTGTTCGTCACTCTTTCAGGAAAGAGTAGGATCAACCAAAGATGGAACTGGATCAACCACTTGAGGTTCACTCTTCAAGGTAAGAGTAGGATCAAACGAGGATGGAACTGGATTGACCTATTTATCAACCAATGAAGGGTCAAGGGACAGATTACAATATCCAGTTGGAAGGTGCACTACTACATTTTTTTCCTTTAGGGGGGGTTGTATTTCGCCCCCAAAAGTGACCTACGAGGGGGTTTTGGCATTGGGGGCAGTTTTGGAAAAACAACCCCTAAAGGAACCGATGTTAAAAAATTTCCCTTTAAGGGAGGTTTTTAACGATATTGGAACCGTCCCCAAAAGTGAATTTTGGCGGCGGTTTGTGACCCCCCTCGTAGAGGTTTATAGAGGCATTTTTGAACCCCCCTTGTAGACCCCTTCATAAAGCCCTATGAGGGAGGTTTTGAACCCCCCTCGTAGATCCCTTCATAAATCCCTACGAGGGCGGTTTTGAACCCCCTTCATAGAGACATACAAGGGAATTTGTGAACCCCCCTCATAGATCCCATCATACCCTACAGAGGCAGTTTGTAATCCCCCTCGTAGAGTCCTGTAGGGGCGGTTTGGAACCCCCCTTGTAGAGTCCTATAGGGGTGGTTTGGAACTCCCCTCATAGATTCCTATAGGAACTAGTACATGTGCACATTTTTCCCACGGAAAATCGTTGCTATTGCAACACTTGTGCATTTCTATAGTGGCAAACATGATCCCATTTTTTCATGAAAACATTTTCGTCGCTGTAGCAACGCTTTGAAAGGTTCGTCGCTATGGCGATATGAGAGATATGAAACGTGGCGTGCATAAAATTTGTTTACAAAAACCAAACTATGCCGCTATAGCGACGAGTAACAGTTGTTATAGCGACAGTTATGCGTCGCTATTGTGAAAATCCTCATAGCAGATCTAAGAGCTCATGTTTAACTCACAAGAAAGATTAAGCAGGAAAATAGAAGAAGAGTGCAGAATGGAGCAACAAAACATATATGCAATAGAACTCAGATAGAAGCAGAATAAAATCACACTCATTCATTAAACATAATATGAACAATAAGTAATACAATGGAGAGGATTCGAATGCCAAGGTGGCAATTCGAATTAGCCTGCATGAACTGATCATCAGATGAGTAGAGTGTCATCAAAACACAAGTAACCATCAACCATGTGTCACACTGAGTCTAACTAGCTGTAGTAGGTGTAAATAATGCATGGAGCACCAATGGAGTGTGCATGAGGATCTAACTGGAGTCATGAGGAGCTAACTAGAGTCAAAATAGTCAATCTAGGCTCTCTGGAGGTCCATCAGAGTGTTTCAGTGAGTTAACGAGGCCATTTGTCCTTAAATCAGGGAACATATCCATAAATCAAGGAACTAACTGAAGTGTAACTGGTGGTAGGTGAGAGAAGGAACCTTTCACATGTGGTAGGTGAAAGGAGGGTGCATCATGCACTAGGAGGCTTAGAAGTGAACAGAAAGACTCTCCTAGGGCTAGCAAAATGGGGACTAGGTGCCGGAGGACACCATGCTGATGACTAGGATGCATGCATGCATGCAATTTCATGACTGCATGAAAAAATGCATGCATGATTGAAATGAAAAATAATGGAAATGCTGTTAGGACTAGGATGGAGTATAGTAATATCCTAACAGCTATAGCAACAGAACAGACTTACTTTGTGTTTACCCAACAATTCTTTTCCATCGCTATAGCAACAATTCCTCCTCGCTATATTCATAGTTACGTGTCTCTATAGTGACGGATAACACTTTATTGGTAATGTTTTTCCATGGCTATATCGATAGAATGTTCATCGCTATAGCCAAGAAACCGTTGCTATAGCGACATCCCGTCAAACATTTTGCGACGGATTTGCTATACTAGTGACAAAACATTTTGTCGCTAGTATAGCAAATCCGTCGCAAAATGTTTGATGGGACGTTGCTATAGCGACGGTTTCTTGGCTATAGTGACGAACATGAAGGTGAAAAACCCCGCAACTTCCTCAGAGATAAAATAATCCACAAACCAAGATCACAATGATCAAACCCAATAAGATGTCTCTAGTAGATGCTCCTCCTCCTCCACTAGTGCACCACTTTCTCTCTTAGCTATGAGAGCTTGAGAAGTGAGTGAATGAATAGAATGAGAGACACAACCTCTCTATTTATACACTGACTTGACCTACCAATAATCTAATAGGGCTGACTTGCTACTCAAGTCTAATAACCCAACCACATGACCTAACTAGGGTCGACCCCACACTGGTGGTCTAATAACCCATCAATACAAATGACGACACTTACAATGCAACTTGCGACACTTGCAAATACAAATGACAACACTTCCAATCAGAGGAATAATACATCTCTATTGGATATACAATAAAGTACAAATGTAATATACAAGTGAATATCTTTCGAAGTTACAAATACATCAACACTCCGTCTTAACAAGGAAGGTATTCTCTAGACACAGGTCATCAAAACATATTGGCGCAAGTCTTCAATTCTGGAGCTGGATCATCATCACTGGATCTCAGAGCATCATCATCATCACTACTGCTGCACCCGACATCTCAATCACTGGGCTATCTCTAAATTCTTCTCGTCATAGGAAGTTCTACAGAGCCATCCCTTTTTCATTCTGGTTGTAGTCCTAGCCTCCTGCAGCTCTTCATCATCACTGGCCATACTGTGGAATCCTCAAGACTTATTACGTGCATCAACAAAACCTAGCAACAACATCCAAGGACTGATTATGAGCTCACTGCTCAACCTATAGGATCTCCCAGGGAGCTATTACATGTGACCAAGCAAAACCTAGCAAGAGCATCCCAGGACTGATTAAGTTCCCAGCACAACCTGCAAGATCTCCTAGGGAGAAATTATATGCCACCAAGAAAAACCTAGCAAGAGCATCTCAGGACTGATTACGTTCCCCGCACAACCTTCAATATCTCCCAGGGAGAAATTATATGCCACCAAGCAAAACCTAGCAAGAGAATCCCAAGATTGATTATGTGCCTAGCACAACCTACAAGATCTCCCAGGGAGAAATTATATGCCACAGACAAAACCTAGAAAGATCATTTTCCAGATCTCCCAGGGAGCTATTATATTCCATCAAAAAAACCTAGCAAGAGCATCTGCAAACCTCCCAAGGTTCTATTATATGTCCCTCCAAGAAAAACCTCGAAAGAGCATTTTCCAAATTTCCCAAGGAGTTATTATATGCCATCGACAAAACCTAGCAAGAGCATCTGCAAACCTCCCATGTTTCTATTATATGCTTATATGCACAACCTATCCATGGCCATAGAGTATCAACCTGATACTCACCATACATCATCCTGATTTACATCATCACATGATCATCCTGATCATCATCACAGCATCGTCTTGATGCATATCATCCAGAGTATCGCCCTGATACTCATCACACATGATCATCCTGATCATCGTCACTGCATCGTCCTGATGCATGTCATCATACATGGTTCAACTGATCATACAAAGCATCCACTTGATGCATATCAAAGTAGTAACTGGAGCATCGTCCTGATGCTCATCACACAATGCTACATCCACTGCCATGGGAAGGATCCTCCTCTCACCATGCTTGGAATGGCTCCTGCAAATGTGTCCCATCACTTCTTCCTCGAAGTATATTCAATTTGAAGAACACCAAGCCTCTCTCTAAAGTACTCAAACTTCACTCTAGCTAGTGGTTTCGTCAACACATCTGCAACCTGCTCATCCGTCACAACATACAGGAGTTGTTGGTTGTGGAGCCAGATCTTCTAGTCTCATAGATGATATTGTATCAGCCGTGTTTGTACCCTAGTTTTATATGATATGTAGGTGGACTGTACACTCACCCCAGTGGGGTCCGGGTGCCAGCGGTCCCTTGGTGGGGGTTCAGGGGAAACGCCCCCGAAGAAAATTTTTGGGGCTGTTTTCGCCAGCTGTTTTGCGGGCCCATGGTTTTGGGTATCCCGTGGTATTTTCCCATTGTATTTACCTTATAAAAGAAAGACATTGTAATACGGCTAGGGTTGGTTGATGTATTAGGTTTTATGCATTGTAAAGATCTTTGAGATATGGAGAGAGACTGTGAAACAGAGAAGAGGAAGTGCAGCGGTTGTGCTACAGGTTGTATCCCTTCGACTTGCTGGACGGTAATAATAATAAGGACTGGAAAATTCAGTTTGGACGTAGCCCAAGTTGGGTGAACCACGATATATTTGTGTCTCTCTTGTAATGTGTATGTGTGATTATATTTGCATCTCTGTTTATTGTTATTGCTCTGCGATCCTGTTTTTCTAACAATTGGTATCAGAGCCAAAGGTCTATTTGGCAGTCAAACCCGTAGGAAGCTAGGGTTTCTGGTTCGAGTGGGAGCAATGGCAGAAGAAGGAAAGTTTAAGGTCGAGAATTTTAACGGCCAAAACTTCGGGTTATGGAAGACGCAAATGGAGGACTATCTGTACCAGAAGGATCTATTCCTATCGTTGGGAGGAAAAGAAAAGCAGTCGACGACTATGAAGGACGAAGAATGGGTGGTTCTTGACAGAAAGGCTCTGGGAACAATACGGTTGAGCCTGGCTTCGTCGGTGGCTTTCAATATCTCAAAAGAAATGACAACAGAGGGTTTGATGAAAGCATTGGGTAAGCTGTATGAAAAACCCTCGGCTTCCAACAAGGTATTTCTAATGAAGCGTTTATTTAATATGAAGATGTCTGAAGGTGGATCTGTTACTGATCATTTAAATGAGTTTAATATGGTTACAAATCAGCTAAGTTCTGTAAGTGTGAACTTTGATGATGAGTTTAGGGCTCTTCTAATCTTGTGTTCATTGCCAGAAAGTTGGAATAGCTTGGTCATTGCTGTAAGTAACTCTGTCTCTGGTTCAAACACCTTGAAATTTGATGATGTTATTGGTGTTATTCTTAGCGAGGAAATGCGAAGAAAAAGCACAGGTGAGACATCAGGTAATGCGTTGACCATGGCGAGTAGAGGAAGACAAAAGGAGAGAGGAAAGAGCCAAGGTAATCGTGGAAATTCTAAAACGGGCAGATCCAAGTCCAGACTGGGAAAGATAGAGTGCTGAAACTGTGGAAAGAAAGGACATCTGAAGAAAGACTGCAAATCTCTAAAGAAGAAAGGAGATGCACAGAAGGAAACTACCCAGGAAGCAAATGTAGCAGGTGATGTGTTACAAGATGCTTTGATTCTTGCATTAGATAATACTAGTGATTAGTGGGTAGTAGATTCAGGAGCTTCATGTCATGCTACACCCCATAGGAAATACTTTCATGTGTATGTTCCTGGCGATTTTGGACATGTTTTATTGGGTGATGATGAGCCATGTAAAATTGTTGGAATGGGTAAGGTATGGATAAAAGTTAAGAATGGAACTGATTGGTTGTTGAAAGATGTTAGGCACATTCCTTCTATGAAAAGAAATATGATCTCAACAGGACAGTTGGGAGATGGCGGTTGTCTATCTACGTTCGGAGAAAAGTGGTGGAAGATCACTAAAGGATCAATGGTGATAGCAAAAGGAGACAGAGTAGGTACGTTGTATTTATGTCCTCATAATACTGACCATTCTATCTCTTTAGCTTCCACAGGAACAGATACAGCATTGTGGCATCATAGGCTTGGACACATGAGTGAGAAGGGGATGCAGATTCTCCATTCAAGGAAGTTGCTGCCGGATTTGAAGCAGGTAAGTTTGGAATTCTATGAAAACTATGTTTATGGAAAACATAAGAGAGTCAGATTTCTCAGGGTTGGGAAACAAAAGAAGAATGAAAAATTAGAGCTTGTGCATACAGATGTATGGGGACCAGCTCAGGTACAATCTCTTGGTGGCTCTCATTATTATGTTACATTTATTGATGATGCAACTAGAAAAACTTGGGTTTATTGCATTAGACAGAAATATGATGTGTTTGCTACTTTTAAGAAGTGGAAATCTTTGGTTGAGAATGAGACAGGAAAAAGGTTGAAGTGTCTCAGATCTGATAATGGAGGTGAGTACTGCGGCAAGGAGTTTGATAGTTACTGTTCATACCATGGGATTCATAGAGAGAAGACAGTCCCAGGAACACCACGGGAAAATGGTGTGTCAGAAAGGATGAACAGAACGTCATGGAGCGTGCAAGGTGTATGAGACTGCATGCAGGGTTGCCCTTACAGTTTTGGGCGGATGTTGTAAATACTGTTGTTTATTTAATAAACAGAGGACCTTCAAGTGCTTTGGATGGTGGAATTCCAGAGGAAGCATGGACAGATAAAAAGGTAAAGTACTCATTTCTGAGAACGTTTGGTTGTGAAGCATTTGTCCATATTGATAAAGAAAATAGAACAAAGCTTGAAGCTAAATCCAAGAAATGTACCTTTATTGGATATGGGGTTGATGAATTGGTCATCGTTTATGGGATTATGAAAATAACAAAATCATCAGGAGTAGAGATGTGATATTCAATGAAAAGGTCATGTATAAAGATCAGTTGCAGGGAAAGAAACAGGAAAAAGAAAACACAGAGTACATAGTGCTGGATGAAATTAAAGAAAATGAGGTTCCAAAGGTGCCAGAAAATCAAGAGCAGCAGCAAGCACCTGAAACTCCAGCAACTGTAAGAAGATCTACCGGGTTAAGTAGACTCCCTGAACGATACTCTCCTTCAATGTATTATTTATTGATGACTGATTCTGGTGAACCAGAATGTTATGAAGAAGCAATGCAGGTGGAAACTAGAAAGAAGTGGGAGAAAGGCATGAATGAGGAAATGGACTCATTGGTAGGAAACCAGACTTGGGATTTGGTTCAGTTACCTACTGGTAAAAGAGAATTGCAAAACAAATGGATTTACAGGTTGAAGGAAGAAGAAGGAGGTAAGAAGCGGTACAAGGCCAGACTTGTTGTAAAGGGGTTTGCATAGAATAAAGGTATAGATTTTGATGAAATATTTTCTCCTGTTGTAAAGATGACTTCAATTAGGACCATATTAAGTCTAGTGGCGGTAGAAGATTTGCATCTTGAACAGTTAGATGTAAAAACAGCCTTCCTCCATGGGGATTTGGAGGAAGAAATATATATGCAGCAACAACAAGGGTATGAGGTCAAAGGTAAGGAGGATCTGGTATGCAGATTGAAAAAGAGCTTGTATGGCTTGAAGCAAGCTCCAAGGCAGTGGTATCTAAAGTTTGACAGGTTTATGACAGAACAAGGTTATAGTAGATGTCATTCTGACCACTGTGTTTATTTCAAGAAGCTAGACAATGGAAGATATATTATCTTGTTATTGTATGTGGATGACATGCTTGTTGCAGGGTCTGACATGCAGGATATAAATGTACTCAAAAGGAAGCTAGCTAATTCATTTGTGATGAAGGATTTGGGTGCTGCAAAGCAAATCCTTGGTATGAGAATAATGAGAGACAGGAAAAATCGCAAATTGACATTGTCTCAAAGTGAGTACATACAAAAGGTGTTGGAGAGGTTCAGAATGCAGAATGCAAAACCTGTAAGTACCTTTGGCTAGCCATTTTAGTATAAGTAAGGAAATGTGTCCCAAGACACAAGAAGAGACAGATTACATGTCCAAGGTTCCCTATCAATCAACAGTTGGCAGCTTGATGTATTCCATGGTGTGCACAAGACCAGATATTGCACATGCAGTGGGAGTTGTGAGCAGATATATGAACAATCCAGGTAAAGAACATTGGAAGGAAGTACAATGGATTCTCAGGTATTTGAGAGGTACTACCACTGAGGCATTATGTTTTGGAGGTTCAGACACTGTTCTACAGGCATATGTTGATGCAGATATGGCAGGTGACAAGGATAGCAGGAGGAGTACCACAGGGTATGTGTTTACTGTAGGTGGAACATCAGTAAGCTGGATTTTGAAACTACAGAAGGTTGTTTCACTTTCAACAACAGAAGCAGACTATGTTGCCATTACAGAGGCTAGTAAAGAGATGATTTGGTTGCAGAGGTTTATGGAGGAAGTGGGTAAGAAGCAGAAGGATAGCAGATTGTATAGTGACAGCCAGAGTGCCATTCACCTTGTAAAGAACTTATAATTCCATTCCAGGATGAAACATATACAGCTCAAGTACCATTTCATATGCTCTGTTTTGGAAGAAGAACTATTAAAGCTGGAAAAGATACATACTAGCCAAAATCCTGCAGACATGTTCACAAAGGTAGTGACCAGAGAGAAACTGAGTTCGTGCTCGGTTTCAGTTGGCCTTCTAGCATGAAGGTGAAGAGGAGAAATTTTCCAAGTCCAAGTCCAGCAAGTGCAGTAGCGGTGGAGTTGCTGTGATCAGTCTCCAAGTGGGAGATTGTTGGTTGTGGAGCCAGATCTTCTAGACTCATAGATGATATTGTATCAGCCGTGTTTGTACCCTAGTTTTATATGATATGTAGGTGGACTGTACACTCACCCCAGCGGGGGGGTGTGGGGGGGCATCGCCCCCCCACGGGGTTCCAGGGGGGACCATCCCCCCTGGCTGGGGGGTCCGGGTGCCAGCGGTCCCCCAGAGGGGGTTCGGGGGCAACGCCCCTGAAGAAAATTTTTGGGGCTGTTTTCGCCAGCTGTTTTGTGGGCCCATGGTTTTGGGTATCCCGTGGTATTTTCCCATTGTATTTCCCTTATAAAAGAAAGACATTGTAATACAGCTAGGGTTGGTTGATGTATTAGGTTTTATGCATTATAAAGATCTTTGAGATCAGGAGAGAGACTGTGAAACAGAGAAGAGGAAGTGCAGCGGTTGTGCTGCAGGTTGTATCCCTTCGACTTGCTGGACGGTAATAATAATAAGGACTGGAAAATTCAATGTGGACGTAGCCCAAGTTGGGTGAACCACGATATATCTGTGTCTCTCTTGTAATGTGTATGTGTGATTATATTTGCATCTCTATTTATTGTTATTGCTCTGCGATCCTGTTTTTCTAACAGGAGCTTCACTGCTCCTCTCTGCACCATATCCCTGATATAGTGATATTTGATCTCGATGTGCTTCAACCTGTCATGGAACACCAGGTTCTCAGACAACTTCACACAACTCTATTTCTCACAGAAGATACAGGTAGCATCCAACGGGAGATCAAATAACTCAGACAACAACTTCCTAATCCATACTGCATCACAACTATCTGAACAAGTTGCGACATACTCTGCTTCGACTGTACTTAGTGTTACGCAGAAATGCTTCCTTCTAAACCAAGAGATCACACTTGATCCCATACTGAAGCAGCACCCAGAAGTGCTCTTCCTATCTGCAGCACTGCTTGCCCAATATGAACCAACATAACCCTCCAGGTTAAACTTTTGATTCGCATCATACTTGAGCCCATAATCAATTATACCCTTTAGGTACCTTAGAATATGCTTTACAGCAACTAGGTGAACACCTCTGGGATCTGTTAGGAACTGGCTCAATGTGTTCACTGCAAAGCAAATATTCTGTCTCGTGTTCGTCATGTACATCAAGGAACCAATCATCTAACGATACACCGTGACATCAAACGGATCAGATGAAGCATCACACAGAAGCTTCAGGTTCGATGCCATAGGTGTGGCCATGGCCTTGTAGTCCATCATCTAGAACTGCTTCAGGATCTCTACTGCATACTTCCCTTGTCCAAGGAAGATCCCATCTACACTTTTCCACACCTCCATGCCTATAAAGTAGTGCATCATCCCAAAGTCCTTCATCTCGAACTCGGCAGCAAGCTTCCTCTTCGTGTCGGTAATCAACCTATCCTCACTTGTAACAAACAGGTCATCCACATACAAAAGTAGTATCACTGAATTGCCTTCCTCAGCCTTGTAGTAAAGGTTGGAATCTGCTTTACTCTTGGTAAAGCCCAAACTGGATAGAAAGCTGTCTATCCTCCCATACCAAGTCCTAGGAGATTGCTTCAAGCCATACAAGGATTTCTTCAACCTGCACACATATGACTCTTTGTCATGTGTCTCAAAACCAAGTGGCTGCTCCACATATACTTCCTCTTCGACTACATCATTCAAGAAAGATGCCTTGACATCCATCTGGTGTATCTTCCATTTCATCACTGCAGCCAGAGCAAGTACTGTTCTGATGGAAGTGTATCTAGATACAGGAGAAAAATTCTCTTCATAGTGTATTCCCTCTTTCTAGGAGAAGCCACGAGCTACAAACCTCTCCTTGTATTTCTCTATGCTACCATCTGCATCATGCTTGATCTTATAGATCCACTTGGAAGTCACAACAGACTTCCCTTCTGGTCTTGGGACCACATCCCAAACATCATTCTTCATGATCGACTGATATTCCTCGATCATGGAATCCTTTACTGTATCTCGGATCCTGGGAACTTCAGATTCTTCAATATCTTCAATAGATAGTTTTCTTGAACTTCGTTGCTGGAACAAATGTTGTAGTCCTTCTTTTGTAGGTGATTGTACACGATATTTCGTACAAGTCAAATTCAATTGCATGATTGTAAACTTCTCATAGTTTTCAGAACAAAATCTTACACATAAAAATATATATGTCATACAGTCATGCAATTATATTAGCCAATGCTTCAATACAACATTTATCCATATCTCGTAACTTTCTACATGCCTTCCATCTCTACCAGAACATTGTTAAGAGTTTGCACTACTCCCAACATGTTAGCAAAGAGGTTTCATTCTAGATAAGTAGCAATGGAATGTTGTACAGTGCCATAGGACACTTACCCATCATATGCATATTAGTAGTATACTGCTCATTAATGCAATTATTCTAATATGCATAATACACAAGCTAATTCTAGGAACATAAGTATATACATCATTGAACAACATTATTTAAACAATCAGATGTACAAGAAATGACAATTCAAATACTTATCTTTGTTTGTTTGTTGGGTGGACTCCCTCTCAGTCTTTGCTTCCTTGTAGGAACCACTCGAGTCCCTGATAGTGTGCACCTTAACCAATGCTGAAAATGGATGAGAGGTTCTTCCTTTCTGTAACTCCATTCTGTTGTGGGTTGTAAGGAGTGGTCAACTCCCTCTTAATCCCTGAATCCCTGCATAAATTCTTGAAGTCTTCTGAAGTGAATTCTCCACCATTGTCGGATCTAAAATTCTTGATCTTCTTTTTCAGTGTGGCTTTCTATCAAGGCCACTCAGAGAACTGTATGACATCAGACCATGTACATCGGAGTGGATAATTTCCAAGATTCCTTTTGCTTTGCTTTCACTGCTTGGAAATGCCTTCTTTGTGTTCTTTCCTTTTGCACATCCTTTGAAAATACCTTCATGCTTTGAATGGATTTCAAGAAGACCCTCTACTGCTTTTCTTGCTATTGGAAGTGCTCTATAGTGCACATGAGCAATCCTTCTATGCCAAAGTTCACTTGGATCCATGGATTCATGCACCATGGCATGTTCAGGTTTCCCCTTCAACTTGTACAATCCTCCCTCTTCCTCTCCAATCGCCATTGCATCATCTAGAGTCTTACCCTTTAGCCACATGAGTACTTGGCCATCTATAAATGCAACTCTCATTCCCTTTGCATCTAAAGATGATATGGAGAGAAGATTCTTCTTGAGTCCAGGTACATATAGAACATCTTGCATCTTCAAAGACTTCCTAGAGTCTAACTTGTAGGAGGATTCACCACTTCCTTTGATAGGATATTGATAGTCATCCCCAAGTTTCACCTTATGGGGTGACTCATGTTCAGATAGATCTACAAAGGATTATTTAAACCCAGTCATGTGTTTGGAAGCCCCACTATCAATAAGCCAATCATCACATCCATGAGAGATAGTACCTGTGAGAGCAGAGATTAGAACATATTCTTCTTCACTTGATGAGTCATCACTTTCTGCTCTATTTTTCTTCTTGGGAGGTTCATCATCTTCAGCGGCATGAGCATGATATATTTTTTTGTTTCCCTTCTTTTTATTGGTGTTGAAATCTCTTTTGCTCTTTGGACAATCTCAGGCAAAGTGTCCCTTCTCGTTACATGTGAAGCATCTACCATGAGAAGTATCTTTAAAGTTCTCCCTTTGTGTATGGTGAGAAGATTTCTTATGAGATCTCTCCCTTTTGAACTTACTCTTATTGGCATGTGCTGTGAGAGCTTGATCTTAATTCCCCATCTTTTCTTCTTGGGCCACAAGCCTTGCTTCTTCTTGTGAACATTCCTCCCATAGTCTACTGAAGGAGATTAGTTTCCTTCTTGCATAGATTCCTTGGATGAAGGAGTCCCATGACCTAGGTAGGCCATTCAAAGTGGTCATTACAATTTCACCATTCTCCACTACTTCGTCCACAACTTCAAGTTGTTCCTTGATTTGAGAGACTTTAGAAAAGTAGGATTGAATGGTCTCTCCATTTTGAAGCTTTGCCCCTTTCAATTGGTTCCGCAGAGTCATCTTCCGATTTATGTTCTTTCCTTCAAACAACTTGGCCAAGGAGTCAAACATATCCTTAGGTGTCTTTAGGGAAGACACATGGGGTATGAGATGGTCTTTGATAGAATCAACAATTATTCTCTTAGCCTTGACCAAGTTCTTCTTATGTAAGGCTTTAGCCTCATCTCCCTCTGGAACTGGAACCTCTTCCTTTATGTAGTTGTCCAACTCATTCTCTTCTAGGATTTACCCAATCCTATACTTCTAGGTTCGGAATTTATCAGCCCCTTCAAGCTTATCCTCAAGCTTGGTGTGGTGAGACATCTTAAAGAGTACTTCAAATGGAAATAGAAAAGATTTAGGTCTTCCCACTTGATTTGCTGAAAACTGGATTTGGAGCTGGATTAGGGTTTGACAGAGAAACCCTAAAAATTCAAAATTTGAATTCCAAACTTCTAAAAGGATATAAAGATGTGCCTTGCTGAGATGGTCAAGCTGGTATACTTAGAATTTGAAATATGCAAAATTTTCACCCCTCAAAATTGCTTTTGAGATTTTTGGATTCACTGGACAAGACCCCAAACTAGGGTTTGATTTTCCTGGAGCTTCACCCAACCAAAAAGTTCGATCCAAAGCTCTAAACTTCAATTTTTCAGAGGAGCTTCCATCCATGGTTTCAGATTTTAGAATTTCCAATTTTTGCAGAAACCCTAAGTTTTAGGTCAAAACTGAAAATGCTCAGAATTGAATTTTGTCTCGACAGAAAGATGCACCCTTCCAAGGAGAGTCAATCTAGCCTCCTGCCTTTGATGATATGTGGAGAGAAACCCAAATATTAAGAATCCCTACCTTCCGCAGCTGCATAGTTCCTTCTTCTTAGGTCAGCTCTGATACCATGTTAATTTTTCGATAACTTCATTCCATTATCATTCAGGATCACTAAAAGAATAACATGTATATCATATCAATCATAGACACAAAAGAAATCACACAAGATACACAGAGTTTCACCGGGGAAAACGAAGAAGGTGAAAAACCCTGCAACTTCCTCAAAGATAAAATAAGCCACAAACCAAGATCACAATGATCAAATGCAATAAAATGTCTCTAGAAGATGCTCCTCCTCCACTAGTGCACCACTTTCTCTCTTAGCTATGCGAGCTTGAGAAATGAGTGAATGAATAGAATGAGAGACACAACCTCTCTATTTATACACTGATTTGACCTGTGAATAATCCAACAGGGCCGACTTGCTACTCAAGTCTAATAACCCAACCACATGGCCTAACTAGGCCCGACCCCACACTGGTGGTCTAATAACCCATCAATACAAATGACGACACTTACAATGTAACTTGTGACACTTGCAAATACAAATGACGACACTTCCAATCATAGGAATAATAAATATCTGTTGGATATACAATAAAGTACAAATGTAATTTACAAGTGAATATCTTCCGAAGTTACAAATACATCAACAGAACATTCCATTGCTATAACCATGGAAAAACGTTACCGGGTAACCCTATATTAAGTGATTTCCATTGCTATAGCAATGGGTCTAAGTTTTAAAAAAAAGATTAAAATGGTGGAAAGGTGTTTGAATGATAAAGTCTAAACCATTGCTATGCTTGGTTGTTAAATTCTAAACATGTTATTTAGAAGAATGCTACAATATTAATCACAAAACAATGTTGATTGTGATATTTGGTAGGGTAATGCCATATACTTGTTAGAATTTGTTCACAAACACTCATGTCCACCAAGATTTCCGAAGACTATATGATATAATATATATATTTAAGTGACTAGAGCTGACTACTTCTCTTATATTGTATATATTGGTTAAAGAGTAATACTAATTTAAGTATAGGTGTTACCTGTGGGTATTCATGACTCATGAGTACTATTTTGGAGATTGTAACAATGATGTAGTAGGACCTGCTACCAATGACTAGGACTAGACATCTAGGTATCCATTATTTATTACAGAAGTCACATATTGCAAAAAACTATGTTGATCACTAAGAACAAGGATTGGTACCTACAAGTGCAAGGTAAATTTTTCCATCTTCATTGATTATATTGATGAACTAGAGTTTGATGTCATTCCAGTGGGATGTGTGTGGCATGATGTGTTGATGTAATTGTAACTTAGGAATGTATTTCACCTATGTATATTGTACTCCTATAAAGATGTTATTATTCCTCTATATGGAAGTGTCGTCATTTGTATTGACAAGTGTCGCAAGTGTCGCAACTTGCATGTGATGGGTTATTAGACCACCAAGTGTGGGGTCGACCCTGATTAGTATTACCATGGGTTATTAGACTGAGTTAGACAAGTCATCCCTGCTAGTTTATTAGGCAGGTCAGGTCATGTATAAATAGAGTATGGGAGGCACTCTATTTGATCACTTCATTATTCACTTCTACACTCTCCAGAAAGTGGTGCATAAGTGAGGAAGGAGGAGTAGCTGCTAGGAGGACTATCTCTTGTACTTGGGTTGTATCATTGCTGTTTCTATCTCTGAGGAAGTTGTGGGGTTTTTCACCTTTATGGTTTTCCCCAGTGAAACTCTATGTGTCTATTGTCTCATGTGATTGCTTGTTGTGATTGATATGCTTGATATGTTGTACATGTTATTGTCTCAGTAAAGATCCTAGAGTATATTGAATTAATGCTAAAAAGTTAACATGGTATCAGAGCTAACCTGAGAAGAAGACATTATGTAGTTGCGGAAGCTAGGGATTCTTTTTTATTGGGTTTCTCTTCACACATATTGAAAGGAAGTAGGGTATTTTGACTCTCCTCAGCAAGGCGCATCTTTATGTCCAATCAGAATTCAATTCTGGGCACTTTCATTTTTGGCCCTAAAAATTAGGGTTTCCACAAAAATAGGAATTTTTGAATTCTGAGACCATAGCTGGAAGCTCCTTGGAATAATAGAAGTTTATAGCTTTGGATCGAACTTTTTGGTTTGGTGAAGCTCCAAGAAACGCAAACCCTAATTCAGGGTCCTCCCTAGTGAATCCGAGAGATTGAAAAGCATTTATGAAGGGTGAAACTTTGCAGTTTTCAATTTTTGAGTATACTAGGCTGATCAACTCATCAAGGTGCATCTTTCTATCCTTTCAAAAGTTTGAAATTCACATTTTGAATTTTTAGGGTTTCTCTAACAAACCCTAATCTAGCACCAGATCCAAATTTTTGCAAATCAAGTGGTAAGACCTAAATCTTTTCTATTTTCATTTGAAGTACTCTTTAAGATGTCTCACCACACCAAGCTTGAGGATAAGCTTGAAGGGGCTGATAACGTCCAAGCATGGAAGTATAGGATTGGGTTAATCCTGGGAGAAAATGAGTTGCACACTTACATAAGTGAAGAGGTCCCTGTCCTAGAGGGAGAAGAGGCTAAGGCCTTACATAAGAAAAACTTGGTCAAGGCAAAGAGGATCATTGTTGATTCTATCAAAGACCATCTCATACCACATGTGTCATCTCTGAAGACACCCAAGGAGATGTTTGATTCCCTGACCAAGCTCTTTGAAGGAAAGAACATAAATCGGAAGATGACCCTGCGGAACCAATTGAAAGGGGTAAAGCTTCAGAATGGAGAGACCATTCAATCCTATTTCTCTAAGGTCTCTCAAATCAAGGAACAACTTGAAGCTGTGGATGAAGTAGTAGATAATGGTGAGGTTGTCATGACCACATTGAATGGCCTACCTAGGTCATGGGACTCCTTCATCCAAGGAATCTGTGCAAGAAGGAAGTTGATCTCATTGAGTAAACTATGGGAGGAATGCTCACAAGAAGAATCAAGGCTTGTGGCTAGAGAAGAAAATATGGGAAATGAAGATCAAGCTCTCACAGCACACACCAAGAAAGGAAGGTCAAAGAGGGAGCATTCTCATGCCAAGAAATCTTCACACCACCATCAACATAAAGACAAGAAAGATCTGAGATGATTCACATGTAATGAGAAGGGACACAATGCTTCAGATTGTCCTAAGAACAAAAAGAACAACAACAACAACTTCAACAAAAGGAAGAAGAACAACAAGAAGAGATATCATGCTCATGCTACCGAGGATGATGAACCTCCCAAGAAGAAGGCTAGAGCAGAAAGTGATGACTCATCTAGTGAACATGAATATGTTCTAATCTCTGCTCTCACAGGTACTATTTCTCATGGATGTACTGGTTGGCTTATTGATAGTGGGGCTTCCAAACACATGACTGGGTTTAAATATTTTAAAAAAAAATCTATCTGAACATGAGTCACCCCATAAAGTGAAACTTGGGGATGATTATCAATATCCTATCAAGGGAAGTGGTGAAGCCTCCTACAACCTAGACTCTGGGGAGTCTTTGAAGATGAAAGATGTTATATATGTACCTGGGCTCAAGAAGAACCTACTCTCCATATATGCATTGGATGAAAAAGGCATAAGGGTTGCATTCATAGATGGCCAAGTCCTAATGTGGCCAAAGGGTAAAACTATAGATGATGCAGTAGTGATTGGAGAGCAAGAGGGAGGATTGTACAAATTGAAGGGACAACCTGAACATGCCATGGCACATGAATCCATGGAGCCAAGTGAACTTTCGCATAGAAGGATTTCACATGTGCACTATAGAGCACTACCAATTGCAAGTAAATATGTAGAGGGTCTTCTTGAAATCAAGACAAAGCATGAAGGGGTTTGCAAAGGATGTGCAAAAGGAAAGGACATTAAGAAGGAATTTCCAAGTAGTGAAAGCAAAACTAAAGGAATCTTGGAAATTATCCACTACGATGTATGTTGTCCGATGTCATCTAGTTCTTTGAGTGGGTATGTATACTATGTCTCCTTCATTGATGATTTCTCTAGGAAGACTTGGGTTTATTTCTTAAAGAACAAAGATGAAGTGTTTGATAAGTTCAAGGAATTCAAAGCCTTGATGGAAAATCAAACTGATAAGAAGATCAAGACCTTCAGATTGGACAATGGCGGAGAATTCACTTCAGGTGATTTCAAGAATCTATGCAGTGATTCAGGGATTGAGAGGGAGTTGACTACTCCCTACAATCCACAACAAAATGGAGTTGCAGAAAGGAAGAATAGAACAATCATTGAAGCAACATGGGAAATGCTGCATGACCAGGATCTTCCTATGCATCTTTGGGAAGAAGCAACTAGGACAGCTGTATATGTGTAGAACAGAACACCTCACAAGATATTGGACAATAAGACACCAGAAGAGGTCTTCTCTGGTAAGAAACTTGAAGTCAACCATCTTAGAATATTTGGTTGTCCAGTATATACACATGTTCCAAAGGAAAAGAGGACAAAGCTAGATCCTTCAGGAAAGAAGGGCATCTTTGTAGGGTACAGTGAAAGCTCGAAGCTTACAGAATATACTTTCCAGGGTTCAAGAAGATTGATGTCAGCAAGGATGTAACATTTGATGAGGAATCAACTTACATCAAATCAAAGGAGGCACCTATTGAAGATCATGAAGAACCAAAGGAAAACATATTCCAAGACACCATCATGACTGAATCAATTCCAGAAGCAGATCGTGAAGTTGAAGATCCACAAGAACCTGTAGATCCACCCCGTGAGAAGAATTCTCACAAGTGGAAACTTGCATGGGATAGAGAGCTCATTCAAGATGCAGAAAGATATGGCATTCCAGAAGAAGAACACAGAGAAAGGAAGAGGACTAGATCACATACCAGTTATGTTGCCCTACTCTGTGGTATTATGAACAAAGAACCTTCCAGTTATGAAGAAGCAGCGAAAAGGAAAGAATGGAAGGATGCCATGGTCAAGGAATACCGGTCGATCATGAAGAATGATGTTTGGGATGTAGTCCCAAGACCTGAAGGGAAGTCTATTGTGACTTCCAAGTGGATCTACAAGATCAAGCATGCTGCAGATGGCAGCATAGAAAAATGAAAAGCAAGATTTGTAGCTCGTGGCTTCTCCCAGAAAGAGGGAATAGACTATGAAGAAACTTTTGCTCCTGTAGCCAGGTACACTTCCATCAGATCAGTACTTGCTCTGGCTACAGTGATGAAATGGAAGATACACCAGATGGATGTCAAGACAGCTTTCTTGAATGGTGTAGTCGAGGAGGAAATGTATGTGGAGAACCCACTTGGTTTTGAGACACATGACAGGGAGTCATATGTGTGCAGGTTGAAGAAAGACTTGTATGGCTTGACGCAAGCTCCTAGGACTTGGTATGGTAGGATAGACAACTTTCTATCCAGTTTGGGCTTTACTAAAAGTAAAGTAGATTCCAACCTTTACTACAAGGTTGAGGAAGGAAATCCTGTGATACTACTTCTGTATGTGGATGACCTGTTTGTTACAGGTGAGGATGGATTGATTGTCGATACCAAGAGGAAGCTTGATGCCGAGTTCTAGACGAAGGAATTGGGGATGATGCACTATTTTCCAGGCATGGAGGTGTGGCGGAGTGCAGATGGGATCTTCCTTGGACAATGGAAGTATGCAGTAGAGATCCTGAAGAGGTTCGGGATGATGGACTGTAAGGCCATGGCCACACCTATGGCATCCAACCTGAAGCTTTTGTGTGATGCTTCATCTGAGTCGGTTGATGTCATGGTGTATCATTAGATGATTGGGTCCTTGATGTACCTGACGAACACAAGACTAGATATTTGCTTTGCGGTGAACACATTGAGACAATTCCTAATGGATCCCAGAGGTGTTCACCTAGTTGCTGTAAAGCATATTCTGAGGTACCTGAAGGGTACAATTGATTATGGGCTCAAGTATGATGTGAATCAAAAGTTTAACCTGCAGGGTTATGTTGATTCGGACTGGGCAGGCAGTGCTGCAGATATGAAGAGCACCTGTGGGTGTTGCTTCAGTATGGGATTAGGTGTGATCTCTTGGTTTAGCAGGAAGCAATCCTGCATAGCACTGAGTACAGCCGAAGCAGAGTATGTTGTAGCTTGTTCGGCTAGTTGTGAGGCAGTATGGCTCCGGAAGCTACTGTTTGAGTTATTTGATCTCCTACTGGAGGCTATTGGTATCCTTTGTGACAACCAGAGTTGTGTGAAGTTGTCTGAGAACTTAGTGTTCCACAACAGGTCGAGTACATTAAGAGAAAATATCACTATATCAGGGATATGGTGCAAAGAGGAGCAGTGAATCTCATGTATGTTGTGACGGATGAGCAGGTTGCAGATGTGTTGACGAAACCACTAGCCAAAGTGAAGTTTGAGTACTTCAGAGAGAGGCTTGGTGTTCTTCAAATTGACGACACTTCGAGGAAGAAGTGATGGACACATTTGCAGGAGCCATTCCAAGCATGGTGAGAGGAGGATCCTTCCCATGGCTGTGGATGTAAGCATTGGATGATGAGCATCAGGACAATGCTCTAGTTACTGTATTTGTATATGCATCATGTTGGATGATTTGATCAATTTGATCATGTATTTGTATATGCATCATGTTGGATGCTTGATATGTTCAGTTGGATTATGTATTTGTATATGTATCAGGTGGATACATTGTATGATCAGGTGGATCATGTATTTGTATATGTATCAAGTGGATACATTGTATGATCAGGTGGATCATGTATTTGTATATGTATCAGGTGGATATATTGTATGATCAGGTGGATCATGTATGATGATATGTATCAGGTAGATACTTGGTATGCATAAGGTGGATGCATTGTATGATCAGGATGATCATGGATGACGAGATTCAGGATGTTGCTCTAGATGATATGCATCCGAATGATGCTATGATGATGATCAGGATGATCATATGTGATGATATGTATCAGGTGGATACATTGCATAATCAGTTGGATTATGAGTGGTGACTCCGAAGACACAGATGCACAGAGCCTTTCCGACATGGTGATAGATGTGTTCTCCCATGTGCGTTGATGTAAGTGCAGAGCCTTTTCGACATGGTGGTAGATGTGTTCTCCCATGTGCGTTGATGTAAGTGCAGAGCCTTTTCGACATGGTGGTAGATGTTTTCTTCCATGTGCATTGATGTAAGTGCAAATCCTTTCCGACATGGTGGTAGATGTGTTCTCCCATGTGCGTTGATGTAAGTGTAGAGCCTTTTCGACATGGTGTTAGATGTGTTCTCCCATGTGCGTTGATGTAAGTGCAGAGCCTTTCCGACATGGTGGTAGATGTGTTCTCCAATGTGCATTGATGTAAGTGTAGAACCTTTTCGACATGGTGGTAGATGTGTTCTCCCATGTGCGTTGATTTAAGTGCAGAGCCTTTCCAATATGGTGGTAGATGTGTTCTCCCATGTGCATTGATGTAAGTGCAGATCCTTTCCGACATGGTGGTAGATGTGTTCTCCCATGTGCATTGATGTAAGTGTAGAGCCTTTCCGACATGGTGGTAGATGTGTTCTCCCATGTGCGTTGATGTGAGTGCTGAGCCTTTCACGAATGGTTGAAGTGTGTCTTCCCATGCCGGTGAGTGTAATGTCGTATTGTGTGCATCTGGACTATGCTTCGTAGACGATGAGATGATCAGTATGATCATGAGTATTAGTATGATACTCCATGGCCGTGGATAGGTTGTGCAGTTACATGTAAAAGATTCTGGGAGATCTGATAGGTTGAGCAGTATGCTTGTAATCAGTCCTGGGATGATCTTTTGAGGTTTTGCTTGACGCACGTAATTAGTCTTGGGATATACAGTATGGCCAGTGATGATGAAGACCTACAGGTGGTGGGCCTACATCTAGCATGAAAAAGGGCTGGTTCTGTAGAACTTCCTATGATGAGTAGATTGGATATTGATTGAGATAGCAGCAGCAATGACGATGACAATGATCCAGTGATGATGATTCAGAGAAGAAGACTTGTGCTAGCAGATATGTGTCGAGAAATACCTTCCTAGTTAAGAGGGAGAGTTGATGTAATTGTAACTTAGGAATGTATTTCACCTATGTATATTGTACTCCTATAGAGATGTTATTATTCCTCTATACGGAAGTGTCATCATTTGTATTGACAAGTGTCGCAACTTACATGTGATGGGTTATTAGACCACCAAGTGTGGGGTCGGCCCTGATTAGTATTACCATGGGTTATTAGATTGAGTTAGACAAGTTGGCCCTGCTAGTTTATTAGGCAGGTCAGGTCATGTATAAATAGAGTGCAAGAGGCACTCTATTTGATCACTTCATTATTCACTTCTACACTCTCCAGAAAGTGGCGCACAAGTGAAGAAGGAGGAGTAGCTGCTAGGAGGACTATCTCTTGTACTTGGGTTGTATCATTGCTCTTTCTATCTCTGAGGAAGTTGTGGGGTTTTTCACCTTTATGGTTTTCCCCAGTGAAACTCTGTGTGTCTATTGTCTCATGTGATTGCTTATTGTGATTGATATGCTTGATATGTTGTACATGTTATTCTCTCAGTAAAGATCCTAGAGTATATTGAATTAATGCTCAAAATTAACATAATATTGGAGTCTTGACAAAGAATACCTATGGGATAGTGATGTGATATATCAAGGACACCTAAACTAGTATAGTCATGTTAAGGACATCCAAGCTTACTCAATGACAAGATTGAAAGATCCAACACACTCAATGCTCAATTTAGCTATAAATCACAATAGATTAATCAAAGCCTTGACATAGTTTTCTTTGTTCATCATGCAACCCATGAAAGAGGAAGGAGAAATTTTTTTCAATCAGGTGCACCATGACCTTGACGCCTCTTCACCAACATATCCAAGATTTCAACTAGACAAGTTATTAGACCAAAATCAATTGGACAAACAACGCAGCGTTATTCCTAGCTATTCCAACAACTGCATCAAATGCCTTGAAGAAACACAATTAAGCACTCCATTAATTTAAAAGGAGATGTTATTTTAAATGAGGCTTTGCACAAAACTTTGTTGTTGGAAAATGAAGAAATCAATAGGTGGATACAAGAGTTTTTATACAAAGACCACTTTCAACCTAGCTTGTCCCTTTATGGATCCACCATTACTCTTTCTCCATCGAATGATGCCACATGGAGAATTTTTTTCCACTATCCACTCTTGAACAAAATCTCTATCAAGAATATATATTCATTGTTTTGTGTCAACAACTCGGTTAGTTAATTTCAAGGAGCTAAGTAGTTTAGCAAGATCAATTTGAAGTTGGGTTAACGCCAAAGTTGTATCAAGCCAAAAGATGCATGGAAGACAACCTTTAAGACAAGGTAAGGATTGTTTGAATTATCATTGTTGTCATTTGGACATAGTAAATGCCCCTATAGCATTCATAAGATTGATGAATGAAGTGTTGAGGCCATATCGTTTTTCATTGGTGAACGTGTAACTAGCCAATATATTTGGAACTATGCCTATTGAGTCATTGCCCCTACTAGTTGTCAATATATCTCCAGATAAATCTATTGATACCGACTCCCAAAAATCCATTGATATTAACTCCCATGATTGACTCATTACTAGGAGTGGACTATACTTGCTCAACTTTCAATTTGTGGCATTAATATGATACAAAGGGAACAATTTTTAACAAAATTTGCTACCATTTGTGCAATCTTTGGTTAGTAAGAATGCCTTCTTTAAATTGGATAATATCTTCTCCACTGTAATGTGTCGTGAAATCTTGGAATGATGTGTCTCTAGCAACAATTGTAGTTTGTGACCTCTCACTGAATGTAAACTTGTACAAAATCCCGTCTTTCTAAAGATGTTCACGGAACTCTGCATTTGATTGGGTCATCAAAATGTTATGTAGTATTACATATATATTCATGTGACGTCTGAAAAATGGTATATATCCATAATTCTAGAAAAATCATTTCTAAATATTGATACACAACAATATACAACAAATGCCTCACCTGGATCCCTGCCATAAACACTTGCATAAACTGAAATGTTGGGAGTAAATAAAATTGTACTGTGTTGGAAACCAATGTTGGCATTGATGTCAAAAGGATGATTTGTTGAAGTTGCAACTCATTGTTGATGTCCATTTTTGTCATCGTTTTTTGTCATTAAACATGCTCTGTCGGCACTACTTTTGTCATTTTTAGCGTATTAATTCATACTTCTTGCCATTTAGACCGTTAATCAAACCCAAGTATGAAATTATTCGAATATCACACAAATCTTGATTAATTATCATCATATTATGGTTTATTAACATTAATTTAACGTTTCTCGACCTGCTTGGAAAATAGATTTCGTTCTGCAGGCTACGGGTTTCAAATGGACCTTCATTCAGATGCGCGTTCACGCTGAAGACGCCCAGCTGCATTCGGACCATTGTTCAACCCTCCGTTTGCACCATTGGATTCGTTTGTTGGAATATCCGAGGCATTAAAGAAAAAAACGGTGACATGGGTTCTGTTGGCAACGTGTCCCTCATGGTGTGTGAGCCCTTGTTCTAGAAGATCCGTGCTCCTATCCGCCCAGCTTGACAATGCATCCTTTGTCCACGTCAAAGCAAATCAACGCACAACTGCTCGCGTGAAGAGAACCAACGCCCACAGAATCAGGAAGACAGCCTATGCATTTTCATGAACCATCCTGACTTATTATGTGCGTCAAGCAGGCATGGTATGGATTTTATGGCATTTATGACACTTGTTGCACTTGCGAAGCTAGGGCTTGATATAGAAAAAACCGGTCATCGTAGAACTTTCGCTATAAATTCATTTTGGTGAGGTTTCAGGAACTGAAAATATTACAAGTCGAAGATAAGATCCCCATGTACCTTGTGTCCGAAGGAGAGATTCTAATTCGTTGTACTTTCATACTTATGATCTATACAATATAGGGTTTCTGCCTCTTGCAGATCTCAGTCATAAACAGGTGACCTAGGAAAAAAGGTCATAATGTGGGCTAGGAAGCTCCAACTAAAAATTCGTAAAATGTGACAAGTAGGGCATGGACTGTACTTTCACAACCCAAAGTTTTAGAGGCCGAAAGTGAACCAGTGACACGTGGCACTCTGTACAAGTTCACTCTCCTGTTTTATCCCATAAACAGGTCACATTGCGACACTAGGCATAACTCTCTCTCAGAGAATCCAATTGAGGTCAGACTCGTGGGATTGGAAATATGACAAGTCGGGCTACCAAAGGTAGAAGTTTCAGACCCTATGGATTCGTAATTTCATAGTTACACTAGAAACAATCAGGTGCTTATTTCTGTCAAAACATAATTGGATTTTGAGCACCTTCATTCATGGCTCGAGGAATTAGGGTTTCGGAGAAAGTTGAAATTTTTGTAATCAGAGACCACGACTGAATGCTACTCATCAATATCAAAATTTAGAGACCAAGTTCAAATTTTTTGGTTGGGCAGAAGGTCGGGCTTGATCAAACCCTAGTTCGGGACTTTGATCGGAAAAGTGGAAAATTAGGGCTTCTGCAAAAGTTGGAATTTTTGAAGTCTGTGACCACGACTGGAAGCTCCTCAGAAAAATAAAATTTTAGAGCTTTGGATCGAACCTTTTGGTTGGGAAGAAGGGTGGGCTTTATGAAAACCTAGTTTGGGATCCTATCCAAAAGATCCAGAAGTTTCAAAGGCAATTTTGAGGGGTGAAAACTTTGCAGTTTTCAAATTCTGAGTATACCAGCAGGATTAGCTCATCAAGGCACATCTTTCTATCCTTTCAGAAGTTTGAAATTCAAAGTTTGAATTTTTAGGGTTTCTCTAACAAACCCTAATCCAACTCTAGATTCAATTTCTGCAAATCAAGTGGATTGGGTTAATCCTAGAAGAGAATGGATTGGTCACCTACATAAGTGAAGAAGTTCCAGTTTCAGAGGGAGATAAGGCTAAGGCCTTACATAAGAAGATTACAAGCAATCTCGACAGGTATGACTTATCTAGGTATGTTTCGAGATCTGTTCATGATTAATTTTATGGTATGTTTGTCTTCATTAAGGTTAGTACAATCTTGATTAACTTTAGACTTGTTGTATCACCTTAATAAAATTATGAATGCATGATAGAAGATATTCATTGATTAGGGTTTTGACACTTATGATTGTACTAATGCATTGTGGTGTTGTATGAGGTTGATGTTGTCCGCTAACATGAAAGGTACATCAAGAAAGACAAATCATGTTCTAGTTCAAGAACATATGACCATGGTGACATGAAGACAAAGGTTCATCCATTTCTATGGATCACATAGAAGATCTACTTACGAGGTACGTATAACTTGGTTCTATAATGGTTAACCTATGAGATATGCAGGTTACTAGCACAAGTCATTGAAGAGAACAAGAAGACATTATGCGGGTATGTTAGACATAACTAGCTAGCATGCTAATCCAGGTATGTTTTTCCTATATCAAGTTAGAATCCTACCTTGTGTTAGGATCTCTCATATAAGTATACATGGAATGATTGATAATGATTATTCATTGAAGTTAGTAATCATGGGTTTAGGCATATTATGCTTCTTACTTTGATTGATGATATGACTAACCAGAAAATTCCTTTGGTCAAATAAGAATATGCATGAGTAAAAGAAGTATTCCCTGAAACCTTGAATACTAATGTTTATAATATGTGTTTGAAATGATTATGACTATACATGTTTAATATTATTGTGTTTTGATTATACTAATGAATGTATGATTATGTATGAGATCTCGAGGGTAACACAATGATGATACCAGTAAACATGCATAGTGATCAAGGATGGATATAAGTTCAAGGACAGGTAATCCAGAAAGAAAAGATCAAGAGGGAGCACACTCCAGTAGTTTCTGCAAGGATGCATATATTCAGAGGGAGTCAACCACTTCTCACAATCCACATCAGAATGGAGTTGCAGAAAGGAAGCAAAGACTAAGAGGGAGTCAACCCAACAAAAAAACAAAGATAAGTATTTGAATTATCATTTCTTGCATATTTGATTGTTTAATACTATTCAATGATGTATATACTGATGTTCCTAGAATTAGGCTGTGTATTTTGGCATATTAGAATAATTGCATTAATGAACAGCATACTACTAATATGGATGTAATGGGTAAGTGGCCTATGGTATTGTACAACATTCCATTGCTAGTTATCTAGAATGAAACCTCTTTGCTAACATGCTGAGAGTAGTGCAAAACTCTTAACAATGTTTTGGTAGAGATTGGAAGGCATCTAGGAAGTTACAGGATATGGATGAATGTTGTATTGAAGCATTGGCTAAAATAATTGCATGATTGTATGACATATTTCTTTATGTGTAAGAATTTGTTCTGAAAACTATGAGAAGTTTCTAATCATGCAATTTAACTTGTTTTGTAGGAAAGATCGTATACGAGCACCTACAAAAGAAGGACTACAACATTTGTTTCAGCAACAAAGTTACCTATTGAAGATATTGAATATATTGAATTTCCCAGGATTCGGGAAGAATTCCATGATCAAAGAGTACCAGTCGATCATGAAGAATGATGTTTGGGATGTAGTTCCAAGACCTGAAGGGAAGTTTGTTGTGACTTCCAAATGGATCTATAAGATCAAGCATGCTACAGATGGTAACATAGATAAATACAAAGCAAGATTTGTAGCTCGTGGCTTCTCCCAGAAAGAAGGGATAGACTATGAAGAGACTTTTGCTCCTGTATCCAGATACACTTCCATCAGATTAGTAGTTTCTCTGGCTGCAGTGATGAAGTGGAAGATACACCAGATGGATGTCAAGACAGCTTTCTTGAATGGTGTAGTCGAGGAGAAATTGTATATGGAGCAACCACTTGGTTTTGAGACACATGACAGAGAGTCATATGTGTACAGATTGAATAAAGCCTTGTATGGCTTGAAGCAAGCTCCTAGGACTTGGTATGGTAGGATGGACAATTTTCTATCCAGTTTGGGCTTTACCAAGTGTAAAGCAGATTCCAACCTTAACTACAAGGTTGAGGAAGGAAATCCATTGATACTACTTTTGTATGTAGATGACCTATTTGTTACAGGTGAGGATAGATTGATTGCCGACATGAAGAGGAAGATTGTTGTCGAGTTCAAGATGAAGGACTTGGGGATGATGCACTATTTTCTAGGCATGGAGGTGTGGCAGAGTGCAGATGGGATCTTCCTTGGACAAGGGAAGTATGCAGTAGAGATCCTGAAGAGGTCCGGGATGATGGACTGCAAGGCCATGGCCACACCTATGGCATCGAACCTGAAGCTTCTGTGTGATGCTTCATCTGATCCGGTTGATTTCACTATGTATCATCATATGATTGGGTCCTTGATGTACCTGACGAACACGAGACCAAATATTTGCTTTGCGGTGAACACATTGAGCCAGTTCCTGACAGATCCGAGGACTGTTCACCTGGTTGTTGTAAAGCATATTCTGAGGTACCTGAAGGGTACAGTTGATTATGGGCTCAAGTATGATGTGAATCAAAATTTTAACCTGCAAGGTTATGTTGATTCAGACTGGGCAGGAAGTGCTGCAGATAGGAAGAGCACTTCTGGGTGTTGCTTCAGTATGTGATTAGGTGTGATCTCTTAGTATAGCAGGAAGCAATCCTGCGTAGCACTGAGTACAACCGAAGCAGAGTATGTTGCAGCTTGTTCGGCTAGTTGTGAGGTAGTATGGCTCTAGAAGCTATTGTTTGAGTTATTTGATCTCCCACTCTTCTGATAGAAGCCCTAATGTTTTCACTCTTCTGATCAAAGTCCTGAACTAGGGTTTGATCAAGCCCGACCTTCTTCCCAACCAAAAATTTGAACTTGGTCTCTAAATTTTGATTTTGATGAGTAGCATTTAGTCGTGGTCTCCGATTACAAAAATTCCAACTTTCTCCAAAACCCTAATTCCCGGAGCCATTAATGAAGGTACTCAAAATCCAATTCTGTTTTGACAGAAGTATGCACTTGATTGTTTTTGGTGTAACTTCGAAATTACGAATCCACAGGGTCTGAAACTTCTTCCTGTGGTAGCCTGACCTGTCATCTTTCCAACCCCATAGGTCTGACCTCAATTGGATTCCCTGAGAGAGAGTTATGCCAAGTATCACAATGTGACCTGTTTATGGGATAAAACAGGAGAGCAAACTTGTACGGCGTGCCACGTGTCTTTGGTTCCCTTTCTGTTAGAAAAACAGGATCGCAGAGCAATAACAATAAACATAAATGCAAATATAATCACACACACATTACAAGAGAGACACAAATATATCATGGTTCACCCCAACTTGAGCTACGTCCACACTAAAGTTTCCAGTCCTTATTATTATTCCGTCCAGCAAAGTGAAGGGATACAACCTGCAGCAAAACCACTGCACTTCCTCTTCATTGTCTCACAGTCTCTCTTCTTGATCTCAGAGATATTTACAATGCATAATACCTGATACATCCGCCCTAGTCCTCTGAGGTGCATGAATTAAGACAATATCATCTATGAGACTAGAATATCTGGCTCCACAACCAACACTTTCGGCCTCTGAACCTTTGGCCTGTGAAAGTACAATCCGTGCCCTACCTGTCACTTTTTACAAAATTTCATTTGGAGTTTCCTAGCCCAAGTTATGATCTTTTTTCCTAGGTCACCTGTTTATGACTGAGATCTGGAAGAGGTAGAAACCCTATATTGTACAGATCATAAAACACAAAGTACAATGAATTAGAAGTTGTGCTTCGGACACAAGGTACATGGGGATCTTATCTTCGACCTGTAAGAGTTTCATATTATGAAACCTTTCTGAAATGGATTTATAGCGAAATTTCTACAATGACTAGTTTTTTCTATATCAAGCCCTAGCTTCACAAGTGTAACAAGTGTCATGATCTCCGTCATGCAGCATGTCTTAACCTCTAACACTTGTAGTAGTTTGATTTTAGTCTGGGTCATTTTATGAGTCATGTTGAATTGGTCAAACCTAGTTTGACCAACGTCAACTACAGGACATTAGGTGGATAGACCTTGGATGATGTAGATAGATGATATATGGTCTATTACAGGTCACCAGTTGGTTCCATGCATTGGTCACAGGTTTATGATGATGATCTGTCATTTCAGCATATTTGATCATTTACGGATTTATTATTAATTTTACCTGTATGGATATATTGGAGATATTACATGATCATGCGGAGATCCATCTGTTGATGTATATGTAACTTCGGAATGTATTTTACCCATGTATATTGTATTCCTATAGAGATGTTATTATTCCTCTATACGGAAGTGTATGTATTCCTATAGAGATGTTATTATTCCTATATACAGAAGTGTCGTCATTTATATTGTAAGTGTCATAACTTATACTTGATGGGTTATTAGACCACCTTGATGGGGTTGGCCCTATATGAGTCTTGTGCGTAAATGGGTTATCAGACTACCAAGTGTGGGGTCGGCCCAGATTAATGTAACCATGGGTTATTAGTCTAAGCTAGACAAGTCGGCCCCACTGGTCTATTGGGAAAGACAGAACAAGTATAAATAGAGATCGGGAGATATCTATTTGATCACTATCATTACTCACTCTTCCATCACTTGAAAAGTGGCGCACATGTGAGGAGGAGGATCAGCTGCCAGGAGAAGACTATCTCTTGTACTTTGGTTGTATCATTTCTCTTTCTATCTCTGAGGAAGTTGCGGGGTTTTTCACCTTCTTGGTTTTCCCCGATGAAACTCTGTGTCTCTTGAGTGCTTGTATTATTGTGTCCATGATTGATATGCTGTATATATGCTATACATGTTATTCTCTTAGTTAAGATCTTAGATCAGATTGAAAATTCTGAAAAACTAACATGGTATCAGAGCTAGCCTGAAAGAAGGCATGGTATGGCATTTATGACACTTGTTGCACTTGTGAAGCTAAGGCTTGATATAGAAAAAACCAGTCATCGTAGAACTTTAGTTAAGATCTTAGATCAGATTGAAAATTCTGAAAAACTAACATGGTATCAGAGCTATCCTGAAAGAAGGCATGATATGGCATTTATGACACTTGTTGCACTTGCGAAGCTAAGGCTTGATATAGAAAAAACCAGTCATTGTATAACTTTCGCTATAAATCCATTTTAGTGAGGTTTCAGGCTCTGAAAATATTACAGGTCGAAGATAATATCCCCATGTACCTTGTGTCCAAAGGAGAGCCTCTAATTCGTTGTAATTTCAGATTTATGATCTGTACAATATAGGGTTTCTGCCTCTTCCAAATCTCAGTCATAAATAGGTGACCTAGGAAAAAAGGTCACAACTTGGGATAGGAAGCTCCAAATGAAATTTCATAAAAGGTGGCAGGTAGGGAATGGACTTTAATTTCACAAGTATGATATTTAGAGGAAGAAATTGAACCAGTGACACGTGGCACTCCGTACAAGTTCGCTCTCCTGTTTTATCCCATAAACAAGTCACGTTGCGACACTTGGAATAAATCTCTCTCATAGAATCCATGTGAGGTTAGACCTATGGGGTTGGAAAGATAACAGGTCATACTACCACAAGTAGAATTTTTAGATCCTGTAGATATAAAATTTTGGAGTTACACCAGAAATAATCAGGTGCATATTTCTGTCAAAACAGAATTGGATTTTGAGCACCTTCATTCATGGCTCCGGGAATTTAGGGTTTCAGAGAATGTTGGAATTTTTTGTATCGGAGACCACGGCTAGATGCTCCTCATCAAAATAAAAATTTAGAGACCAATATCGAATTTTTTGGCTGGGCAGAAGGTCGGGCTTGATCAAACCCTAGTTCGGGATTTTGATCAGAAAGGTGGAAAATTAGGGCTTCTCAAAAAGTTGAAATTTCTTAAGTCTATGAACACGGCTGGAAGCTCCACAGAAAAATCAAAGTTTAGAGCTTTGGATCGAACCTTTTGGTTGGGAAAAAGGGTGGGCTTTATCAAACCCTAGTTTAGGATCCTGTCAAGAAGATCCATAAGTTTCAAAGGAAATTTTAAGGGGTGAAACTTTGCAATTTTCAAATTCTGAGTATACCATCTTGATTAGCTCATCAAGGCGCATCTTTCTATCCTTTCTGAAGTTTGAAATTCAAAGTTTGAATTTTTAGGGTTTCTCTGACAAACCCTAATCCAGCTCCAGATCCAGTTTTTGCAAATCAAGTTGATTGGGTTAATCCTAGAAGAGAATGGATTGGTCACCTGCATAAGTGAAGAAGTTCCTGTTTCAGAGGGAGATGAGGCTAAGGCCTTACATAAGAAGATTACAAGCAATCTCGACAGGTATGACTTATCTGGGTATGTTTCAAGATTTGTTCATGATTAAGCTTATGATATCATTGTGTTCATTAAGGTTAGTACAATCTTGATTAACTTTAGACTTGTTGTATCACCTTAATAAAATATGAATGCATGATAGAAGATATTCATTGATTAGGGTTTTGACACTTATGATTGTACTAATGCATTGTGGTGTTGTATGAGGTTGATGTTGCCCACTAACATGAAAGGTACATCAAGAAAGACAAATCATGTTCTAGTTCAAGAACATATGACCATGGTGACATGAAGACAAAGATTCATCCATTGTCATGGATCACATAGAAGATCTACGTACGAGGTATGTATAACTTGGTTCTATAATGGTTAATCTATGAGATATGCAGGTTGCTAGCACAAGTCATTGAAGAGAACAAGAAGACATTATGTGGGTATGTTAGACATAACTAGCTAGCATGCTAATCCAGGTATGTTTTTCCTATATCAAGTTAGAATCCTACCTTGTGTTAGGATCTCTTATATAAGTATACATGGCATGATTGATAATGATTATTCATTGAAGTTAGTAATCATGGGTTTAGACATATTATGCTTCTTACTTTATTGATGATATGACTAACTAGAAAAGTCCTTTGGCCAAATAAGAATATGCATGAGTAAAAGAAGTATTCCCTGAAACCTTGAATACTAATGTTTATTATCTGTGTTTGAAATGATCATGACTATACATGTTTAAGATTATTGTGTTTTGATTATACTAATGAATGTATGATTATGTATGATATCTCAAGGGTAACACAATGATGATACTAGTAAGCATGCATAGTGATCAAGGATGGATAGAAGTTCAAGGACAGGTAATCCAGGAATAAAGATCAAGAGGGAGCACACTCCAGTAGTTCCTACAAGGAATCAAACATTGAGAGGGAGTCCACCCTACAACCAAACAAGGATAAGTATTTGAATTGTCATTTCTTGCATACTTGTTTGTTTAAATAATATTGCTCAATGATGTATATGCTTATGTTCCTAAACTTAGGATGTGTATTATGCATATTAGAATAATTGCATTAATGAACAGTATACTACTAATATGCATGTGATGGGTAAGTGGCCTATGGCACTGTACAACATTCCATTTCTACTTATATAGAATGAAACCTCTTTGCTGACATGTTGAGAGTAGTGCAAAACTCTTAACAATGTCCTGGTAGAGATTGGAAGACATTTAGAAAGTTACAGGATATGGATGAATGTTGTATTGAAGCATTGGCTAAAATAATTGCATGACTGTATGACATATTTATTTATGTGTAAGAATTTGTTCTGAAAACTATGAGAAGTTTCTAATCATGGAATTTAACTTGTTTTGTAGGAAAGATCGTATACGAACACCTACAAAAGAAGGACTACAACATTTGTTTCAGCAACAAAGTTATCTATTGAAGATATTGAATTTCCCAGGATTCGGAAAGAATGCCATGATCAAAGAGTACCAGTTGATCATGAAGAATGATGTTTGGGATGTAGTTCTAAGACCTGAAGGGAAGTCTGTTGTGACTTACAAATGGATCTATAAGATCAAGCATGTTGCAGATGATAGCATAGAGAAATACAAAGCGAGATTTGTAGCTCGTGGCTTCTCCCAGAAAGAGGGGATAGACTATGAAGAGACTTTTTCTCCTGTATCCAGATACACTTCCATCAGATCAGTACTTGCTCTGGCTACAGTGATGAAGTGGAAGATACACCAGATGGATGTGAAGACAACTTTCTTGAATGGTGTAGTCGAGGAGGAAGTGTATGTGAAGAAGCCACTTGGTTTTGAGACACATGATAGGGAGTCATATGTGTGCAGACTGAAGAAAGCCTTGTATGGCTTGAAGCAAGCTCCTAGGACTTGGTATGGTAGGATGGACAACTTTCTATCCAGTTTAGGCTTTACCAAAAGTAAAGCAGTTTCCAACCTTTACTACAAGGTTGAGGAAGGCAATCCAGTGATACTACTTCTGTATGTGAATGACCTGTTTGTTACAGGAGAAGATAGTTTGATTGCTGATACCAAGAGGAATCTTGCTTCCAAGTTCAAGATGAAGGACTTGGAGATGATGCACTATTTTCTAGGCATGGAGGTGTGGTAGAGTGCAGACGGGATCTTCCTTGGACAAGGGAAGTATGCAGTAGAGATCCTGAAGAGGTTCGGGATGATGGACTGCAATGCCATGGCTACACCTATGGCATCGAACCTGAAGCTTCTATGAGATGCTTCATCTGATCCAGTTGATGTCACTATGTATCATCAGATGATTGGGTCCTTGATGTACCTGATGAACACGAGACCAGATATTTTCTTTGCGGTGAACACATTAAACCACTTGCTAACAGATCCGAGGAGTGTTCACCTAGTTGTTGTAAAGCATATTCTGAGGTACCTAAAGGGTACAGTTGATTATGGGCTCAAGTATGATGCGAATCAAAAGTTTAACCTGCAGGGTTATGTTGATTCAAACTAGGCAGGCAGTGCTGCAGATAGGAAGAGCACTTCTGGGTGCTTCTTCAGCATGGGATCAAGTGTGATCTCTTGGTTTAGCAGGAAGCAGTCCTGTGTAGCACTGAGTACACCCGAAGCAGAGTATGTTGTATCTTGTTCGGCTAGTTGTGAGGTAGTATGGCTTAGAAATCTACTGTCTGAGTTATTTGATCTCTAGTTGGATGCTACTGGTCGAAGCACATTGAGATCAAATATCACTATATCAGGTATATGGTGCAGAGAGGAGTAGTGAAGCTCTTGTATGTTGCGATGGATGAGAAGGTTGTAGATGTGTTGACGAAACCACTAGCCAGAGTGAACTTTGAGTACTTCAGAGAGAGGCTTGGTGTTCTTCATATTAATGACACTTCGAGGAAGAAGTGATGGACACATTTGCAGGAGACATTCCATGCATGGTGAGAGGAGTATCCTTCCCATGGCTGTGGATTTAAGCACTGGATGATGAGCATCAGGATGATGCTCCAGTTACTGCTCTGTATATGCATCATGTTGGATGCTTGTTACGATCAGCTGGATCATGTATATGTATATGCATCATGTTGGATACGTGTTATGATCAGTTGGATCATGTATATGTATATGCATCATGTTGGATGCTTGTTATGATCAGGTGGATCATGTATTTGTATATGTATCAGGTGGATACATTGTATGATAAGGTAGATCATGTATGATGATATGTATCAGGTGGATACATTGTATGATCAGGTAGATCATGTATGATGATATGTATCAGGTAGATACTGTGTATGCATCAGGTGGATGCATTGTATGCTCAGGATGATCATGGATGACGAGCTTCAGGATGTTGCTCCAGATGATATGCATCAGGATGATGCTATGATGATGATCAGGATGATCATATGTGATGATATGTATCAGGTGGATACATTGCATAATCAGTTGGATTATGAGTGATGAGTCCGAAGACACAGATGCACAGATCCTTTCCGACATGGTGGTAGATGTGTTCTCCCATTTGCGTTGATGTAAGTGCAGAGCCTTTCCAACATGGTCGTAGATGTGTTCTCCCATGTGAGTTGATGTAAGTGCAGAGCCTTTCCAACATGGTGGTATATGTCTTCTCCCATGTACATTGATGTGAGTGTTGAGCCTTTCACGGATGGCTGAAGTATGTCTTCCCATGCCGGTGAGTGTAAGTGTTGTATTGTGTGCATCTGTATTGTGCTTTGTAGACGATGATATGATCAGTATGATCATGAGTATCAGGATGATACTCCGTGGCCATGGACAGGTTGTGTAGTTACATGTAAAAGATCCTGGGAGATCCGATAGGTTGAGCAGTATGCTCGTAATCAGTCCTGGGATGCTCTTTCAAGGTTTTGCTTGACGCACGTAATTAGTCTTGGGATTCCACAGTATGGCCAGTGATGATGAAGACCTATAGGTGGTGGGCCTACATCCATTATGAAAAAGGACTAGTCCTGTAGAACTTCCTATGATGAGTAGTTCAAAGATTGATTGAGATAGTAGCAGCAGTGACGATGACGATGACTCGATGACGATGATTCGCTGATGATGATCTAGAGAAGAAGACTTGTGCTAGCAGATATGTGTCGAGAAATACCTTCCTAGTTAAGAGGGAGTGTTGATGTATATGTAACTTTGGAATGTATTTTACCCATGTATATTGTATTCCTATAGAGATGTTATTATTCCTCTATACGGAAGTGTTTGTATTCCTATAGAGATGTTATATTCCTCTATACAGAAGTGTTTTCATTTATATTGTAAGTGTCGTAACTTATACTTGATGGTTTATTAGACCACCTTGATGGGGTCGGCCCTGAATGAGTCATGTGAGTAAATGGTTTATTACACCACCAAGTGTGGGGTTGGCCCGGATTAATGTAACCATGGGTTATTATGCTAAGCTAGACAAGTTGGCGCCACTGGTTTATTGGGCAAGACAGGACAAGTATAAATAGAGATCGGGAGATCTCTATTTGATCACTCTCATTACTCACTCTTCCATCACTCAAAAAGTGGCGCACATGTGAGGAGGAGTGTCAGCTGCTAGGAGAAGACTATCTCTTGTACTTTGGTTGTATCATTTCTCTTTCTATCTCTGAGGAAGTTGCGGGGTTTTTCACCTTCTTGGTTTTCCCTGGTGAAACTCTGTGTCTCTTGTGTGCTTGTATGATTGTGTCCATGATTGATATGCTGTAGATATGTTGTATATGTTATTCTCTCAGTTAAGATCTTAGATCATATTGAAAATTCTGAAAAACTAATAGACATAGTAAATGCCCCTATAGCATTCATAAGATTGATGAACGAAGTGTTGAGGCCATATCGTTTTTCATTGGTGAACGTGTAACTAGCCAATATATTTGGAACTATGCCTATTGAGTCATTGCCCCTACTAGTTGTCAATATACCTCCAGAGAAATCCATTGATACTGACTCCCAAAAATACATTGATACCGACTCCCAAAAATCCATTGATATTGACTCCCATGATTTCCTCAGGACTAGGAGTGGACTATACTTGCTCAACTTTCAATTTGTGGCATTAATATGATACAAATGGAACAAATTTTAACAAACTTTGCTACCATTTGTGCAATCTTTGGTTAGTAAGAATACCTTCTTTAAATTGGCTGATATCTTCTCCACTGTAAAGTGTCGTGAAATCTTGGAATGATGTGTTTCTAGCAACAATTGTAGTTTGTGACCTCTCACTGAATGTAAACTTGTACAAAATCCCATCCTTCTAAAGATGTTCATGGAACTCTGCATTTTATTGGGTCATCAAAATGTTATGTAGTATTACATATATATTCATGTGACGTCTAAAAAATGGTATATATCCATAGTTCTAGAAAAATCATTTCTAAATATTGATACACAACAATATAAAACAAATGCCTCACCTGGATCCATGCCATAAACACTTGCATAAACTGAAATGTTGGGAGTAAATAAACTTGTACTGTGTTGGAAACCAATGTTGGCATTGATGTCAAAAGGATGATGTGTTGAAGTTGCAACTCATTGTTGATGTCCATTTTTGTCATTGTTTTTTGTCATTAAACGTGCTCTGTCAGCACTACTTTTGTCATTTTTAGAGTGTTAATTCATACTTCTTTCCATTCAGACCGTCAATCAAACCCAAGTATGAACTTATTCGAATATCACACAAATCTTGATTAATTATCATCATATTATGGTTTATTAACATTAATTTAACGTTCCTCGACCTGCTTGGAAAATAGATTTCGTTCTGCAGGCTATGGGTTTCAAATGGACCTTCATTCAGATGCGCGTTCAAGCTGAAGATGCCCAGCCGCATTCGGACCATCGTTCAACCCTCCGTTTGCACCATTGGATTCGTTGGTTGGAATATCTGGGGCATTAAAGAAAAAATGGTGACATGGGTTCTGTTGGAAACGTGTCCCTCATGGTGCATGAGCCCTCGTTCTAGAAGATCCATGCTCCTATCCGCCCAGCTTGACAATGCATCCTCTGTCCACGTCAAAGGAAATCAACGCACAACTACTCGCGTGAAGAGAACCAACGCCCACGGAATCAAGCAGACAGCCTGTGCGTTGTCATGAATCATCCTGCAGCCGTTTTCTTCAGTCATTAAGACCTCCTATTTTTAGAGAGGTCGACCACTGAAAGGGTAGACCTTCTCACCCATTGTAAAATTATATAAAGACGTCTCTTGTTGAGAAACAGAGTTAGCTAGTTAGCAGTAGTAGTTGGAGAGATACGCAGAGCTAGAAAACGACTGTGTAACCTTTGATTCAGTTAATAGAAGTTTCTGATTTAGCTGTTGATGTTTTGTTGGTGATTAATCTGAGTTAGACAATCCCTTATTGCTGAGAAGTGGCCCTCAACAACCAGAGTTTTTTATTGTGTATATTTTGTTATTTCTTTTCTGCAGATAAGTAGCTTTTATTTTCAGTACATGTATTTAATCTGGTTTTTCCTGTAGATGTCATTTCTCTATTTTCTGTAAACATATGTCTTGTTGTTAATATAATTTGCATTTCCAGAATTTGAAGTGACCGGTCATGCATAGTTTCCTTTAGTTTGCTTTCAGTCTTTCCACTACAATTAGATAGAGTTTAATTAGTTTAGTGTTTCAAGTTCAGTTTGTAGTTAGAATTAGTTATGTTAAATGTTGTTGTAGCTGTAGATTAGTTTCATTTACCTTTCAGTCCTGTTTTATTATGCAATAGAAATAGTTTTCTTTCCTTAGATATAGACTAGTGTAGTTGCTTCTTGTTATTTCAACTTTAAATAGTGTATTTGCTGCTTTTCTTACACTCTAGATTAATATGCATAAACTAGCTGGTGTTAGAATCATTTAGTCTGCTCATTTTCTATCATCCGAACAGTCATTCAGACTGTCTTTCAGACTATCATGCGGACTTTAATATTTTCTGTTTTGTTTTTATGCTTGTTTAAAGTTCAATTTTTCAGGTTTTCAAATTGTATTATTTTCTATAGTTAACCAACATTTATTTATATAATTAGAACCTTGTTTTGAATAGCATAATGTCTTGCTTAAGTTTCATATTCATTTTTAGTTATCCTTTATCTTTTAGCTTGACTTAGTTTTTAATTGTACTTTGATCCATAGTTCATACTTTATCTCTGATTTCTTAACTTGTTACTGTTCTAGAACTTGTTAGTTTCAGTCTTAGCTGAGTTTACTTCATTTTTATTAAGTAATTTCATTCTCAAAAGCACATTAATTTTTCATAGTTTAATCATAATTCTAAGTTCAAGCATAGGATTCGCTCTTCTCATTTACATAGTTAATGGAGATGTTCATAGGATAGGATTTGATTCAGAAATAAAGTATCTTTATTAAGTTTTCTACTTGCTTCTATATCAAACTCATTTCCAAATAAAATATCTTTATCAAGTTTTCTACTTGCTTCTAGATTACATTTATTTCCAAGTCATTTGTATATGCTTAGATTTCCTTAAATTTGTTTCATGCTTCACCTTTGTAGGATAGCATAGATATTTGCATGCCTTCGATTTCAAAGTAGTCATTAGAAATACATTTTTTGGTTTCTTGTTAATAGATCAATTGTTAATAACATCTCATTTTCAAACCAGTCTTAGGTAGCATAACTAGAGTTTCTTAATGTCATTTGCTTATGGATAAAGAATAGATTACAATGTTTAAAGTTAGTTGTAATTGGTAACTCTTTAGCTTGCATCTCTTTATAGAAGTTAAACTAGATTTACTCCCAATCTGTTTCCTTGTCACATTTGAAATTCATTTTGATACATTTTCTCCCGTTCCTATTACATTTGACACATTTCCTCAGAATCCTCGAGGAGAATGGAATTAGGTAGCTTGGTTTAGTTTTGAGTATTTGTTAAATGCATGAATAGTTTAACTGTTGAACTTCTTAGGTTTATTAAGTAGTTTATAATCTTGTTGTAAGATAACATAGTTTCTTGTTTCCATAGTTAGTTGTAAACTGAATCATTTCATAGATAAGTTTCCAAATTTATTCATAGTTATTACTTTCTAGTTCTTAGATTAGAGTTTGAATCATTGATCAGTAGTTTCCATATTTCATAAGAGTAGTTTTCTTTTGATCGAGTCTTGTTTCCTAGAATAGTATTGTTATTTTTATCTTTTCAGTCATTGTTTATAGAGTAGAGTAGTATAGATTGATATTCTCCTGATCTATTGGTTTAGTTAGGTCTAATCAGATTAGTAGTTGTATTTTTGAAGTTTGACTCGGTTTTTCATTTTGAAATATCTTTCAATCTTTTCATTATTAAACATTTCTAAGGTCTGTTGATGTATATGTAACTTCGGAATGTATTTCATCTATGTATTTCATATATATTTATTGTACCCTTATTAGAGATGTGTTATTCCTCTATAAGGAAGTGTCGTCATGTGGATTGAAAAGTGTCGCAAGTGTGTGTACTTGCCGATGGGTTATTAGACCACCATGTGTGGGGTCGGCCCTGAATTATATATTATATTGTAGATGTACCTAGCTAGATAAGTTGGCCCCATAAGGTCACTGGGCAAACAGGTTAGTATAAATAGAGACCAGGTGATCTCTATTTAGATCATTCGGAAAGTCACATCTCTCTCACTTAGAAAGTGGCGCACTAGTGAGGAGGAGGATCATCTGCTACTAGGAGACTATCTCAGTGTATTTTGGTTGTACTTTGGTTGAACCATTGCTCTCTCTATCTCTGAGGAAGTTGTGGGGTTTTTCACCTTAGGGTTTTCCCCACGGAAACTATGTGTCTCTTGTCTCTCATGCTTTTGATTCTTGTGATGCTTGTCATGCTTATTGTGAATGTTATGCATTGATATACTATACATTTTATTATCTCAGTGAACATCCTAGAGTATTGTGAATTAATGCTCAAAATTTAACATGGTATCAGAGCTAACCTGAGAAGAATACATTTTGCAGTGACGGAAACTTGAGTTTCTTGTTTATTGGGTTTCTCTCCACATTTTTTGGAAAAGCAGTATAGTAGATTGAATCTACTCATCAAGGAGAATCTATCTGTCCAATCAAAATTCAATTCTGAGCATTTTCATATTTGGCCCTAAAAATTAGGGTTTTCACAAAAATAGGAATTTATGGAATCTGAAGACACAGCTAGAAGCGCCTTGCAAAAATCAAAGTTTAGAGCTTTGGATCGATATTTTTGGCTGGGTAGATCTTCGGGAAACTCAAACCCTAATTCAGGGCTCTCCCTAGTGAACCCGGGAGGACAAAAAGACAAATTTGAAGGGTAAAACTTTGCTGATCTCAAATTTTGAATGCACCAAGCTGATCAACTCATCAAGGCACATCTTTCTATCCTTTCAGAAATTTGAAATTCACATTTTGAATTTTTAGGGTTTTTTCGACAAACCCTAATCCGAGACCAAATCCAGTTTTCAGCATTTCAAGTGGATTGGATTAATCTTGGAAGAGAATGAGTTGGACTCATATATAAAATAAGACATCCCTATCCTAGAGGATGAAGAAGCCAAGGTATTGCATAAGAAGAACTTGGTCAAGGAAAAGAGAATCATTGCTGATTCTATCAAAGACCATCTCATACCCCATGTGTCTTCTCTAAAGACACCCAAAGAGATGTTTGACTCTTTGACCAAGCTATTTGAAGGGAAGAACATAAATCAGAAGATGACTTTGTGGAATCAATTGAAAGGGGTCAAGATGTTGAATGGAGAAACCATTCAATCTTACTTCTCCAAGGTCTCTCAGATCAAGGAGCAACTTGAAGCTGTGGATGAAGTAGTGGACAATGGTGAAGTTGTTATGACCACTCTGAATGGCCTACCTAGATCATGGGACTCCTTTATTCAATGAATCTGTGCAAGAAAGAAATTGATCTCCTTCAGTAAACTATGGGAGGAATGCTCTCAAGAAGAAACTAGACTTGTAGCTCGTGAGGAAAAGATGGGAGGTGAAGATCAAGCTCTCGCAACTCACACCAATAGAAGCAAGCCCAAGAAGGAGCACTCTCGCTACAAAAGATCCTATCAAAAGAATAAGAAGGATCTAAGATGCTTCACATGCAATGATAAGGGTCACTTTGCTTCAGATTGTCCCAAGAACAAAAGGGATAATAACAACAACTTCAACAAGAAGAAGAAGGGCAGCAAAAGAAAGTTCCATGCTCATGCTATCGAGGATGATGAACCTCCAAAGAAGAAGGCTAGGGAAGAAAGTGATGATGACTCATCAAGTGAAGAAGAGTATGTTCTAATCTCTGCTCTCACAAGTACTATCTCCCATGGTTGTAATGATTGGTTGATTGATAGTGGGGCTTCCAAACACATGACTGGGTTTAAGAAATCTTTTGTGAATCTAACTGAACATGAATCACCCCATAAGGTAAAACTTGGGGATGATTATCAATACCCAATCAAAGGAAGTGGTGAATCCTCCTACAACCTAGATTCTGGAAAATATTTGAAGATGAAAGAAGTCCTTTATGTACCTGGGCTCAAGAAGAATCTTCTCTCCATCTCTGCATTGGATGCAAAAGGCATGAGGGTTGCATTTGTAGATGGTCGAGTCCTAATGTGGCCAAACGGTAAAACAATCGATGATGCAGTAGTGATTGGAGAGAAAGAGGGAGGATTGTATAAACTGAAGGGTCAACCTGAACATGCCATGGTATATGACTCATGGAGCCAAGTGGACTTTGGCATAGAAGACTTGCGCATATGCACTACAGAGCACTACCAATTGCAAGCAAGGCTGTAGAGGGTCTTCCTGAAATCAAGACCAAACATGAAGGTGTTTGCAAAGGATGTGCAAAGGGTAAGAACATTAAGAAGGCTTTCCCAAGCAGTGAAAGCAAGGCAAAAGGTATCCTGGAAATCATCCACTCAGATGTATGTGGTCCTATGTCATCAAGTTCTCTGAGTGGGTATGTTTACTATGTCTCATTTATTGATGACTTCTCTAAGAAGACTTGGGTACACTTCTTGAAGAACAAAGATGAGGTGTTTGATAAGTTCAAGGAATTCAAAACCTTGATGGAGAATCAAACTAACAAGAAGATCAAAACATTCAGATCCGACAATGGTGGATAATTCACCTCAGGTGACTTCAAGAAGCTTTGTAGTGATTCAGGGATTAAGAGGGAGTTGACTGCTCCTTATAATCCTCAACGGAATGGAGTTGCGGAAAGGATGAACAGAACTATCATGGAAGCAGCAAGGGCAATGCTGCATGACCAGGATCTACCTATGCATCTATGGGAAGAAGCAGCTAGAACAACTGTATATGTGCAGAACAGAACACCCCACAAGATATTGGACAACAAGACACCAGAAGAGGTCTTTTCTGGTAAGAAACCTGAAGTCAGCCATCTCAAAATATTTGGTTGTCCAGTATACACTCATGTCCCAAATGAAAAGAGGACTAAACTAGATCCTTCAGGAAAGAAGGGTATCTTTGTGGGTTACAGTGAAAGCTCGAAGGCTTACAGAATATACTTTCCATGGTTCAAGAATATTGATGTCAGCAAGGATGTAACATTTGATGAAAACTCAACATTCATCAAATCAAGGAAGGCACCTATCGAAGTTTATGAAGAACCTAAGGAAACTAGATTTCAAGACACTACCATGACTGAAGCCGTTCCAGAAGTTGTTCATGAGTTTGAAGATCCACAAGAACCTGTAGATCCACCACTTGAGGATAACTCTCACAAGAGGAAACCTGCATGGGCTAGAGAGATCATTCAAGATGCAGAAAGATTTGGCATTCCAGAAGAAGAACACAGAGCAAAGTAGAGAACCAGATCACATACCAGCTATGTTGCTTTACTCTGTGACATTATGAACAAAGAGCCTTCCAGTTATGAAGAAGCAGCAGAAAAGAAAGAATGGAGGGATGCCATGGTTGAGGAATACCAATCAATAATGAAAAATGATGTTTGGTATGTTGTCCCAAGACCTAAAGAGAAGTCTGTTGTGACTTCCAAATGGATTTACAAAATCAAGCATGCTGCAGATGGTAGTGTAGAGAAATACAAGGCAAGATTCGTAGCTCATGGCTTCTCTCAGAAAGAGAGAATAGATTATGAAGAAACTTTTGCACCTGTAGCCAAGTATACTTCCATCATAACAGTACTTGCCCTGGTTGTAGCAATGAAATGGAAAATACACCAGATGGATGTCAAGACTGCTTTCTTGAATGGTGTAGTTGAAGAGGAAGTATATGTGTAGCAGCCACTCGGTTTTGAAATACATGACAGGGAGTCATATGTGTGCAGATTGAAGAAAGCCTTGTATGGCTTGAAACAAGCTCCCAGAACCTGGTATGGTAGGATGGACAATTTCCTATCTAGTTTGGGATTTACCAAGAGTAAAGCGGATTCCAACCTTTACTACAAGGTTGAGGAAGGGAATCCTATGATTCTACTCCTGTATGTGGATGACTTATTTGTAACAGGAGATGACAGATTGATTGCAGATACTAAGAGAAATCTTGCTGCCGAGTTCGATATGAAAGATTTGGGAATGATGCATTATTTCCTAAGTATGGAGGTGTGGCAGAGTGCAGGTGGGATCTTCCTTGGTCAAGGGAAGTACACACTAGATATCCTGAAGAGATTCGGGATAATGGATTGCAAGGCCATGGCCACACCTATGGCATCAAATCTGAAGCTTCTATGTGATGCTTCATCTGAGCCGGTTGATGTCTCTATGTATCGTCAGATGATTGGGTCCTTGATGTACCTGACGAACACGAGACCAGATATTTGCTTTGTGATGAACACATTGAGCCAGTTCCTGATGGATCCGAGGAGTGTTCACCTGGTTGCTGTAAAGCATGTTCTGAGGTACCTGAAGGGTGCAATGGATTATGGGCTCAAGTATGAAGCGAATCAAAAGTTTAACCTACAGGGTTATGTTGATTCAGATTGGGCTGGTAGTGCTGCAGATAGGAAGAGCACATCTGGGTGTTACTTCAGTATGGGATCAAGTGTGATCTCTTGGTTTAGTAGGAAGCAGTCCTGCGTAGCACTGAGTACGGCTGAGGTAGAGTATATTGTATCCTGTTCAGCTAGTTGTGAGGCAGTATGGCTACGGAAGCTACTGTCTGAGTTATTTGATCTCCCGTTGGATGCTACTGGTATCTTCTGTGATAACCAGAGTTGTGTGAAGCTGTCCGAGAACCCAGTGTTTCATGACAGGTCGAAACACATAGAGATCAAATATCACTATATCAGGGATATGGTGCAGAGAGGAGCTGTGAAGTTCTTGTATGTTGCGACGGACGAGCAGATTGCAGATGTGCTGACGAAGCCACTAGCCAGGGTGAAGTTCGAGTACTTCAGGGAGAGGCTTGGTGTTCTTCAGTTCGAGGACACTTCGAGGAAGAAGTGATGGACATATTTGTTGAAGCCATTCCGAGCATGTTGGAAGGAGGATCCTTCACATGGCTGTGGATGTAAGTGCTGGATGATGAGCATCAGGATGATGTTCTGGTTTCTGCTGAATATGATCAGTTGGATCATTTATATGTATGTGTGCATCATGTTGGATGTTGGATATGATCAGTTGGATCATTTATATGTATGTACGCATCATGTTGGATGCTGGATATGATCAATTGGATCATTTATATGTATGTACGCATCATGTTGGATTTTGGATATGATCAGTAGGATCATTTGTATGTATTTTGTATATTCATCATGTTGGATGCTTGGACCATGTATCTGTATATGTATCAGGTGGATACATTGTATGATCAGGTGGATCATGTATGGTGATATGTATCATGTACTTCTATTTGTATCAGGTGGATACACTGTATGATTAGGTGGATAATGTATGATGATATGTATCAAGTAGATACTTGGTATGCATCAGGTAGATGCATTGTATGATCAGGATGATCATGGATGAAGATCTTCAGGATGTTGCTCCAGATGACATGCAGCAGGATGTTGCAGTGATGATGATCAGGATGATCATGTGCACATCATGATGATGTATGGTGAGTATCAAGTTGATACTCTATGGTTGTGGATTAGGTTGTGTAGATGAGAATATAATTTGGCCCTAGGAGATTTGCAGATAGTCTTTCGAGGTTTTGTCTATGGCATGTAATATGGCCCTGGGATATCTGGCAAATGCTCTTCCGAGGTTTTGCTCTGGGAGGACATATAATTTGGCCCTGGGAGATCTGCAGATAGTCTTTCGAGGTTTTTCCTATGGCATATAATTTGGCCCTGGGATATCTGGCAGATGCTCTTTCGAGGTTTTGTCCTATGGCATATAATATGTCCTTGGGAGATCTGATAGGTTGGGTTGTGTGCCTGTAATAAGTCCTGGGATGCTCTTGCGAGGTTTTTCCATGACCACATATAATCTATCCCTGGGAGATCCTATAGGTAGAGCTGTGTGCTCGTAATAGCCTGGGATGCTCTTGCGAGGTTTTGTGGTGATCACATATAATCTGTCCCTGGGAGATCCTATAGGTAGAGTTGTGTGCTCGTAACAACCTGGGATGCTCTTGTGAGGTTTTGTGGTGAGGTCACATATAATATGGCCCTAGGAGATCCTATAGGTAGAGTCGTGTTCTCGTAACAACCTGGGATGCTCTTTCGAGGTTTTGTGACGCACGTAATAAGTCCTGAGGATTCCATAGTATGGCCAGTGATGACGAAGACTTGCAGGTGGTGGGCCTACATCCAGTATGAAAAAGGACTGGCTCTGTATAACTTCCTATGACGAGTAAAGTTAGAGATTGGTTGAGATAGCAGTAGCAGTGACGTTGCATCGATGACGATGATCCCGAGAAGAAGACTTGTCTAGTAGATCTGTGTCGAGAAATACCTTCCTAGTTAAGAGGGAGTGTTGATGTATATGTAACTTCGGAATGTATTTCATCTATGTATTTCATATATATTTATTGTACCCTTATTAGAGATGTGTTATTCCTCTATAAGGAAGTGTCGTCATGTGGATTGACAAGTGTCGCAAGTGTGTGTACTTGCCGATGGGTTATTAGACCACCATGTGTGGGTCAGCCCTGAATTATATATTATATTGTGGATGTACCTAGCTAGACAAGTCAGCCCCATAAGGTCACTTGGAAAACAGGTTAGTATAAATAGAGATCAGGTGATCTCTATTTAGATCATTCGGAAAGTCACATCTCTCACTCAGAAAGTGGCGCACTAGTGAGAAGGAGGATCATCTGCTACTAGGAGACTATCTCAGTGTATTTTGGTTGTACTTTGGTTGAGCCATTGCTCTCTCTATCTCTGAGGAAGTTGTGGGGTTTTTCACCTTAGGTTTTTCCCCACGGAAACTCTGTGTCTCTTGTCTCTCATGCTTTTGATTCTTGTGATGCTTGTCATGCTTATTGTGATTGTTATGCATTGATATACTGTACATGTTATTCTCTCAGTGAAGATCCTAGAGTATTGTGAATTAATGCTCAAAATTTAACAAGGTTGGCTGAGGCAATTTCTTAGGTACCATTCTACCTCATTATATACTGTGCCACAACTCTAAGATTACCAACCCTAGTCGATAATTAAATATTTGGTGATTCATTAACATAGTAAATACACCCAACACTCATACCCCCGCAGCTCTGAAGATAAGAACAACCACAAACATACATGAGTATGATGGAAAAGACTATTGTTTACCATTTTGTTGGTTGTTCTAATGGTTGTCCGACAAGGAGAATGCATCACTTTCAAATAGAAACATAGAAAAACTTCAAATAAAAGCAGCAATGCTGAAAATTTCCATAAATGTACTTGGGATTTACAAATAATAGCTTACAACAAATGTATGTTTCTTGTAAATTGTTAAATAATTAGTGAAAATAGAAAGACACCTTTTGAGGGAAGTCTTTGACCCTTCAAACTTATCCACTGGAACTGAGTGAATCCTTGGGCATAATTTGTCTTCGAGAAACAAAAGCAATGCCCTATCTAGTGTCAAGAAATTATACAATACAACCAGCTCTGATCTCCTAGCATTGGCATCAAATTCAACAATAATATACTACTAAGGTTTGTATACCTCCAATATATTTCCAAATATTCCAGTGTAGTTCCAACCTTCCTTCATGGAGGATGTGTTGTGGGGAAAATGCACCTATAGTTCAGGGGAGAAACTACCAACTTACGGTGATAAAGATAGACTTACAAGCATTCTGCAAGTACAACAAATAAATGAAGAGATTAGGGTTTAGAGATGTAGGCACCTCATTCAGAAGGTTGATCCTAGCTTTGCCTCCCTTGCTCTTCAATGCTTATCCAGTGTCGCAATGCCCAGACCTGCAAAACAACTTGATACCTTTCTCAAATACATTTGACTACATATATAATACTGATATCTATAATGGAAAGAGACATCAAACTATAATCAAACAGTAATCAAATCTTAAGACACATTAATAGGTCATATTTGGAAAGGAAAGAACGTCTGATCTTTATTAATGAATGAAAGCAAGTACATACAATTATACCTTCTTCCAAGCTTGGCACTTCACGAAACCTAGATTCAAGGTCTCCTGCTTCCGTTCTCCAAGGATCCCAGCCTCTAAGCAATTGTACTAGGGTTTACCAAAACTGAAGCACAAGAGAGGGGGATGAGCATCTCCATTCCTCCAGCATAACTTTGTAATTGGGCTTGATCCCCTCACATGACCCTTCTACCCTCCTTATATAGTCAATGAGGAAGAGGAAAAGAAGTTACAACCACTCAAGAGGTTTCCCAACCAACTTAACTTACTCAAATTTCGAGATTTTGACCAAAACAGGTGTGTACTCTACTCTATAGTAGACAAAGTCGCGTACACATGGAAATGGGTGCTACTTTGAATGAGGTAAAGTCGCGTACACACGCTACTATTTCAACAGTGGAGTCGCGCTCATATTGAAAAATGGCCAAAAACAGGCTTTTCTGCTCATTTTCAGGAGATGGTTTGGTCTGGAAAAATGTTCCTAAGGGTCATATACATCAAATGGGTCAAGAATGAGGTAATTTCAACCATTTTTAGTGTCCCAAATGACTCCTCGATCCACAAATGTCCTGTTGTGTGACTGAACTTGTTCTCAAGAAGTGTCGTCATGCGACCAAGGGAAACAAGTGTCGTCACGGATGGAGAGGTGTCATTTCAAGCTATAACAAGATGTGTTTGGGAAATTCCTTTCTAAGACAATCGTTAACCTTTGTATCGTTTTGGCTTGCCTCCAGTACATTTCCAACCATCTTCATGGAGGCTATGTGTTTGGGAAATGCTTTGCTAAGCTAGTTTTTTTTATAAAATTCATAAAAAATAATTAATATTCACTACTTTATTATTAAAATTTAAAAGAATAAATGTCTCTCTCTAGAGAGAAAGATGTTTTTGAACAACACCGGATATTCTAAAATGTTGTCTGGAAGTTGTTAAAACGATTGTTTTCTCCTCTTTCTCAAAATTACTAGCGAATTTTATCTTTTCTTTTTCGTCTACAATTGTTTATGAATTTCATCTGCTGAAAAAAGTAGAACCCAAAAAATTTGGTATTATACATGTGGGATTACCATTTTGGCCACTAGAATATCCTATTACAATAGTATTTAACACCTATTGACTTTATAATCTCTTTCCATAAGAGGAACATCTTTATTTTGATGTTTTGGGTGAGAATTTATTTATCATTGCACAATTGGAAATAATGTTACATGTCCACAAGTAGAGATATCCATAGATACAACAAGATCAATATATTTCTCCTTATATCATGCCCATAATTACCATCACAACCAAATGAATTTGACTTTGAATTTCAATGAAAATTAAAAAGCCTTGTACTCTCAATGCATAGAGATATAAGCTCATTAAGCAAAGAGACAGAGGGTTAATTAATGGAATATAATATGAGCATGAGACAATTTCATACATGATGGTATTGGGTGCCAAATATCTCTTTCAATAAACATAGAAGGGATCCATTGATTTCATGACTAAGCTATGTTCATGGGTCTATATGAAAGACAAAATAACCCACAGAAAAAGGAGTAAGATGAAAGGATAATTGGAACTTCAAATTTATGTTTACCATACATAAATGGTATATGAGGCTAAGTATTGTCATTGCGCTCAACATTTTAACTCTAATCCAAATGAAGTTATATGATGGTGTTAACAATCAAATTGACGCCCTTAGTCATGTGACAGATGAAGCACATTTTTACTATGCGCCCGCAACATGAAGACAGAACACAAGTACATTAAGAGACAAGTCCTCTCTGATCTAATCACTTCTCCCATAAATGGAAGGATTAGGTGAAGACAATAAGAACCTAAGGAGACCAAGTTTGGTCATCGAACCGCTCATAAAAGATCCAAAACTAAGATACACCAATCAATAAGTGAAGAGAAATGCATTAAAGTTAATTAAATGTGCTTAAAGTATGCTAACTATGGGAAAAGAGATGCACCAACTATACTTCAATGCAATGGGAAACAACAACCCACTATCTTGACACCGGTACCCCCACCGGGGGGCAACCAGCCAACCCCCCCACAGAGGGGCAATGATCCTAATGCCAATGTCTTCATGTGTGATCCTGAGATGAACATTCAAACAAGACTTGATTCTTATAATGTCTCTCCTAGTACATCGGATCAATCAGAATCACAGCCAAGTGGTTATATCTACATTGAGAAACCAACAATAGACTTAATACCATACCCCCCCAAAGGTGTTCTACGTAGAACAATGCATAACCCTAACATGCAAGTTGCTTAGAACAGTAACGTTCTTGAGGACCTAGCTCAAGTACCATGTGCCATGTCGGCCTTGGAGGTATTGCAATATCATTATGTGCAAAGAAAGGAACTATTGTCTACCATTGGTTCTGTTGATCCATCCGATGAGACTTTGATCACATCAGACATAGACCATTCAATATGTAGGATCCTTCATGAAGTTGCTTTTCAGATTAAAGTAACGACTCATGATAAGAACATATGGCTAACCATAGTAGATGAAGGGACCTCAGCTTGTGTAATGTCATTTCCATGTTGGCAAGTAGTTGGATCACCTCTATCTGTCGTAGAAGTTTCAAACCAAGCTACTCAAATAGCTTCAGCAGATTTAGATCAAAATCTTCCCTTGATGGAGGAATATGATTCGGTTACCTAGCCCATTTGAGCTGTGAGATCTCCCAGATCACATGACTTCTTGGATTACATTTTATCATCAAATGAAGATATCCCTGAAGTTGTAAACATTTGGTTGCACCCACCTAAAGACATCTTTTGTGGGGCCACTGGGAGCATACTTGATATAAATCTACCCAAGTATAGGAGCATGATCTGCATGTTCCTCAGTCTTATTTGGTATATTTGGAAATTTGCATATAGGTTTAGGCCATCCCTTTGTGAAGATGCATTTGAACCTTTTGCAAGCCAAACTTTCCATAGGATTGAACCTGTTGGAAATTGGTGGGTCCGCCCTTCATATTTGTATTTTCCACCATTCTGATGGCAGAGCCTACCGAACATGGGACACCCTAGTCAGCACCCCATTGCCATTTTGGTGCCCATGCTGAGTTATTCTTATAGGCCCGGGAGCCCTATTAGTCCCACAATGACTTGGAGTTTGAGACCACATATCTCTCTTTCATACATTTCTGACCACATCCTGATGGGCTCCCAATTTTTTTGTGCTTTTACATAAGGTCACGTTAAACTATCCACTTAAACATCCATGCAAACTGCTTCGTTTCTTATTGCTTATGTTTCCTATATTCCTATATAGTCACTTTCTGTTACAAGATGCCTATAAACCATTGCTTGTGTATATTTGACCCATACCCATGGAGGAAACATCTGTAAGAGTGTACATAACTAGTTCAACCCTTGTTTGCAATACGGATTTTTTCCTTGGCCTGACCCATGCCCTAGACATTTAGGCGCATTCCCTTGAGACACTCGTTTCCTCTAATGTATCATAGCATGATTTATTCTTTTTTCAAGCTAATAAATGAAAAAGGTTAAAAAAAATGGAAAACAAAAAAATCCAAAAAGGGAGAGACTTGAATCACTTCATATTATAACCTTCGAAGAAAATGGCAACAGTCAGTCCTTGTCTCCCTTGAACACGGCACATAATTTTGTATCCATTGTCAGTACACCATCTACATTTTCCTTAGAAAAATGTACCAGTATTTTGAACAGATCTCCACCGATGGGTTATCCTTTCCATCACCAATGGAGCTTTCGTTAATGCATCTGGCATTAGCGGATTTCATTAAGGTTGGTTACTCAAATTCCTATGTTTCCAAGTGTCCATTCTGCATCGTGTTATGTGTTCAAGGGAAGTCCAAACCGAGTCGGCCATTCCTCAAATATTCCTGACCAATCATGTCGGCCTTCCTTGTGTCAGTATACAGTGTTGGATCTTGCAGTTCTACCAAACTATATCAGACTATTGATCTTTGTTTCATATTGGTTGATGTGGGATGCATTAATGCCCTCCTTCCGATGGATATATTCCTATCGACATCAAATAATCATCTAGGACATGGATCTAGAAACCCAAGAGTACCTTGGATCTTGCAGTCATTAGTGGCAGGTTTCCTCGCAAATGACAGTGGGTATACATCAATGACCCCTAATTGTTTGATTATACAAGTGTTCGACTTCAGAAGATCTATTTACACTTGCTAGTTTGTACTCAGTACCTTAGATTCCATCATCATTATCGGTGGGTCTCTTCACATCTGTTAATGGTATACATCAATGACCGGTAATCAAATGGTGTTTTATTATGCTTGGCATCATATCACTTATTTGCATGATATAAACTCGTACTACCGTCAGTTTGTATTGAAGACCTTGGGAAAAACAGTTGTATCACTCATCGATGCATTGCTTGAGTTGTGCAAGATTAGACTTCCATTTCAGAAGTTCAATAAAGACTTTGTTCTCGCACTCATCAAAGTGCATGTTTACACTTCTAAAAAATTTACTTTTGACATGGATCCACTGTGTATTTTTCGTGGCCATGCTTGTTTACTGCTGAGCATGGGTATGCCCGCCTCAGGAAGATATTACATATTTGAGAAATTGCTATGTTTTGTAGGTGTGATCCTCAATGTTTTCCTTCCCTTATCCTTGCTTTGAATGATAAATAATATCAGTATACCGAGTATAAATTTCAGTAATGTATTTCAGCCCTTAGCTCTGCTTCAGACCTCACACATTAGAGGGCATTTGTTAACAATCAAATTGACACCCTTAGTCATGTAATAGACGAAGCACATTTTTACTATGTACCTGCAACATGAATACATAACACAAGTACATTCAGAGACAAGTCCTCTCTGATCTAATCACTTCTCCCATAAATGGAAGGATTAGGTGAAGATAGTAAGAACCTAAGGAGACCAAGTTCGGTCATCGAACCGCTCATAAAAGGTCCAAAACTAATCTACACCAATCAATAAGTGAAGAGAAATGCATTAAAGTGCATTAAATGTGCTTAAAGTATGCTAAGTTGTGTAAAAAAACCTGAAAACTATGGGAAAAGGGGTTTTTGAGTAAAAATGATCTAAAATCATGAAAGGGGATTATCCCACACTCAAAAGAGAATCCTAAGGCCCATTTCCCAATGCTATATAAGAAAGGATTTGGGGCATGGTAAAAGGGACAAAGGAAGAGCAAAGGCATGCTGGAGAGATTTTGAAAGAGGAGAAAGAGCTCAAATTCTTCAAAAGCAAGGGTGAAGGAAGGGAAGCTCATGGCAATGGAGGAGGGATTCACACCAAGATCATTGGTAAGGATGTACTTCTTCCTTGTTTTAATATGACTGGATTCAAGTTTCTACCATATATGAGTTTGAATTTTGCTTATCATGTATGAATTTAATTCTTAAATGGCTTTAGATCTTAATTATGAGTTTTGATGAATGAATATAGATCTTTATAAACTTGTGATAATCATTTCATTTGCTGACAAAGAAACTCACCATTTCTTAGTAAGATAGATTGATATGTTGTAGATCTAAATCCCTACTTGCAAACAACATCTTCTATTATCAGATGGAAAAGCACCAGAATACGTATGTAATATACATCCTAACAAATTGTAGAATATACAATGTAAATTTAGGAGAGAAGAAAAATCAATGAGTCTTCAACCAATTTCTGATATCATCAATCATCTAAGATCCACGTAGGAAACACAACCAGAAATTGCAAGTTGGTTCATTACCTATTCAAATGCTAGCAATTTCATTGAGATGAAGGCCATATTTCCCATATAAAATCCTTCAATCAAGCCACCAAAGGGTCATTGCACCTCTGGTATAACAATGAGCTCCTTTAAATCACAATATGACTCTCACAATCCAAGTTACACACACACACACACACCGACTAAACTTGTCATGCATATTAGATTATAGGCATAGTCCACCACATATGACAGACATAACATGCTTATACAACAATCAAAATGGAAAGGTTACATGCATGCATTCCAAGTTTTATAGCAAGGAAATAGACAAATAATTTCTTTGTTTTTTTTAAATGTGTTCTAGAGAAAGTAACTATCGGGGTAGACTAATTTCCTCCCAAACATAGGTTATTCTTCTGAGATGAAGAATCTATGATTACAAGATAAGTTAAGATAAGATAAGATAATTTTATTAATTCTCAATTAATGGAAAAGAAAAGTGTGTCAATGGGACTATGAATTCCAGGCAGTGATGAGAGAGAATCGATCAATATCTTCAAACCCTAGTTTCATTTTTTATATTCAACACCCATAGAGAGTACTTGGAATCTTGTTCTTTTTCCTTTATTCAATACATGTCTGCACTCCGAAACATGGTTTAATGTTGTATCTAATTAGAATCTTTAGTCACATAGTTCAATGCTATCATTATGTTGAGGAATGAAACTCTATAAATATCTTCTAGAATACTAAATGATCTATTGGGATGAGGGATATCTCATCCTCACTAAAAGCATTGTCATATTCAATATACTTTGTATCTTACATAGAAGAAAAATACATGATGTTCTCCAGACAATAAAAATGTATTATAAAGACTTCTACAAGTCCCTACACTGAAATATGCCTTTGATATACTAATTATATAACTTATTGATAATCTACAAAACAAAACATCATCGTATATCCTACCTTCTATGGAATTATTTTATGCATATCTAAACAAAAGGGCATAGTATATCCTAATTTCTATGAGATTTCCTTCATATATATAGCTATAACTGTTGGCCAACAACTTGCCTTGTCATATTTTTTTGAGTGCCTTAAAAATTACTAGCTTTGAATAATGCATTCCCATCTTCCTTCTTATTTCCATCACCCTCTATCTTCTCTTCCATGTCCATATCCCATGACTCCTTTTCCTATTTATGGAACCCAATGAGATATATGGGAGAAAATTGAAAATCTTCAAGTTGAAAATAACTTCATGATACTGGTATAAGTAGCTATACTCCACACCTTGGAGAATGAAATAAACTCAATTTCATAAATAAGGGTTGAATATGGAGGCACAATTACTAGGTCCCTCTAATTTTTGGTGTCTTTATACCCATGTTTAGGCAATATATTCACCATGGCAATTTCACCTTTCTTCATTGTCATAAATTCCCTGTCTAATCCATCAATGACTTGTTTTTTCGAATACAAATCCCCTTAGATCTCTTTAGAAGACTAATAAGCATATTTTATACAAGAAATATAAAAAATGTTGATTGATCAAAACCCTTCCATGATGTATATAGCCAAGCTATCAATCAAACAATGGTATTCCACACAACAACAAACTAAATACTAAATACCACACTATTATTGGATACCTTACTGAAGTGCCCCTTCATCCGTGCTTTCATATCCTCCCCCTTCCTTTAGTATTTTCCTCAGTACTTTCTAATCATTACTAATGTCAACAACATTCTTCCAAGAAACCTGCTCAAGATCCACGATCAAATTTGAATTGGGCTATCCAATAACTTTATTCTTAACTACTTCAAATCCTCTCTCCCCAAAAGCATATGGACAACCACAAAACCTCAAAATTTCAAAAAGGAGGAGCATGTTAAAATGAATAATTATATCATATTAAAAAAAAATTTCTCTTTACCATTTCAAGCAACTATGAAATATTGACCCTGTAATCTCCAAATAAGTTTCACACTTTTCTCTACCCTAGTTCTTAGAAATCTCACCATCTACGAGAATTATATCCTGATAAATGGTAGTTTCCATTTCCCAAAAGGTTCCTTTAGCATGTGTTTCAGGAGTAACATTCACTAGAGACTTCAAGTTTGACTTTATATCAAGGTACCATGATATTTTTACAAAGAAAACAACATTGCACCCATATCCATTATATTTTCATTTGGATGCAAATTAAACTCCATAGAAGTTTGGCAGTCGTTATTCTTAGAAGTTTCACCTTCTCTAAGACTTTTTTCCCGAGAAAAAAAATAGATTCCCTTTCTGAAATGGTTCCTTTAGCAAGTACTTAGGGTGCAACATTAACTGGAGAATTCAAGTTTATCTTTGAATCAATTTCATCGTGATTCTTTCCTTGAGATAGTAGCATTGCACCCTCATCCATAATATCATATTTTAGATTCAAATTAACCTCCAAAGTAATTTTATAGGTTTTTCTACCCCAATTATTAAAAGTGTTACATCCTAGACTTTTGTCCTGAGAAACAAAAATAGCTTCCCTTTCGAAAAAGGTTCCTCTAGCATGTGCTTGAGGTGTAACAAAAAGTTTGGTTTTGTATCAAGAATCTTAGCATCATGCCCCTATGAAATTCATATAGTAGTATAGTCCATATTGTTTTATTTTAGACACAAACTCAATTTCAAAGATCACAAATAGTTTCCTCGACCCTTGTTCTCATATGTTTCACAATCTCCAACACTTAAATCATGTGCATATGTTCAACAATTGCAAACATGATAAATCATAATAAATTTTTAATAAAATATAAATCATAATTTTTTTTTAATAAAATATAAATAATTTTTTTTTTTTTGATACAAACAAAGGAAAGAATATCACAAAGCTGATGTTAACAAGATGTGTATGCTCATTTCTTTGACAACCAAGGAAAAATAAGGAAATAAATTCAAAATATTATATCAATAGAATAAAATGGCAAAAAATTACAAAAACAAATCCTTTTATTCTCACCTTATCTAGGATATGTGAAAACCATTGCGGAAGGAATTAAAAGAGTTTCAGTAATAAATTGTTTCTTACTCACCTTATCTAGTGGCAATTGACATTTTTATATGTGTCTAAGTGCAAAAAGGATAAAACTATGTTGTATAGACAAGTAGTGAAACACTATTATGCTTTATATAATCAAATATCAAATTATTGCAAGATACCTGTATCAATTTGTCCTTGCTTCAATGCCTCCATATTTGCTTTAATGTGCTTCATTTCACATCTAATGGAAGCCAATATTTCCTCAGATTCCATCCATAGATTCTTGTAAAGCAGAATCACTGTGTCCCTTTCTTAAAATCCAAATATGAAAATGCTTTTAGGGACAATGATATATTGAATATTGAATATTTTTCTTTACAACTAGCTATACTTATATCTAATGAATGATATCTAGAGTTAGCAATGCAGAAACCAAACCTCAATATCCTTCAATATCCTTCAAGTCCAACATGTCCCAAAAACAATGAGCTACAATAACCATTAACGTACTGAAAACAATAATAGTAATAACAATAGAAATCTATATATAACAGTAGCAATATATATCATATCTAAACCAATTATAAACTCAACATCAGATGTTGGGGCAAACCTCCCTTATCCTTAGACTTCAACCTCTTAGCATTAGGTTAGTTGCATGAGACTCAACTAGGCCAACATACCTGTGAAAGGAGAGAAACCAGGACTAAAAAAGACCCTAAAATAGATCATCCAACCCTCACAAATAAAAAACAGTAGCAGCACAACAGTACAACCAACACACAATAAAAAACAACAACAAAGTACTCCAAAAAAGTCATATAAGGTGGAACTATGGTGGATGGTACCTAAGGAGGTCTGTTAAGGTCAACACAAGGGTGTCCAGCAATCCTAAGGGGTCACGCTAGCCATCAACAAGTTGGACGTCAACATTTAAGGGTTGTATAGATCAATGTTACCATGCAAGGGTCAATCACGAGTCACCACAAGGCTAAACATCACATACAAGTAAACATGCAATTCAATGTAACATAACAAGGCAACACGACGTCATACTGGGCTCATGCAGATCAAGTCAACGTCAGGTAGGTTACCCGGTCTTCTCAATTGTATGTTGTCATACGTCTCATGTGTCTCATGCAATGAGTGGAAGCTCATAATCATCATCCTAGGATAAGGAAGCTCATGTGATCATCTCATCTTCCTCGGGTTAACTCAGTAAGGGGTGGCCAGCCCCTTGAGGATAACCATAGTCCTCGGAAGATGTCACACATATTAAAAAATAAGCTATGCAACAAAGTAAACAACCATTTCGCATATAAATTTCAAAAAGCACAAACATAGTTATATTTATTGTTCTAATTAGCACAACACTATTAAACATAGAGCTACATAAATCATTAAAGTACTAAAAACAAAAACAGTAATAACAGTAGCAATATATATCAGATCTAAGTTGTTAATGAAAGACAAAAATGTGTAAATAACAATAACATAAGTATATTAGATCTAAACCAATTATAAACGATGTGGTCATCTCATCTTCCCCAGGTTAACTCAGGAAGGACTAGCCAATCCCTTGAGGATAACCATAGTCCTCTAAATATGTCACACATATTCAAAAATATGAATTGAGCAATAACATACACATGTGAAACCTCAATTCTAAAATATCACCATGCACCGACTAGATCAAGAAACTTGTAACAAAATTGAAAATATTTCATGCCTTCACTCAATCAAATACAAATCTTAAATGTTTACAACTACATTTTTTTATGTTTTGTTTTTTTCTCTCGGAAATTTGAAGAGGGGGGGGGCTTCATCTTTGGTGTTTTGACCCATTGTTGTTGTTGTGCCCTCTCTTTCTATTGATTGTGTGGACATTCCCCTCCCCCCCCCCCCCCCCCCGTACCATACTTCTGGTATGTCAATTAGTAGGGCATGGAGGTCGATGGAGAGGGGCATCATCTGCAAAAACCAAGACAATTATATAGATATAAATGCAAATTTATTCTTGAGATACATATTTCATTATTTCCAATACCATTACAATGATATTTACCTATCGGCTGACTAGCTGAGTCAACTGGAGTGTTCATTGGTTCTGCCATTTGTTCCTCTCCCAGCTGAGCATGAGAAGGTACATGCTCTTCCATTCATAGAAAAATATTAATTAGTAAACGTCATCAATTATGTATTTAAAATCATATTGAATACAACTGTTTTATAGCATACATACCTGAATGGCTAGGCAACTCCCCACCATCACGTGGTACCGGTTCGGTACTGCTATCCTCGCTACTTTTGTTGGTCTCTCCCTGAAAACATAAAAATACATTTATTGTTTGATGTAATCATCCATTAATAGATTACGCAAGTACATTATAATGATGTCCTTATTAATTTTATTTACCTTTGCGTGTTGCATCAATGGGTAAATTGGGGTTTTCTCCAAGCTTTTTCGACGTTCAATCACATGCTGAAAACCGTACTTGAAGCCGAGCCTCAAGTCTTCTTCAGTGGATGCCTCTTGAAAAGCATTTCCCTGCAATGCATAACACCATGAAAAGTGCTTATGATAAACCAATTAATTGTTCGCTACAGTTAGAAAAAATTTGGCTACAAATAATGATCGTTTGGTTCTTACAATTCGTGCCCTTAGTTTCTGATATCCACCCTGGCCTAGTTTGTGCTTCCCATGTTTTTCTACTCTTTCCTTTGTCTCTTTAGAGGTGTTGGGGAGCCTATGAAAGGTTGCAAATACGCTAGATATCACAACTTAAATATATTTAAAAGTTTAAAAACAATTGAACATTGTTCATTGAAAATATGATATGTGTCATACCTTCTTGAACCGATTGGCCTAGTCTTTCCTTGTTTTCTCAATGCCTTCTCCCTTGCATCCTCCATGAGCGCCTTCCACTCCTTCTCTGGAACCATCGGAGGAGGCTCATACTTATGGTTAATTTGCAAATTGTCCCTATAATATGCCCTGACATATTTCAAATTTAAGCCAGCTGCTGCAGTGACACCTTTTCTACTGAAGGTTTCACTAAACAAGCTGACCATGTGGTTCATCAAATCATCTTTCAATTTGTCATTTTGGGAATTCCACCATGTAAAAATAGTGGGCCCAAAAATATCCAACCCCTTATCATGCAAGTTCTTATGAAAAACATTATTTCCTGCAAAAAAAATATGATCATTAATTAAAACTAATTTGAGTTATGTGGCTTTGAATTACATGAAAAAATACACTAAATAAATTAAATAATACCTGCAATCTTTGGTAACTTTATTATAACATAGTCTTCATCCACCAAGAAGCTAACGGGAAATGATCCCTTTCTAACTACATGTACAACGCCAGGATAGAAACTATCACATTCAATGCTACTATCCTCTCTAACATCATGTGAAGTAGTGGTGTTTGAAGGGCCATGTTGACCTCCAACATCCAATGTGTTCATATCATCTAAAGTGCATTGTTGTTCAGGAGAAGAAAATAGCCTAGTTGGTATGATATATTGACTATGTGTTGAACCATTTCTACTACCAATACCGACCTCTGCAGCGAGTTCTTGATGCACGGGTGTTATCTCCAAAAATTCCTACAGAAAGAGAACTTCAATAGATTAGATCATATCAAAAGAAGAGAACTAAAATAACATAAATGAATATGTGTAGTTCGTAAAAAATTTCAAAGATGCCACTTACCCCGTATTGCTCTATATTTTGCCTCAAATCATCAATTTTTGTTTTGTTTTATTCAAACCTAGGTCTGATTAAAATCAGTCTAAGAAGGTCTTGATTGCACTTTTTTAAAGCCTTCTTCACAGTTTCCATTGGGTTGGTTAAATAAAATATATCTTCCTCAACGACCACCTCATCATCCTGATGTGGTGTGCTCTATGGACGTCAATCAATAAAAGTAGTTAATTTATTTCTATCATTACAAAAAATCACGTAAAAAAAATATAACGCATATAATAACAAAAATAAGTACTATAATCATGTTTAGGTACTATTACGGTATCATTTACTTGATGCGGCAGCATTGGTGACTTCCCATGGTCACCCTGCCACAATACAAGAAGCAAGACATATTCATATCGATAAGTAAAAATTGAACCATGTATAATAAACATGAATAATGTAAAAAACAATTATTGTTAATATGACAATCACGTTTACCTGTCTAGACGCTGTAGGTGTGCTCTGAGTACCGGCCCCCTTCCACAATACAATAAGATTGATATCATATTGAAATATTGAGCTCATTAGCATAAAAAAGGTCAAATGTTAAAAGATGTAATATAATCATGAATTGTGGTTACTATTACATTGATGCTATTAGGTACTATTAAACTAACATTTACCTCATGCGTCACCATTGGTGACTTTCCACGGTCAGCTTGTTGCATATGGCCATGATCACCTTGCCACAATATAAGAATTAAGACATTAAAAATGAAAATTACATATTTAACAATGTCTCTTAAACGTAATTAATGAAAAGCATGAAATATAATTAACCATGTGTATATTATAAAAATCACGACATATAAATAAATTTGTTGCAAGATAAAAATAATAAGTCATCGATCAAAGGTTGAGTTAAATGTTGTATAAGAAAATTATCCCCATAATAGCAACCCCCACATCTATTCTATTCAAACCATAATCGATCAACAACTCTTCACCTGCAGATATTGATTTTGTTGCACATATGAATACACGATTTCCTTCATGCCCCTCAAATATGCAATTGCATAGCTTATGTGTTGACCCTAGTCGTGTGCTATTTATAAACCCTGCGATATTTCCTGAATATTTTGTCCTTCCATCAATATACATAGTTTCTCCTTTGTTTAGATTGTTGTCCATTAGTTGACAATAATTTGCTTCCAGTCCTTATGTTCGCATACTTCGCGTATATCGGACCAACAACAACTAGTCATTGTATTTGTATCATGGTCTGACATACTCCATCAATTTAGTTTTATTTCCATATGCCACCTTTATGCCATCCATGGAAAATAGCCCCAATCCATGTAAAGAGGATGGAGCAATGCGATAAGTTCTCCCATTGAGGAAGAAATCCGTGTCCACTTGGGGTAGTTCCTTGGGTAGCCATCGTTTGAAAATATGTCTATACCTAAGGGGAAATTCAATGTAACCTATGCTCTCATTATCATAATCACTTGATACTCCTTCAGAAAGAAAAATTCCATGCGTCTACGAAATTTTATCCTTACCTTTTCACCTCTAGTTGATCTTGACCTGTTAGATCTTGTATTAGACGTCTCACTTTCAACCTCTTCTACTCTATATTCCTCACTTGAGGAAGATAGATCCGACAAGTACCTATTTGGTGGTACCTACAATCACTAAAATGAGACAACATGTTGTAGTTGAATTTTCAATACCGAAAACATCAGTCATGGCTCATGGTTTCTAGCAAGCATGTTATAAAGAAAGATGATCCAAACTTGTATGATAGATATGGGACAAACCAAATTATTGAATTTATGATCTTTGATATATGTGGACATGTGGCATGATTTAGTTACTCTAGGAATATTTCCTCCTTCATCTAGTTATCATATTAACCCCTCAAATACACCTAGATTCATCACATACCTATTGTTTTATGCAAATGAGCTATGAATTGTAGTTGGTTTCATTGGTTTGGTGAGTTGTACTCATTTCCATCCAACCAATCCTCATTAACTAAATGTAAAATTTTAATTTTTTTACAACTTGTGTTGTTGGATCCCTTCCAATCAAGCTTGTGACAAGTTAATACAACTACTCTATAACTCTCTATGATCCAATGTTGAACGGGACAACGATTTATGCCTAAGGTATTATGAGAGTCATTGAAGGGAATGAAAGATGATAATTTTTTGGGTGGTTGGTATCAAAGGATCATACACACAAAAAAAAACTAATTAGATCCAATATCTTAGAAGGAAACACTTTTTGGCCTACTAACATTCCCACATTATTCAAGGTAAAAGGATCATTGGTTTCCTCTATAGATTTTAGTGTCAAAAGGCTACAAAAAATATATGAGATGGATTTGAAAATAGTTCAAACTACTCTATCCTTCAATGACCTCCCAGTTGGTGAGATACTTTGGTTCAATGTTTTCAAATTTTATATTAAGGGGAATCAAATTATAAAAGTGGCATCAACAAATTTGTCTTTCAAGTTAGTACCATTGGAGTATGTTAGGATATAAGGTTTTCAATTGTGATAGGATGAAGGGTTTTCATTTCTATTTGGTACATAAGGGTTTTTCTACATATTTCTTTTGTATTTATGTAAGAAATTTGGCTTCCGCAATCGTGTTTTGATCTCCAATTTTTGTGTTGAAATTAGTGGTTGGAGCCACCTTCACTTTCAACAGCCATGTGAAAACTACTACAATCCCTTAGAAAATACTTATGAATTGGGATCACCTCCATATCTAAACCATTAACATAGTTTTTGGATACATCTCTAAGCTTAGTAGTTTCAACCCTCACCCATAAGTGCATGGTGAGTTCCTTTTATATGTATCTTTAGGCTTTTATGGATCCGCTCTCCTAATTTTGTACCCGAGAATATAATGCCCTCAACTAGACATCTCCCACATGAGGATTAGAAGACCATATTAGTGGATGAGGTAGGGAATATGTATGCAAGTAAAAACTTACACACCAAATTATTCTCCTTATTATGACATTTGTTATAGATTTCATCAACACCTCTATTGTTATTCATCTATAGAGGAAAAAATTAAACGTTTTTGTGTCTTGGAACCTATACTTTTGAGATTAGGGATAGAAAAGGGGAGCGGGAAGAGGAAACATTGAATTTCAATCCCATACCCTCATACATGATAGAATCCAGTGGAAACATTGCAATCTTGAAATCCTAAAAACTGTTAAGTATGTTGAATTTTGAATGGGATAAAAAATTCCACTTTTAGCATTTGAAGTCCGATGAGGTTGGAAACACTCTCAAACATCCTGAAAAAATTAATGGTAATGTTAAAAATTTAAGTAAAATGATAGAAAATGAAAGATAAGGAGAATGCCAACTTTTACTTTAAGAATTAATATTACCATTTAAAGCTACTGATAGGTATCCCTTATCAAGAAATTATAGTGATGGAAGGTAGTGCCCATTATTGTGATTTCAAATTTATCTTTATCAGTACAGAGGCACCTTCAAGGATTGTGTTATTTTATATGGGAGACAAAGAGTGGTAGCTAGTAATGAATTTAAAGGTTATCTAGAAGTTTCATGTCATGTTGGGGATTCATAGTGGGTGTTGAACCTACACCTTTGACCTATTGTGCTTATTATTGACACATCATACTACTATGGCATGATAGCATTGTCGTATACTCCTTATTGATTTATTAATGAATGCACAAGTTTTTGGTGTTATGTTGCTTGGCTTGAGAGTAAACTTGGCCCTATGTGTGCCTTCCTACGGCACCATGGAGATGAGTGTAATATGTTTTTAGGTTTTATTTCCTAGAGAATAAAATTTACTTCAATGTTAAACAAACAAAAAAATGGATTTTCAATCAAGGTTTTTGTTCTAGATATTATTTGGTGGTACATTATGCCTAGGTGATGAGCACCCTAGTACTTTGTTACTTCTTTGATTCTTTCTCCTAGAGGCTAGATACCGTGGATCCTAGCCACGGAAATTCTGCTACATGATGTGAATTTTGTGGGAGATGAAGATTGAGCATGAAACTTGTAGTGAAATTTTGGTTCCTAATCACAATTGAATTGCATTCTAATATTTCACTGTTGTTGGATTTTATTTTTCACCTGGATTGTGAAGAGAACACTGTGAATCCTGGTCCATGGAGAAAAATGTAGGATGGAGGGTTGGTCAAATCCTTTGATGAAATCAGTGGTAAAGACTCCTATCAAGGAGAATATTGTTGATGAGTTGTGACCTCCTTCAACAACACATGTGTGAGGAATTGTGATCATGGATCTCTCTCTTGATGCATTAATCCTTAGGATTTGACTCCTCACCCTTAAGGATCATCACCAGTTCCTTCTTGTCATTGAGGAAGCTCAAGAGTCTTTGTTGATGACTGGGAATCGTGGAGAAAGAAAGAACTCATTCTGGAAGCAGAGAATGGATTATGCTGAACATTCTAGTGTTCAATTACAGTGGCAGTCGAGCGTGATATTGGAATGCTATCAACATTATGGAAGCCGAGATTGGATTATGTTGAACATTACTTTTATCACTATCTAGTAACAATGCACGTTTATGAATACTGTGTGTGTGTGATGTAGAGACAAAGACTATGCAATACAAGGATTTCATTGAGATTGATTTCTAGAGCTACGAAAACATTGTCCAACCATGGAATTTGGATAGACATTCTTTCTTTTGATGAAGTCGATTTTGTTTTTTGTTTGGAAGATGGTTATTCAATACTGGAAATGAAATTTTGGTCTATTGTTTTAAATGTTTCTTGGTCACCTGGTTAAGTGGGGAGGGGCTATTTTCCTTGACAAGTTTCAACTGTACCCTGCAACTACCTTCATGGGAATGACCATTAATCTTCACATTGCACCATGCGCTTGGCACTTGGGAGGGTTACAAAGGATGTATGATCTAGGATGTGAGATCAAAATAGTTATAATAGAGAAGATTATGACCCTAAGGTCGGGGATTATATAGCCAAACCGTGATATTAGGGAAGAAAACCAAAACCAAATCATGTGTTAGGTTTCCAATTCACTGAATAAAACCAAATCGTTTTTTTACGGAAAATAATTCCAAATAGAGGAAGAGGGTAAGGCTTACTGAAGACATTGTGCCCCTTTTTTGTCTATGTTAGTCTCCTCACAATATTATCTAGAAATCCCTTAGGGTATTTTCTCCTCGTAGTGTGCTCTCCGTGACCAACTCTGCAATATCCCTCCTCCTCGTGGTCTGCTTCTCGGAGTGTGCTCTTTGTGACCAACTCTCATTCTGCTCCTCGCAGTCCTCAGTCGAAAGATAATGTGGGTCTACTCCTTACGGGATTCCATCACATTGGTAATGTTCTATTACAATACATTTTCTATAGTTATTTATTCTTTTGTAATTGGAACAACCACACACCCTGCTACTTCATAGTAAAGTTGAAAAGGATCATCTCCATTTACCTTTGACTTCATTGCTCTATTAGACATTGCACATCACAATTTGTCAAAATAAAAGTTGATATTAGGGAACATTAGGTATTAATTGTGGTCTATTAGATTTATAGGGATTAACTTTATAAGGATTGAGGTATGTTGCTAAGTTAGGGCTTGTAGGTGTTAAGGGTTAAAGTAGTTATGGGTGTTAGGGATTAGACATCAAGGTGATACATGTAACAAGGGATAGATTTTAAGGGTGATAAAGTTGTGAGTTTTGGGTAATAATTGTAGCTATGAGTTATAACATTGATAAGAGTCAAGGTTTAGGGTTAGGAGTACTGGAGGTTAGGTTTCATAAGTGTTAGGGTTTATGGTTTAGGTGTTAAAGGTTGTATCCATCAATGTTTAAAGGGGTTAATAATTAGCTTTTATAGTTGATAAGTATATGACCATGCATTTGAGTGGATAATCATGTTAATAATTTGAGAGAGTCTTGATTAGATTCTATGAGGCTTTATGTTACACCCAAAATCTACTCATCATGAGATTCAGTGTACACACCCCTGAAGATATCTTGACTAAGTAATTAACCTGGGAGAATTTGTACCCAGTTGTACCAGGTTTTGAGAGGTCGTCGTGGGTTGCACCCGTGCAACATGCGACGTCATAGCTTGCTTCATTTCAGGGTGCGACGAAGTCAGTTAATGGGAAAAAATATCTTCTTCGAGCTTCTTCTCGAAACTTGCTAACTTGGGGCCCTATCCCTGACCTCTAGGGGAGTTGGTACTTGGTTCCTAACACCTTGGGAGGATCCCCTATCTCTCTCCTACCATATCTCAACCTATCTTATCCATACCCTATACACTTAGTCCTATATAAGAGAAGCTCTACCCCTCTCCAAAGGGGGGAAGTCTATGGTGTCTACATACTGGTGAAATCACTCTTGAGAGATCTCTACTCATCCTTGAGAGACTCAAGCTTCCTTAGGAGGAAATGGAAAATGGCTTTGCTGGAGAAGGGTTGCAGCGTTAAGTCTTGGTTGTAGTTCTATATCTCTGCTATGTACTTCCCTATTTTTACAGTAATACAAATGCTTTCCACCAATATTGTTCATGCGGGTAATGATATTGATTACTCCACCTGCTTAACTGTTCACTTAGATCTCTTATTGTATAGACGCCCTTTACTTGTTTCTCTTGTTTCTTGTCTTGGCAGGTCTTGCAGCTTGGATCTGACGACCATGAGATGTCGAGCAACATTCAGGAGAAAGGATTTTGAAGTGAAAGGTAAGACATCTAGTACTTGATCCTTAAGTAGATCTAGGAAATGCATTCATAGCATGTCTTAGTTGTTCTAAACTCACATTGAGCTAGGGAGATCCGGCTAGCGTCCGCTCGAGTGGATTTTTCGTCAAACAAATCTGGCGATCATACGGGGGAGTGTTCATTTTGTCTTAATATTTGTCAATATGGGAGTCATTTTCAGTTGATTGCTTGGCACAAGCCTTTTATTTGTCACTTGCTTCTTGAGTCGATATTCACCATCAGATATTCACATTGAAGACTCTGATCTACTTCCTCTGAGTTTATACTATTCATTCCCAAACCATTTCATGGTTCATTGCTTGGAGATCTGATCCATTTCAGAACTTAGATCTCGTTCGTCGCACCTAGTTAGTGAAAATAGAGCGACACTGTGTCTTTCCTGGTCTCTGTTCTTTTCCTATTGTTCATTCGTCGTAGTCCTTTCATTGGTAGGCTACGACACCGTTGCGCTTCCTGCACTGGTAAACTGCGACGTTGCACTGTGTACGAACACAGGGTGTGCCGATTTGTCGAATCTGACATGCAGGCATCCCCTCTCCATCTTTTGATCTGATCTTTGGTTTGTTGTAACTCTATGCTGCAAGATCCAGCCAGAGATACCATCTTTGATTTGTGTGTCAAGTGTTTGGCTTGGTTTGGATTGGTTTCGGGTTTCGTCTTGGACAGGTCTGAGAACCGGTAGTGGTGGATGCTTTTGTCTCCTCCACCTTCATCCCCTCACCTTTGCATTCCCTCCTCTCCATTAACTGATATGGTTACTGCATTAGATCAGCTCCTAGACCTCGTTTTCATTATTTTTTTTTAGCTTGGCTTGCTTGGTTTACTTGCTACTATCTGATTTTGAGTTTTGAGTGTCTTTCAATCTAACTGAGTGCTTGTCTTTTCTTGAGTTTTCTGAGTATACTAAGTGCTGCAAGTAGTGTTTTCTTTTCAGTCATCTAGATCTGGAAGCGTAGTTGTTATCAAGCTAATCTTTTGATACATCCATTGAAGAGTTAAAAGTCTTTCTTTTCCATCATTTCTCGAGCGTTGTTGAAGAAAATTTGTGCATTGGAATGTTTTGCTCATGCATTTTTCCACAAAATTGAACGAATGTGTGATCAGTTGCGTTTTTTTTGAATTATGAATCGTTCATCTTCTTGAAAGACTCGAAGCACGTTTCAGTTGTTGCAAAGTTAGTTCCATACTAAGGAAAGATAGATGCATTTTGAATTCTTATCGCTTTTAGATAATTGAAAGTGAAATTGAAAAGCTTGCATACTCCACCTTAGAATCCTCTCTTTTCATTACCTAGTGTCATTTTGCTTTGAAAAGAAAAAGAAAAGGGAAAAATGTTGTGATTTGGATTAGTAGTGTTGTGATTTTTTGTGTTTCGTTGAAAAAGGAAAAGAATGTTTCAGTATCATTTTTCGTAGAGTTGGGATTGTGTTGCATTGCATTGCTTTGGCAAAGTCATTGGAAAGAAAAAGAAGATTTCTCCTTCCCATAGGTAGCATTCATCAAAAGAAAAGCATACTTTTTGCATGTAGCTAGGGCTTGCATTATGTTTCCGATTATGTACTCACCTCATGCATTCACCTAACTGTCCAAGATAAAATTAACGATAGAACTAGGGTAAAATATTTAGAAACTTGTGTGTAAGTTAGAGACGTGTTCCGACGTCGTTAAGCGTGGCAGCTATCGTTATTTTCCAGCACTGTATCGTGGGGGTATTGTAGTCTTCCACGTACATATCGGTATATCGAGCTCCTTCACGTACCCACTAAGTACCATAATCCGTACTTGGCGTATATCGAAGGGTGTATCACGTACTCGGTAGTATATCGGAAGGTCTCTTGTCGAACGACTGTGCATTAGACAACACCACTATGGATTTGAACTCCCACGTACCTTGAGTATATCGGGAGACACCACTAGGATTCCTGAAACTAACTAAGTTAACCATTTGGTTGTCTTGGAAAAGAAATACACCGAGAACGACACTCGGGGGGATTAGCACGCACGTATTGTCCAGGTAATCGGGTATGCAGTCAAGGGTACGGTCCCAATCCTCCTTGTTGCGTCATATTGTTGGACCCTGTAGAATATAGCGATTTGCAATGCCTTGATAATCCCTTGAGGTTCCAGACTTTGAATCCACTCTGTCACATAAGTCTGCTTGTTGCCTTAGCTCGAGTAGGTTTTTCTGGACTGCTTTTCTTTTGTAGAATACCCTTAGGAGAAACGTTTTGTTTCAGTCACCCTGGCTGACTTTCCTTGGAGAAGGTCCCGCAGAATCCAAAACTTGCCACCTGAATATCCCCTTAATCAGGAGGTAATTTCAAGGGCAAGGATGGATCCTCAAACCAGGGTCGGGTCACAAGAAGTGGAAAACCCCATTTTGAATATTGGAGGACATTTGTTCCCGCATACTCCTCCAGATTCACCTGCCTCTCATCCCCCGCAGGATGAGGAAGCACAAGTTCCCACTTCGCAAGACCTCTTTCCTGTTATGGTAGGAGAACCTGGATCGTTGGAATGGATAAATCAACCCCAGGATGACCCCATAGCAGCTGTTGGTCCTTCAACAGCTTATTGAACATCTTCTACCGGTCACCCAGTGGCCCATTTTTCCATTGCACCCCCACCTAATGAGACTTCTCTGGATGATCCTTTGGCATATTACCGTAGCCAATTGGCTCACTTTCGGTCTATGGCTAAGAGGTGTCGGAATTCAAGTCTCCAAAGAAAGGTTGAAGACCCATGATGACCCCCTTATCAACCAATCCCAGGTCGCTCTTTATCTTTTGGTTCACCCAAACCATCCCCCCACAACCTGACCACTTGTAACATCCTTCCAATTTGACCCCTATTGTTATTATTTTGTAAATGTAATTATATATTATGTAAATGACCCTGGTGAGGAGCTCAAGGCCAAGGCCCCACCAGTGGTACTTTGGAGTATCGTTATGTCTTTTTCTAAATATTACTAAGAACATAACACTACTTAAATAAAGTAACTAAACCCTATCGGGAAGAGAGAGAAGTTGTCTTAACCTACAAAGAAAATACTAAACCCTACCATGGGTGAGGGAATCCCTTATCTAAATATTTATTGCCGAAAGGTAGTAAAGAACCCCTAAGACCTAATGGTCAACACTAGGTTAATTATTTTATCCTAAGTAAACTATGATCCACTAGGAGAATATATAAATTGCTAGAAAGCCATGTGATAATAGCACATCATCAATAGTATCTTGGGCATTTAAAGAAACTTAATTTGCCCATTTTAATAATTTAAGCCTTTCAAAGTGCTCCTTAATCGAGGGCGTTAGCTATCTGCCACAAGATTTTATATAACATCTATGACCCATTTAGAATAAATTAATTAAAAACTAATATATATCGATTTTATTAATTATTATAAACATCCTAAATGTGACATTAAGTGCCAAAGAATTTCCTTCAAAAATTCTATTAAGAAACTAAAGTTTTCTTATTTTTATAATTGCCTTATTCAAGAGTAGAGGAAAATAATTTTTATGGATAGTAGTGTATGTTTTTCCTATAAACATAGGAATGAACAAAGTATTAATATGATAAACATGAAATAAAATATAAAAAAAGAGATATATTGTGTATAAATATAGTTATATATGTGAAACAAATCTTAATATAATTAAGGAGATATTCTATATGCAACTTGGTGCACTCCCAAAGGGAGTTAGGTAATTAATATATATATTAACTTAAAAAAGAGTTCAAGTGAATTATGACCTTGAAACATGATAGTAAGGTTGGGGATTTTCTACCTAGGAGAGAGATCATCCTAAGAAAATATTATGTACATGTATGTATTAGTATTTTATATGTTACGTAACAACATATATAAGTTTTGTCTTAACCTATTTAATCCATATGGGTTTTGGTATATGCGGTGACAGTGTTATAGTATTTATATTTTGTTTACCCTAGAAACCATATGGAGTTCTTCTAAGATTCATTTTACATTACTTTAGTGGAACTATAGTATTTCCGGTAAGGTTTGGGTATCACTGTCTGAAATGATAGATTTGGTTTAGATTTATGTTATATATATTCAATGACCAGAAATCATAAGGTTGGGATTTGTTTAATAATATTATTGTTTCCGCACAAGATAGTTCGCCATTAGGTTTAAAAATCTTAAAGCTTCTTATATAAGGCTGCCACGATTTATATAAGGAGCGAGTTATGTGCCCTTTGGCTCTTAATGTTTTGGGCTCGGTTGAGAAAGATCTCCTCTCTTGTAGTTTTTGGTGATTCATTATCTATTATTTCTTGGGCTAAAGGCAAGACATCACTCAATGTACTGCTTCTTTCACACTGGATGGATGCGGTTCAGATGCTTATCCGGGATGTTGAACATATACATTTTGAACATGTATTCAGGGAGGCTAATATGGAGGCAGATAAGCTATCTAAGCGGGCTCTTAACTCTCAGGTTGGGGTCATCATGTGGCAGGAATGGCGGGAGGATATACTTTTTACCCATGGCTCTTATCATTTACATTGGACATGATGTTTCTTATCTTTATATTATTCACATTTTGTTTTTGCTATCTAGATTTATGCGGACTGATATACTTATATGTCTGATAGTTCTATGTGCAGATCCTTGATAGGTACTGGTTCCAACTACTTGTTGGACGTTTTTGTATACTTACCTTTTGCGGCATTTATGTCAGACTCCTATGGATGTTCTTTGGTATTTATAGCTTAGATGGATCCTTTATATGATGTATTTGGATGACTGTATATGAGACCGTTTATTTATTTTGGTAGGGATACATTTGTTCTGGTGACATTTGGAACAGTTACTTCTACAGGATGGATTCCTGTTTTGTCTTGTGGACATTTGGCACTTTTATATTGGTCTTTTCTGTTGTAGTTGACAACACATCTGTCACTTTGATTGCTTTTTCCCTGGTCCCCTTGATGACAGGGATTGAGAGTACTTGTATGTTCTGATAGCGGGTTTTATTTACTATTTCGTATATTAATAGTAAGTTGAATTTTTCTATGAAAAAGGCTGCCACGATTTGAACTTGGAAGTCACGTTTACCATCCTAAAATAGGTTGATTCTTTTGGAAAGAATATATATAGTTTAATGTATGATAAAAAGTAAGATGATTTCCCTCATCTTAAGTTATTGAAAAGATTAGACATTTTAGTGAATGTTAAAGTATGGGGAATAATTTTTTTTATATACATATTGAAAAGTATGTATAAATATATACTTTATTATATGATAGGAAGATTTTCCCTTATTTGAAAGTATTGAAAGGAATTTATATTTTCTTTTAGTATGGGAAGTTTTGTCCCTTAGTTAAATAAATGAAATTATATATAATCTTATTTTAATAAAGTTATTGATTAACTATATATCCCTTTGTGTATATAAATTAAAGAGAGGTGAAGCCCTTTTTAATATGAAGGAATCACTTCAAATATTTAATAAAAAATTTAAGTATAAATCCAAACTTCCATGCATTGATGCCATTGATGCATGTTTTAGTAAATATGAATTTATATTTGAAAATAGTTGGAAAGGATATAAACTTTAAGACGAAGATCAATCTTTATTGTTCTTTAGTCCTTTCAGGAATGTTATACTTTGAAAGTATAGCCTTGGCTAAAATCTGCTTGAATGTATATCGAAGTAGATAGTCCAGCATGACTAGAAAGGAAACTCTTACAATCATTAGTAACTGTGGCAACAAACATGTTGCAGAATGTAACCTCTTCCTCTTGATTAAATATTATAACACAACCTTTTGTGGACGTAGCCCAAGGTTTGGGTGAACCACGTTAAAATGTCCTCTTCTTTATGTGTCTTTTATGTGGATAATTGTTTCCTTGTTAATATGTTGATGTGTCTCATTGTTATCTGGTCTCTCTCTTATGTGTCGTAATTATATAACTTGTATTAAAGATCATGATGGTTTGATATTTTCCTCGATTATGTATGAGTAAATAGATAGTGAATTGATTCATGAAATGTACTTCTTATAATTTTAAGGGATTATAAAAGAAATGTTTGGGTGTACTTAATGTTTCTAAGGAGTAATTGGTCGACAATATAAATTGGTGTATTTCAATGTATTGTTCATGTTTACTTATAAGTCTTGTGCTAATAAAAGGAAATTGGTTAAGAGTTGTATATTGATAGTTAAGGTGGCTTATGATAAATTAGGGAACCTTTATGTTGGTGAGTAAAGTTTTATTAATAATGTTAAAAAGTTATGAGATTATTAGTATGATGTTTTTATTAAAACAATAATTATAGATGTTGTATATACCTTTTATATTTCCGCATAGCATTTAATGATGATTAGACACCTATAATTTTTTTATTCTTGCGAAAATTTGGGTATGTGACACCACTAATGAGACTGGTCAACCCTCGCAAGAGTCCAGTCCTGCACCTCAAGTGAATCAAACGGTTGAAGGACAACATTCCAACACACCTGTTACTACCACGGTTACTTTACCAGCTCCTCCCCCACCTCAAAATTCGAGGGGAGCATACTCCATTCCCCCGGACTATCTCATTGGCAACGTTGTTACTACGGTAGCTAATCAACAACCTATGTTGGTTCAATCTTTGAATAGTGGTCAACCTATTGTGGCTAGGGGGAAACCCCCATTTCCTAACCAGAACGTAGGCGGTGGAATCCCCAACGGACCTCCCGTTGGACCTCCCCAACCCGCTAGACCATCCACCATGGAATTATCTCATGTTGGGGGTCCATCCAATGTAACCCTACCCTCATGGAGTCAAGCGTATCCATGTTCTATTAACCCTGTACCGGGCCAACCTAATCCCAGAAACGTACCATACGGGATACCCTATCCCGGAAATCCCTACACTCTATGGGGGCAACAACCCGTTTTACAGCATGGACCCCAACCAACTACCTCTCAAGCGCCACCACCCCCGATCGGTCCCTCCCCACCTCTAGTTGGAGGCGGAGGGCCCCCACCTAACTTAGGAGGAGGCATACCTCTCCCTTCTCGTGAAGGTCCAACTCATTTTACCAACAATGGCCCCCACCCTTCCGGCGGTGGCGGGAACGGTCCACCACCCCCCTAGGCGGCGGCGGTAGAGTACCACCCTATTATGGTGGAGGAGGACATTTCCCTTCGGGCGGTGGAGGTGGTCCACCACCCCCTCCAGGCGGAGGTGGTGGCGGATCCAATTATCATGGTGGAGGTGGTGGTGGTGGAGACCCTCATCCTTCCGGCGGTGGAGGTGGTGGGTCCCCCCATCCCTCTGGCGGCGGAGGTGGTCCACCACCCCCTCCAGGCGGAGGCGGTGGCGGGCCACCGTATTACGGTTATGGACCCCCACCTCCTCTCGGCAGTGGCGGCGGACCTCCACCTCCTCCCGGTGGTGGAGGTGGACCCCCACCTTATTGGAATGGACCACCTTATGGTGGCGGACCCCCTTACGGTCTGGGTGGCACACCCCCCTATGGCCAGTTTCCTCTTGGTATGCTCTAAGGTCATACCGGTCCTTACACGCCTTATCTATACTATCAATACGCGCAGCCTAATCCACAGCTGCCCTTTTTGGCTACTTTGGACCTACCTGACCTATCTCATTTAACCAACGATCCCATTTACCACGAAACTAATTGGCCACCTATTTCGGTGAAACTCCCATCTGATATCCTGAAATTTGATGGTAATCCAGGTGAAGATCCTAAAAGCCACGTGATGACATACCATTTATGGTATTCATCTAATTCCTTAATAGATGACTCGATCTGTCTTAGATTGTTTCAAAGGACTCTCACCGGTTCGGCTTCCAAATGGTATATCGAGCTACCACCCCACTCTTTTTCTGATTTTGGTTCTCTTGCCATGAACTTTCTGACTCATTTCCAGCTGCATATAAGGTATGAAACTGGTACCGAGCTTTTAACCTCGCTCCGTCAGAATACCGCCACTCACATTTCTGATCATATTCATGAGTGGCGAAGGATATGTCATCTCATTAAAGCTCCTATCCCAGACCAACTCCCACCAGACTGGTTTACGAAGTCTCTCATTCCTATCATAGCATGAGATGTTTCCATGGGAGGTGCTATCACTGAAGAACAAGCCATCGCACGCATCCATGTGCTAGACCTAGTTTATACTCAATCTGGCACATTATTTGATATTCTTCCCAATGCACCCCGTGACGCTAACGACCCCGTGAAATCGCTCAAGGGACCCCAAGCCAATGGCATCATTGGATCCCTTCACACCCAGCCTCCTCATCAAACTGTTGGTTCTTCACACCCCTAGGGTTTGTCCCCATCACCAAAACAGGTTGGCCTCAGCACCACCAAGTCACCCGCTCCTGCTGCTACTGAAGAAGTGAATTCTATCTCATCAGCTTCACCTCAGAAGTCCGGTAATAAGAAGAAAAACAAGGGAAAACCTAAGAAATCTTCTTCCCAGCAGGAACAAAAGAGCACTCCTGAGGACACCAAACAGAAGCGGAAGCTAAAGTATCCTTGTTTAATGTATGGAGATGATCACTTCTCCAAAGAGTGTCCCCATAGAGATGAAGTCCAAAAGTTTCTTAGGGGTAAACCCACTCCCGCAATTCTCAACGACCCGTTTCCCGCTCAAAACTAGCATATGATTGCTCAGACTCCCTCATCCTAGGGGGAACCATCCAATACCGCACACATTCTCATGGTACGTAATGAGATGATCAATTTGAACACTCGCTCGCAATCATACGACCCGGTCTCTTCGAAAGAACCTGTTGGAAGTAATACTGAAAAAACTTCCAACTCTATACTTGATGTCACTATACCGTCAAATTCTCTCACCATTGAGAAGTCCCCCTTAGATTCGATACTGCGACAACCCAAGAGCACGATTAGAAAATTTGTTTTCAATCCTAACGCTCGGGCAACATAGAACTACAATATCGTAGAAGACTTGGCACAATCCCTTTGTGCCATGTCCATGCTGAAAGTTTTGCAGAATTGTCCTAATCAACACAAAAATCTTCTTGCAGCAATCGGTGCAGTTGACCCTGATTCTTCGAATACCATCATGTTCCAACTTGACTACTTCAAGCAGAGGCTTTCCCATCAACTCGCGTTCCAAGTAGCCGCAAACATTGCTGGGAAAATTGTCCATCATACGCTTTTGGACGAAGGCGCCTCTACTTCCGTCATGTCGATTGCATGTTGGAGAGCCATCGGCTCTCCCGAATTGAATCATTCTCCTACCACGTCGAAAGCATTCGACGGACGTGGCTTTCAACCTCATGGGATCTTACAAGCTCTCGCAGTCGAGTTAGGCGGAAAGACCATAACCATCAATGTGGAAGTGGTCTCCACCCCAATAGATTATATTCTCTTGCTTGGTCGCAACTGGTTTTATACCATGCAAGCAGTAGCCTCTTCAGTCTTCCACGTAGTACAATTCCCCCATCAAGGATGAATTGTTACCATCGACCAGTTAGATTTTTGCACACCAGACACTACTACTCATCCTGGTGACCATGTTCCTTCCTTTGGAAAAATGTCAAAACAGTATGAGAGTATAGGGGTTGGCCTCTTGAAAGATTCTTCTCTCATGGGCGTTTTTCCCACTTCGAACCCCCCTAATCATGTTGCCTTGGTGAACATGATCTCTGCAGAGATTTCACATTACTCCACTGATACTTGGCTTGTACCAGGCAAAGCCACAACACACCTGATTGGAGAAGCGATGCCTCTTTCGCCCATTGAACGTATTTACGAGGCTATCCAATCAGCACGGTCCGGAGGACCACTTAACTTTGGCCTCCTTACCCTGTTCTCTACAACGGGCATAATCTCTCCCTAATCTCTTACTACAGAATTTTCATTCAGACGAGTCCATCATAGAAGTCATGAATGTTGATGATGGTCCGTGGGATGACCTCCACCATAGGTCATCTTTTCTTCATCCTTTGGAGTACATAGAGGACAACATTAGTGCCATCTTTTCACCGGATATCTACCCATTCCCTCATTCTCCCATACTTACATGTCTTTCAGATTCTGAGGGCAACCTGGCCAACATTGAGCCTACCACCTCGGTAGACATTTCAATAAAACCTTGTGTAGTGGAACACATTCGCATAGGCCAGAAGTGTTCCCCTGAAGAAATAGCTATTGGTACGGCCTTATTCAAGCGATTTCGAGACATGTTCACTTGGTCCTATGAGGAGATGCCTGGGATAGACCCCGTGATTGTTTCTCATGAAATAAAAACCTATCCCGACATCAAACCTGTACGTCAAAAGTTGCGACTGGTACACCCCCGGAAGACTGCAGCAATCAAGGCAGAGATTGAAAAGCTCTTAAAGGCTGGCTTCATTTATCCTGTCCCGTTGATGGATTGGGTCTCAAACGTCGTCCATGTGAACAAAAAGTAGGGCACCATTCGCGTCTGTGTCGATTATCCAGACCTTAACAAGGCTTGTCCAAAAGATAACTACCCAACCCCGTTCATCGACCAGATCATTGACAATTGTGCTGGGAGCATCATCTTTTCATTCATGGATGGATTTTCTGGTTACAACGAGATTAAGATCAACCCAACCGACCAACATAAGACAGATTTCATCTATCCTTGGGGGACATTTGCATATCGCAAACTCCCATTTGGCCTTAAAAACGCTCGCGCCACGTTCTAGCGGGCCATGTCGTATGCCTTCCATGACATTAAGGACTTTGTGGAACCTTACCTGGATGATCTCCCTGCTCATTCAAACAGCGTGAGTTCCACATTGATCATTTGACGGCCATTTTCCTCAGATGCAGACGGTACAATATCCATCTGAATCCTCATAAGTGTATCTTCTACATAGAGTCTGGATGCCTCTTAGGGTTTATTGTCTCGAAGGATGGGATCCATATCGATCCCTTAAAGATGGAGGCCATTGTCAACCTACCACCTCTGACTAACGTGATAGAACTTCAAAGTCTCCAAGGGAAGGCGACTTATTTAAGGTGTTTTGTTTGTAACTTCGCGGAGAAGACTCAGGGGTATATGAAGCTGCTTAAGAAAGATGTCCCGTTCATTTGGAACGACCAAGCTCAAAAATATTTCGACAGCATCAAACATGCCATCACGCATGCCCCCGTCATCCAACCGCCAAACTATTTCCGAGATTACATCTTATATCTTCCTGCTTCTACTACCAATATCGTCATGGTTTTGGTATAGGAGGATCAAAATGCACAGGAACATTTAATATACTATGCAAGTAAGGGTCTCACTGACACTGAAACTAGATATTCACATGTCGAAAAACTTGCTTTTGTGGCAGTCATCGCCATCCAAAAGTTCTGACACTATATCTTGCACCACACCACCACCATCATCGTAGACTCGAACTCCATGTACCACGTACTCACACGTCAGGTTCTTGGGGGAAAGTATTCACGCTGGATTGTGATACTGCAAGAATTCGACCTTCTTTTCGAGAAAGCCAAGTCTAAAAAGTCTTTGGTGTTTGCTGAGCTTATTTGTGACCTTCCCTGTCCTGATGTAGAAGTTGAGCACAATGATTCTTTTCTGGACGAATCATTGTTTCCCATCAGTACAACTAATCCGTGGTATGGAGATATTTCATTATATCTTCAAACCCAACGTTGTTCGGGTACACAGAGTACTACCAAAAGACCGAACACCAAGAGCAACCACTTCACACAAACAGATCACAGATCAACACACCGATGTTTTGACATGGTTTAAACCCTCTTGAGGGAAACACTCCACGGCCCCGGCCAAATAGCTTCTACGGGACAATTTATTATGAAAAGAAAGAAAGTTACAAATGAGCTTCTCATAATCGATCAACTAAACAATGACCCTCCATGCTCTTTAAATAGAGATCATGGACCAATCGGGTGTTAAGCCACGGATCAAGGTTAGGTTTGATCTAAGAGAAGTTGAGCCGTTGGATCACTCTATGTTGGAAACATATCGTGACCGTCGGATTAAGTATTTACAAATGCATACTAATGCATACTAAAGAAACACACTATCTCTAACGGATATATTACACAAGTTGATCTTAACTAACTCCTAAGTGTCTAAATATCCTAACATCCCCCCTTAAGAACAACTTGGGATAGGATTGAAGGATTTACAAAAGTGACACTATTAGGAGAAGGAAGGAGGCATTAGAGCCTATCCCCCCTTAATGACAAGTTCCTGAACTCCTAACATAGATCGAAGTTTAGAAAACTTCGCTTCTGTAAGAGACTTGGTGAAGATGTCTGCAACTTGATCATCTGTAGGGCAAAAGAGCACTTCAAGAACACGATCATGAACAAGATTTCTGATGAAGTGCATATGTAGCTCAATGTGTTTGCTGCGTTGATGTAGAACTGGATCTTTGGCAAGCTTGATGGCACTTTGATTGTCGCACCAAAGTGGAGTAGGCTGTTGCTTCTCGAATCCAAACTCTGAAAGGATCTGTCGAAGCCATAAAGCTTCCTGACTGGCATTAACGGCTGCTCGATATTATGCCTCTGCTGAAGAAAGAGAAAGAGCTTGTTGTTTCTTACAAGCCCAAGTAATAGGTCCAGATCCCAGACTGAAAACATAACCTGCAGTAGACTTTCGATCATCAGGATCGCCGGCCCAATTTGTATCAGTGAAACCAACCAACAAAGGTTTCCCCCCTGTACTGTAATGAATCCCAAACTGAACTGTACCTCGAATATATCAAAGTATTCTTTTAGCTGCTTTCCAGTGACTTTCATGAGGTGTCTACATATAACGGGCAACTCGACCAACGACAAAGGAAAGGTCAGGACGGGAATGAGTCAAGTATAAAAGACTACCAACAAGCTGACGATACAAGGTGGCATCTACTTCAGGTGAAGTACAAGTGGCAGAAAGTTTGACTCCGGACTGGAAGGGAGAAGGGGCTGGTGTACAATCTTCCATGTGAAAACGACAAAGAAGGTCACAAGCATACTTAGACTGAGAAAGAAAGATTCCTTCTTTGGTTTGCAGAACTTGGAGACCAAGAAAATAATGCAAATTTCCTAAGTATGACATTTCAAAAGTTTGTTTAAGACTGGATTTCACATGGGTTATAAGCTTAGGGTCACTACCAGTAAGAATAAGGTCATCAACATATAGAACAAGTATGATGAGATGGTTTCCTACTTTCTTGGTATAGACATTGGGGTCAGAATGGCATCTAGAAAAACCAGTGTCAAGGAGAAAGTTATCCATTTTGGCATACCAAGCTCTAGGAGCTTGCTTAAGGCCATATAAGGATTTCTTAAGGCGACATACAAGGCTAGAGTTATTCTGAACATAGCCAGGAGGTTGTTCCATGTAAATTTCCTCCTGTAAATCACCATGTAAGAAGGTAGACTTGACATCCATTTGATGGACTTCCCAGTTGTGTAAGGCTACAAGGGAAAGAACAAGGCGGATGGAGTTCATTTTGGCGACGGGAGCAAAGGTTTCATTGTAGTCAATCCCTTCAACTTGGGAAAAACCTTTGGCAACTAACCTTGCCTTAAGTCTTTCAACACTTCCATCTGATGCATACTTAGTTCTGTAAACCCATTTACATCTGACAAGTTTTCTTCCTTTTGGAAGAGGTACAAGATCCCAAGTATCGTTCGCCATTAAGGAATGATATTCTTCATCCATGGCTGCATCCCAATCTGGATTCCCTGAAGCTTCTGCAAAAGTTTTTGGATCATGATTCTCGGAAACTTGAGCCAAAAGAGAAGAGGCTCACTGAAACTGAGAACGTGTTCGACGTTGATCTCTAGGATCACCGACAAGATCACAAGCTGCTTCACATGTTGAACGCATCGAGGAAGCACTTGCGCTGGTGCAACTGGAGGAACATGAGCAGGCAGAGGTGGATTTTCATCCTCGCTGTCATCATCAGAAACTGGAGTTGGAAACCTGTCAAGGAAGTTGGAAGAAGAAGAAGAAGGCACAAACGCCGAATCAGGCTCGCAGGCCAAAGATGGCACACTCGCCGAGTTAGGCTCGCAGGCCAAGATATTTTCATCAAATTTAACATCTCTTCTAATGATTATAGCATAAGAATGTGGTTGAAGAAGTCTATAACCTTTTACATCTTCAGAATATCCAACAAATATGCACTTTTCACTTTTAGGCTGCAATGCTTTCCGTTTTTCATCCGGAATGTGAGCCCATGCTTCACTACCAAACACACGAAAGTGACTTACATCAGGTTTAATTTTACTCCATGCTTCTTTCGGTGTTATACCTTGTAATGCTTTTGTGGGGGTGCGATTAACTATGTAATTTGCACAATTTATGGCTTTAGACCAAAATTGAAGACTTAGTCCCTTAGATTGGATCATACAATTAGCCATTTCTTTTAAAGTGCGGTTCTTCCGCTCAGCTACACCATTTTGTTGTGGTGTATATGGAACAGTGTGATGTTGTTGGATGCCTTGTTCAGTGCAGAAAGTAGTGAACTGTTTGTTAACATATTCTCCTCCATTGTCAGATCTTAACTTAATAATTTGATGACCAGATTGTTTTTCAACAAGGGCCTTGTAGGCCAAGAACATGTTAAATACTTTGCTCTTAAGTTTTAGGAAATAAACCCAAGTGCGTCTGGTGTAATCATCAATGAAAGTTAAGAAATATTTGAAACCAGAAAAGGAAGCAGATGGAAGAGGACCACACAAGTCACTATGCACAAGCTCCAAGGGAACCGAGGCGTGCCAAGAGGCACATTTGTCAAAACTGTCCCGATGATGTTTTCCGAGTACACAACCAGAGCAAACACCATCCCTGCAAGATACCATCGGAAGACCTGTCACCATAGTTTCTTTACATAGTTGTAGCAATGAGCGATAATTTAAGTGACCAAATCGCTCATGCCAAAGTTTGATCAAGTTATCACTATGAGCAACAAAAACTGAAGGGAAAGGTGATGACCGAAAGTTGTTAAACTTGTACAACCTGGTAATATCATCAACAATTCCGGTAGCTAGGACCTGTTGAGGATCTTTAAAATCCTTGATTACAACTTGGTGAGGTCTAAAGGTCACAGTTTTACCTTCACCAGAATGAGTGATCTGATAGACTGATAACAAATTGCAGGAAATTCTTGGAACACATAGTACATCACTAAAATGACCATTATCTACTAGAACTGTTCCAGCTCCTACAATACTTAGAGATCTATCATCACCAACAAATATTTGTTTGGTGTTACATTCATGCATAGTAGAAAAGATGGCTTGATCCTTATCCATATGATAAGATGCTCCAGAATCAATGAGCCATTCATTTGAAGTAGAAGAAGAAGATGCATTATAAGAATAACCAGAAACACAAAGTGCATGTCCATGAGAGGAAGATTCTGAAGACGAATCTAGGTTGATGTGGTGCTTCTTCATTGCTGCTTCCAAGGCTGCCATCTTCTTGAAACACTTAGATTCATCATGATTATCTTTCCTGCAATAGTTGCAATGACGCTCAGTCTTCTTGCCTTTTGGCTTGGATCCTTTGTCATTTTTTAAAGAAGGAGCTGACTGAGAGGGTTTGGGACCCTTGTTTGACTTATTATTGCGAAAATTTAGTTTCTTGGGAGGCTTGGACTTTTCTTTCTGTTGGGACAATAAGGCTTTCCTAGATGTATCTGCATTGTTGATTATTCCAAGATGAATGAGTTTATCTTGTTCTCTAATCAGGGAATCACAAAAGGATTCAATACTAGGCTCTTGATAGCTAGCTGCATTCAAGGATGCTTTCATGGAGTAAAATGTAGATACAAAAACAGAATATGCAGGTCCAAGTTTGGAAAGAATATGATAAATGCATTGTTTGTCTTCCCTCTCAATCTTACATTCTGCACATAAGAGTTTAAGAGTTTTGTACTTAGATAAATAATCTTGAATGCATAAAAAGTCACTTGGATTTAAATAAATCATCTCATTCTCGAGTTGGTGACCTCGAATTTCATTGTGTTTACCAAACACAGTTTCCAACTTGTCCCAAGCAGCATTAGGTTCATCAATTCCAGATATGTGGAATCGCAAATCAGTAGAGATTGACATCCCAATCAATCCACGAGCTTCATCACATCTATTTGCCCATTTTATTTTCTTATCATCATCAGTGGGTTCTTTTTCTTTCCCTGTGGTAATTCTGAAAAGTCCCTACTTTGTAAAACATCCTCCATACGAGATTTCCATGAGAAATAGTTGGAACTGTTAAGTAGAATATCACAATGGGCGGCCATAGTTGTAAATTAATGGCTGTAAAAGCAGAAACCAATAGTCTGGATGTGAAGAGCTCGAAAAAATAGGCGGTTTAAAAAAAAACGGCACTGGAAACTGACTCTGTATGATGAAGTTATGCTTGAACAAAGAAACTGTTGAAGATGTCCCCAATAGTGACGTGGCAGCTAGAGAATGTCCAGCAAAAAAAAGAACCCCCCTCTTCCCAAGATGAACCTTTTGACAATCACTTTACAAGAAAGTTGCTTTAAGTGAACCACTTTTGTAAAATAAGTGATTTCACTTTTACAATGATATTACTTTTAAATAGTGCAACAATAAAAAAACTTAAGTGACTCACTTGTATTTTTATTTTTTATTATTTAAGTGAGATGCACTTTTACAATAAAGTAACTTGAAGATAGAAATTGCATGCACTTTTTCTTTTAAAAGAAACTTCCTAAGACTTGAACTCAAGACCTATTAAGGAATAAAGCAACTTTGAACCAAGTGAGCTAGATTAAAAGGTATGTAAAATATGGGAATGAGGAAGGGGGCTCTTTTTTTTTTTTTTTTTTACTCTTCTTGCTCGGTTTGCATGCTTGCCCTTTTTCCTACAAAATAGAGCACAAATCGAAACAAAAAAACTTTTTCACACTTGTGGAGTTAGATCTTGTTAGCTTGCCCGAAAAATCTACGTTTTCTCTCTGTTTCTGATTTGCCGAGATCACACAAAGTGCACGGCAAAGAGCATACGCAGCCGAAAAAACCCTTTCCCTTTCTGTTTCTGATTTGCCGAGATCGCTCAAGGTGCACGGAAAAGAGCATACGCAGACGGGAAAGCAACAATCCGAACAAAAAAAAATCTAACAGTAAAAAAAATGAAATATGAGATTTTTTTCTTTTCAAAAACGAAATAAAAAAAATGCGTCACTGTAACATTATACCTTCAGATCTGATGAAATACGCGTTTATGGAGCAACCGAGAACCGTTTTCGATCAAACGAAAACTATTTCTCAATGGAAACGGTGCTCCGGACGCAATGGAACACCTCCCACAGCCCATAAATGCATAGAAATACTAGAACTAGAAACCCTTTCGAGTTTCGGCAACAGCAGTTCAAGATCTAGATTATAACCGGAAGCGGCACTTCATAAAAGCTCTGATACCATGTTCGGGTACACAGGGTACTACCAAAGGACCAAACACCAAGAGAAACCACTTCACACAAACAAATCACAGATCAACACACCGATGTTTTGACGTGGTTTAAACCCTCTTGAGGGAAACACTCCACGGCCCCGGCCAAATAGCTTCTACGGGACAATTTATTATACAAAGAAAAAAAGTTACAAATGAGCTTCTCATAATCGATCAACTAAACAATGACCCTCCATGCTCTTTAAATAGAGATCATGGACCAATCGGGTGTTAAGCCACGGATCAAGGTTAGGTTTGATCTAAGAGAAGTTGAGCTGTCAGATCACTCTATGTCGGAAACATATCGTGACCGTCGGATTAAGTATTTACAAATGCATACTAATGCATACTAAAGAAACACACTATCCCTAACGGATATATTACACAAGTTGATCTTAACTAACTCCTAAGTGTCTAAATATCCTAACAAACGCTTCAATCCTCAACTGTCTCGCGATGACCGTCGTAGAATACGTCACCATGCGAAGTATTAGCTGATCATAAGCGATACTTTGTACCACCATGGCGTCGATTCAATTCTCCGACGTTGTCTAACTCACAATGAGGCTGAATGCGTTCTGAATGACTATCACGCTGGGGCATGTGGTGGTCACCTCTATGGGATGGCTACAGCCCAAAAGATTTTGCACGCAAAATATTATTGTCCTACTATCTTCAAAGACTGTATTTAGGCCGTGAAAATATGTCCTCCATGTCAACACTTCCATATGAAGAAGCGCACCCATCCCGCCCCATTACACCGGGTTATTTCTGTGGGCCCCTTCGCAAAATGGGGCATCGATTTTATGCACTGTAAGCCTACCTCGGCCAGGGGGCATAGTTACATCATAGTAGCTGTGGATTACTTTAAAACGTGGGCCGAGGCAATGCCTACATACTAAAATGACGGCAAAACCACTGCACTCTTCATGTTCAATCATGTAATAGCACGGTTTGGAGTTCCGTAGGCGATAGTGATCAACCATGGTTCTCACTTCCAAAACCATATGGTTGATGAACTGAGTGTTAGATTGGGTTTTCACCATGAAAACTCAACACCTTACTACCCGCAGTCCAATGGACAGGTCGAGGCCATTAACAAGGTCTTGAAAACTATGGTCCAAAGGATGGTAGGTACGCATAAGTCCAATTGGAATAACATGGTCTTTTCAGCATTATGGGCCTACAGAACTTCTGTTAGAACTGCCACATGTTTTACTCCTTTCCAATTGGTGTATGGATTGGAGGCTATCCTTCCTATAGAGTGCGAAATTCCGTCTCTAAAACTCACGGTCGAACTTCTTCCTAACACTACTGCCGAGGAAGAACGTTTCCTGTACTTAGCAAAACTTGACGAGTCCTGCCAAGATGCTGTTGAGATATTGTAACTTCAAAGAATATTATATTTGTACTTTATTATTCTGGAGATGTTTCATTCCTCCTTGAAGATCTTATTGTATATCCGGAGATGTTTATTCCTCCGTCGGATTGTGGTAACTCGAGTTATTAGACCACCCTAGAGGGGTCGGCCCAGTCAGTTGTAGTGGGGTATTTAACCCATTGGTTAAATACGAGCCTACGTGTACTTGTGTAAAAGATATGTCAGAGTAGTGTATAAATAGAAGGATGTGTGTTCCTCATTTGATACACTCACACACTTGAGGATAGCGCACTTGTGGAGGAGAGGTCTGCTATTGTGGAGGAGGAGATCATGTCTCAGGGTTTCATCTTTGTATATTGTTGGTCATCTATATTGAGGAAGCTTTGCTGGGTTTTCTACCCCATGAGGGTTTCCCAGGATAAATCTCTATCTCTTGTGTTTATGCTATGCTTGTTGTTTCTTCAGTGATCCTGTATATGCTATTATTGTGAAATGGAATGTAATGCTGCTATTTTCTGTCTTAGCATATTGAATTTTAACATGGTATCAGAGCTAACCTGAAGGAAGACAAGGTATGGCACTTACGACACTTGCTTTACTTACGACAATTTGAAGGTTAGGGTTTTACATAGCAAAAACCAGTCATCGTGGAACTTTCGCTATAAATCCATTTTGGCGAAGGTTCAGGGTCTGAAAAGTTTACAGGTCGAATATAACATCCCCAGGTACCTTGTGTCCAAAGGGAATCCTCAGATTCGTTGTACTTTGTAAGTTATGATCAGTACAAGTTAGGGTTTCTACCTCTTCCAGATCTCAGTCAAAATCAGGTGACCTTGGAAAAAAGGACATAACTTGGGCTAGGGAGCTCCAAATGAAATGTTGTAAAATGCAACAGGTAGTACACAGACTGTACTATCTCAAAAAACTTTTTCAAAGGCCGAAGGTGAACGAGTGACATGTGGCACGCCGTACAAGTTTGCTCTCCTGTTTTATCCCATAAATAGGTCACGTTGCGAAACTTGGCATAATTTGGGCTAGGAAGCTCCAAATGAAATTTCGTAAAAAGTGACAGGTAGTACACAGACTGTACTATCTTAGGAAATGTTTTCATAGGCCGAAGGTGAACCAGTGACACGTGGCACGCCGTACAAGTTTGCTCTCCTGTTTTATCCCATAAACAGGTCACGTTGCGACACTTGGCATAACTCTCTCTCAGAAAATCCAATTGAGGTCAAACCTGTCAGGATGGAAAGATGACAGGTCAGGCTACTGCAAAAAAGGTTTTCAGACCCTGTGGAGCAAAAATTTCAGATTTATAGCAGAAACAATCAGGTGCATATTTCTGTCAAAACAGAATTATTTTTGGAGCACCTTTATTCATGGCTTCCGGAATTTAGGGTTTCAGAGAAAGTTAGAATTGTTGGAATCGGAGTCCACGACTGAATGCTACTTAGAAAAATTGAAATTTAGAGACCAAGATCGAATTTTTTGGTTGGGTAGAAGACCGGGCTTGATTAAACCCTAGCTCAGGATTTTGATCAGAAAGATGGAAAATTAGGGCTTCAACAAAAGTTGGAATTTTTGAAGTCTGTAACCACGGCTGGAAGCTCCTCAGAAAAATAAGAGTTTAGAGCCTTGGATCGAACCTTTTGATTGGATAGAAAGGTGGGCTTCATCAAACCCTAGTTCGGGTTCCTGTCCAGAAGATCTAGAAGTTTCGAAAGCAATTTTGAGGGGTCAAATTTTGGAGATTTCAAAATTGAAGTATGCTAGTTTGATCAACTTAGCAAGTCACATCCTTCCATCCATTCAGAAGTGTGAAAGTCAAAGATTGAATTTTTAGGGTTTCTCTAAGCAAACCCTATTCAAGATCCAGATCAAGTTTCAGGGGGAGTTGAGGCTAAGGCCCTACATAAGAAGACTACAAGAAGTCTCGACAGGTATGACTTAAGAAGGTTCAGGTATGTCTTGAAATCTGATTCTTGATTAAGTTCATAATGTGTTTGTCTTCATATTATTTGTTAGTACAATCTTAATTAATGTTAGACTTATCTTATCACCCTAGTAACAGTATGAATGCATGTGAATGATCGAAGACATTCATTTATTAGGGTTATATGATTGTACTAATGCATTATGGTGTTGTGTGAGGTTGATGTTGTCTGCTAACAAGATTCAGGTACATCACGAAAGACAAATCAAGTTCCACATGAAGACAAAGACTCATCCATAATCTTTGTTCTACTTACGAGGTATGTATGACTCTGATATATTGTGCTTAACCTATGAGACATGCAGGTTCTAGCTCAGGATCTCTAAATCATTGAAGAGATTGTTTAGGTATGTTGTACATAACTAAGCAGGTATACTAATCCAGGTATGTTTTCCTATGTCAAGGATCCCCTATATAAGTATACATGGCATGATTAGATATGCTTATTCATAAAGTTAGTAATCAAGGGATTATGCATATTATGTCTTTTATCTTGATCGATGATATGCATGAGTAAACGAAGTCTTCCCTGAAATCTTGAATACTAATGTTTATTACCTATGATCGTGACCATACATATTCAAGACTATTTAGATGTTTTGATAATGTTTATAATATACTAATGAAATGTATGTTTGTGTATGAGATCATGAGGATGACACTAGTGCACACTTGAGCATGCACAGTGGTACAGAATGAATAGAAGTTCAGAAGACATACAAAAGATCAAGCGGGAGGCAACCACACAAACATAAAAGATAAGTATTTGAGTTGTTATTTGAAATAGTAATGATATTGCCTGTAATAGGTTGTATGCATATTTGTATTCCAAGAATATATGATGTTGAGTGTAAACATTCATAAAACATTGAACAGTATACTACTAATATACATATGATTGGTAAGTTGGACAAACATTCCATTGTTGCTTGTCTAGAATGAAACCTCTTTGCTGACATACTGAGAGCTGTGCACACTCTCGATAGTATGTTCTGGTAGAGATGGAAGGCATCTAGATAGCCACTGTATGCATACAGGATATGGGAAGGTGTTGTGCCAAAGTATTGGTCAAATTAGTTGCATAACTATGTAAATGATATCTGTATGCATAATAGGTTATCATGTCAATATGATTTGATGATTATGAAGTATTACTAATCATGTACTTAATTTTGATTTGTAGGAAAGGTCATGAAGAATGATGGACACCGTACAAGTGATGGATGTTCAAACAAGAAGATTTACAAATCAAACAAAATATAGAAGGCTCGTGGCTAGAAGATTCTCTTAGAAAGGGGAAGAGAATCATGACAAGATGTTTGCTCCAAGTATGGTGTAATTAAAGAATAAGTGTGAATCAGGTTCTGTATGGGTACTCAGGATCAATAATCAATTGATGAGCTTAATGATCACCATGAGTGATGTGGATCTCAATATTTGCTACAAGGTTGGATATGGTTTCTATACACAGATGACTTGGATGCAAGAAGGAACTCACCACAGAGTTCGAATGATATTGAGGCTCATATTAGTAGACCCATCTAACGAGAGATGGCACAGATAGATATGCAGAAGATCATTCAATGCAGAGTGTGAATGATGTTCAGTCTCAAAGGGAAAATTGACAGTTTCTTGATAAGCTTGGGCTTTACCAAAAGTAGAGTTGTTCCTAACTTTTACCTTAAGGTTATACTATTATTGTATATAGATGATATCTTTCTGATAGGGAATGAGAAACAGATCATGAAAAGAAAGAAGAAGATGGCTGCAGAAATGAAAAATGAAAGATCTCAGATTGATGCATTACTTCCTAGGTCTGGAAGTATGGCAAGGCTCAGAAGGAATCTTTCTCAACCAGGGAAAGTATGCTGAGAAATATTAAAAGGGCTTGATGTGTTGGAATGGCCACTCTCATGAATTCCAACTTGAAGTTCTTAGCAGATGACTCATTAGAGTTAGTGGATATAACTCTGTACAGACAAATTATTGAGTCATTGATGTGCCTAACGAATACTAAGTCAGATATATGCTTTGATGTGAACACCTTGAGACAGTATCTAGTGGAAACTAGAAGTGTTCACCTGTTAGTTGCAAAGCATGAGATAAGGTACTTTGATCTATGGATATCATGAATTCAGATGGCTACACAGATATTGATTGAGAAGAAAGTGTATCAGACAGGAAGAGCACATCGAGAAGATGTTATTGTCTGGGATCAGCCATGATCTTGTGGTTTAGCAGGAAGCAGTCTAGCACAAGCGGAATATATGGCTTCTTGCTCTGCTAATTGTGAAACGACATGGCTTCAGAATTATTTGACTTAGAGATGGATCCAACTGTGATCCTATGTGACAAACAAAGTTGTACTAAAATGGCAAAGAATCCAGTGTTCCATGATAAGTCAAAAGCACATAGAGATCTGGCATTTCTATATACGAGATATGGAGCAGATAGGAATTAAGGTTCGAATTTGTAGCAAGTTACCAATGAACTAACCAAACCTCTACCGATCCGATGTACTAACCAAACCTCTACCTCAAGTAAAGTTTTCCGAGACAAACTTAATATAGAAGGACCCTCCTCGAAAGGGGGAGTGATGTGATCACTTATGATGAGATTGCCTGCATCGACAGTGAGGTCGATGATGTGAATACCTATATTGGTGATGCCGACAGAGAGGTTGGTGGATGGTCCTTAGACAGGGTCTAAGGTGGACATGATAGGATTGCATCATCCTCAAGAGAGCCGTAGACGTATGTCTTCGAGAATGAAGTCCTTGGTGGACATGATAGGATTGCATCATCCTCAAGAGAGCCGTAGACGTATGTCTTCGAGAATGAAGTCCTTGGTGGACATGATAGGATTGCATCATCCTCAAGAGAGCCGTAGACGTATGTCTTCGAGAATGAAGTCCTTGGTGAACATGAGGGGATTGGATCATCCCTGGACTTCAGTCCTAAAGAGAGCCGTAGAGAGGTGTCTCCGAGAAAGAAGAGGGATTGTATCATTCTTGAACACATGTTCTAAAGTGAGCCGTAGACAAGTGTCTCCGAGAAAGAAGAGGGATTGTATCATCCTTGAACACATGTTCTAAAGTGAGCTGTAGACAGGTGTCTCCGAGAAAGAAAAGGGATTGTATCATCCTTGAACATTTGTTCTAAAGAGAGCCGTAGATGTATGTCTCCGATAAATGAAATCGTGAATTAACAGGTAGTGGATTGCATCGTCCCTAGACTGATGTCCCAGAATAGAGCCGTAGACATGATGTCTCCGATAAATGAAATCCTGAATTAACAGGTAGGGGATTGCATTGTCCTTGGACTGATGTCCCAGAATAGAGCCGTAGACATGATGTCTCCGATAAATGAAATCCTGAATTAATAGGTAGGGGATTGTATCATCCCCGGACTGATGTCCCAGAATAGAGCCGTAGGCATGACGTCTCCGATAAATGAAATCCTGAATTAATAGGTAGGGGATTGCATCGTCCCCGGACTGATGTCCCAGAATAGAGCCGTAGACATGATGTCTCCGATAAATGAAATCCTGAATTAACAGGTAGGGGATTGTATCGTCCCCGGACTGATGTCCCAGAATAGAGTCGTAGACATGATGTCTCCGATAAATGAAATCCTGAATGAACAGGTAGGGGATTGCATCGTCCCCAGACTGAGGTCCCAGAATAGAGCCGTAGACTGGGTCTCCAATAATGAAGTCCTGAATGAACAGGCAGGGGATTGCATCGTCCCTGGACTAAGGTCCCAAAATAGAGCCGTAGACTAGGTCTCCGATAATGAAGTCCTGAATGAACAGGCAGAGGATTGCATCATCCCTGGACTGAGGTCCCAGAATAGAGCCATAGACTGGGTCTCCGATAATGAAGTCCTGAATGAACAGGCAGGGGATTGCATCGTCCCCGGACTGAAGTCCCAGAATAGAGCTGTAGACTGGGTCTCCGATAATGAAGTCCTGAATGAACAGGCAGGGGATTGCATCGTCCCCAGACTGAAGTCCCAGAATAGAGCCGTAGACTGGGTCTCCGATAATGAAGTCCTGAATGAATAGGCAGGGATTGCATCGTCCCCGAACTGAAGTCCCAGAATAGAGCCGTAGACTGGGTCTCCGATAATGAAGTCCTGAATGAATAGGCAGGGGATTGCATCGTCCCCGGACTGAAGTCCCAGAATAGAGCCGTAGACTGGGTCTCCGATAATGAAGTCCTGAATGAACAGGCAGGGGATTGCATCGTCCCCGGACTGAGGTCCCAGAATTGATCCGTAGACTGATGTTTCCGAGAATTGAAGATAGGACTGCATCTTCCCTGGACCTTGGTTCAAAATGTACGTGAGAGGACTGCATCGTCCATGAACTGGGTTCAAAATGTACATGATGGGATTGCATTGTCCCTAGACATGAGACTTGTCTTAAAGTGATAAGGATTGATCATCCTGGAACTTGATCTGGATTGTATCATCCATGGACCTATGTCCTAAAGAGAGCGGGATTGGTCATCCTGTAATATGATCGTGTGTGTTGCAGGATATGCTGCTATGTATTAGTGAGAATACATGCTATTGATGATAGATGTATTAGTGAGAATACATGCTTTTGATGATAGATGTATTAGTGAGAATACATGCTTTTGATGATAGATGTATTAGTGAGAATACATGCTATTGATGATAGATGTATTAGTGAGAATACATGCTATTGATGATAGATGTATTAGTGAGAATACATGCTTTTGATGATAGATGTATTAGTGAGAATACATGCTTTTGATGATATATGTATTAGTAAGAATACATGTTTTAATGATAGATGTATTGGTGTGGATACTAATACAGATGATCTAGATGCTGTAGATCGTGATGATCTAGATGCTGTAGATCAAGATGATCCAGATGCTGTAGATCGAGATGATCCAGATGCTATAGATCGAGATGATCCAGATGCTGTAGATCGAGATGATCCAGATGCTGTAGATCGTGATGATCCATATGCTGTAGATTGTGATGATGATGCTGATGATCGTGTGATGACGATGCTGATGATCGTATGATGACGATGCTGATGATCATGTGATGACGATGCTGACGATGCTGATGATCGTGTGATGACGATGGTGATGATCGTGTGATGACGATGCTGATGATCGTGAGATGACGATACTGATGTTCGTGAGATGATGATACTGATGATCGTGAGGATCCATATATCGATGTTGTTGTAGCTGTTCGAGTGCTGCAGAAGATAAAGACTCAGTACTGAAGATGTTGATGTTCCAGTATTGAAGATGTTCCAGTAACTGCTTGAGTTACTGATGATGTTGAGAAAGCTTCCAATGATTTATAGATGTATCATGTATGATGTTGATGACTCCTTGCTCATGCAGATGCTGTTATAATATCCTTCTCGTTAAGGGGGAGTGTTGAGATATTGTAACTTCAAAGAATATTATATTTGTACTTTATTATTCTGGAGATGTTTCATTCCTCCTTGAAGATCTTATTGTATATCCGGAGATGTTTATTCCTCCATCGGAATGTGGTAAATCGAGTTATTAGACCACCCTAGAGGGGTCGGCCCAGTCAGTTGTAGTGAGGTATTTAACCCATTGGTTAAATACGAGCCTACGTGTACTTGTGTAAAAGATATGTCAGAGTAGTGTATAAATAGAGGAGGTGTGTTCCTCATTTGATACACTCACACACTTGAGGATAGCGCACTTGTGGAGGAGAGGTCTGCTATTGTGGAGGAGGAGATCATGTCTCAGGGTTTCATCTTTTTATATTGCTGGTCATCTATATTGAGGAAGCTTTGCTGGGTTTTCTACCCCATGAGGGTTTCCCAGGATAAATCTCTATCTCTTGTGTTTATGCTATGCTTGTTGTTTCTTCAGTGATCCTGTATATGCTATTATTGTTAAATGGAATGTAATGCTGCTATTTTCTGTCTTAGCATATTGAATTTTAATAGATGCTGCCCTTGCTAACGAAGCACACAAGAAACGCATCAAAGCTCAATATGACAAGTCTGTTGAACCTCGTGTCTTCAACGAAGGTGACGTGGTCCTCATGTACAACCAGAAGCATGATAAACTAGGAGCAGGAAAGTTCGAGTCCATGTGGCGTGGACCTTACATTGTCAAACGTGTTTTGGAAAAGGGAGCTTATGAGCTTGAAGACTATGGCAAAATCTCTTTGGGTGAACCCCGCAATGGGCTTGACCTGAAGAGGTACTATGCCTGAACCTATCATGCATATATTCTCTTGTATATACTATACATGGTGTGCTTTTGTTTTTTTGTGTGGTGTGACGCGTTTATTTTTTAGTGTCTTTAGATGGAAACGTGCTATGGATTCGTGGACGACGCCAGCTGGCATACCCATAACCTTGCCTCGGCAGCCTGGGTATTTTATTCCCCAACATGAGATCTCATCAGCTCAGGAGGAAGTTGCCTCGGATTTGAAACCAACAATGTCGCAGAGTATCAAGCGGTAATTGGAACCCTAACCAATGCTACTTCCTTGGGTATGAACCACATTGTCATCCACATGGATTCTCAATTAGTGGTTTCCCACCTCAACCGGGTCTACGCTATCCGTAATCCTACCTTGCTCCGTCTCTTCAGACGAGTACGTCTCCTGGAAAGGTCATTTGAATCCATTCAATACCTACACATTTCACGAGAGTTAAACACAGTTGCTGACTCGATAGCCAACTTCATTCTAGATTGGTACATCGCACACACATAATACTCATAATATGTAAAAGCATTCACTACATGTAAATAATGTACTGTATAAAAGCAAACATATGAACAAGATCACATCATTCATCATTTTAAAAACACATAATGTATAAATCACCGAGAATGTCTGTATATATATATATATCATAAAAAATAGTGCTAGTACAAAAGTCCGAAGCACGAAGGCTTTCAGTAAGTCTCTACAAAAATCTGAAGCCTCGTAGCTTTCAGTAGTACAAAATATGAGGCCTATAAGCTCTCAGTACAAGTATAATGACGTCATTAGGCCTGACGCCTGGCCTGTACACCCCCACTATGGATAGCTCTCTGTCACTGAGTAAGGAAGTTATCCACAGTCCTCGCTACCTTGCGGAGTAAGGCGTTGAAGTGTACCGACGCTCCAACCCCAAACCTCTGCATAAGTCTCGATAAGTCATCCAATGCTGGCTCAGGAACATCCACTGTCAGTTGGGACAAGTTCCTATACACCTCCTCCATCTCCATGATGGTAGCATGAACACCTGGGGGCACGACTGATTCCCCACCTCTATCTCTCCTCGCCAGAAGAGAGACTCCCACGGGCCGTACGGGGCCCACATCTACACACACATGTTCTATACTTGTCAGCACTGCATAAACAAAATCATAAATATACAAAACTAAAAAATACAAAGGTTTTTGTTATTACCCATGTCTCCCCATGCTGCACCCTCGGGCAACACCAATTCAGGATCCTCTTTGTAATCTGTATCGTCGTATGGGTAGTCCTCAACCATGAGTAACTATCCTTCCAACCAGCTGAAAAACTCACCACCAAAGCTGATGATAGGACCCCCGCCATGGAGGGCCATCACCTTTTCCCATCTGAGCATGTGGGGATCTCTAGGCTCCCTGTCATCTAATCGCACCTGTGGGCGCAAGAGGGGGATCCGCTCCAAGAGGAACGATACCACGATCGATCCATATCCAAACTGCTTGAGCTCTCCCCGTTGACACTTGGTCAGTTGAGCTCGGACATTTGTGAGGAGACCCTAGCACCAGTTGAAGATCTTGGGGTACATACAGTCCTCTGCATAAAGAATCTGAGACCGAGTGGCCATGTGTGGGGCTTGGCTCCCCGCCACTCTAGTAATCATAAACAATATGGTACGCATTCAGCAGTCCAAAACATCCCTGATAGGAATCTTCCCACTGGAAGATCGAGCAAGAGCAGTACAATGTTGTGACACCATGTCATCGACAGAGTGGTCACTACCCCGTGTTCCGGTGAGAGCTGTAGGGTCCCCTCTCTGGGACAAACCAATAAGAAAATAGATGTCCTCAACATCTATCATGAGAATGTGTTCACCGATCACAAAGTATTGTTAGGACGCATCCCAACACCGGAGCATGTGTGATAGTAGAGGGATTTGGGACCCCATCCCCTGAATCTCGAAGAACTTGAGAAAACCGCAGTTTCTCAAAGTTTCACGCACTCTGGATCATTGGCAGCTTGTACATCTTCCACCTCGTGTTCTCTTTCCCGCCACTCTAGAACCATGTTTTCTTGCTAGCAACCTGCCAAAATGGGCATTTAAACACTGTTAGATCCTACTTCAACCATAGCAAGTTCTCCTTTTTGGGTTTAATTTTATGTTTGGGAAATGCATCTCCATTGTCGCACTGTGATTTTGCACACAATGCGATGACGTCGCACCCCATGAATTTGGGATTTGCGTCGATTCAGTCTCGTCGCAGTTCCCAAAAGGGAAAACTGCGACGAGTCAAAGGCACAATAACCCTCCATGAATTCACCAAAAACCCAAAAATTGAATCTAAAATCAAAATCTAATCCACTAGAAAGTTGTTGGATGAATTTTAGGCTTCCCTGCTCCAGACGGTGGGTGAAATGGTGGCTCGTAGCTCCCGGAATCGACGAAGGAAGTTTTGGCTCCAAATTGGCAAATGAAACAATGGTAACTATTTTTAACCCATTTTTCTATTTATAAATGAAAAAGAATATTCCTTTTTCAAATATTTTGATGCTCTAGGGTCATTTACCATAGTTTTAACCATTTTTTATCATATTTGGGATATTTCCGGACTATTTGACCTTGTTTCCGAGTATGCAGGAGCTGTAAGTGGTCTTTTTGTGTCGTTTCTCATATCACAACGATCATCACAGGTATGAACACTCCCTTGAATGTTTTGTCATTATTTTTGCAACGGTTAGTTTGTAATTATTGCATGACAATGAGTTTACTCTTCGTTTGTTCTCGTGCTCTTGAAACTATGAGAACAAGTACTGAGTTACGATTTATCACTTTTCCGGGCTCGTTAAACTCCCATGGAAAAGGACACCCCTTGGAGTCTACTGTTAATCTCTTTTCAGGCTCTCAAAAAATGAAAAGATTTCTAAGCGAACTTGTCACGTTCACTCTTGTTAAAGTATTTGAATGGTCATCTTCCTGGTGATAGTTTACCCCTTTTTCGGACCAGGAGGCACTAATTATGAAAAAGGTATACTCCAGCCGATCATGACTGGAAGAGTCCTCTCCTGCGTTGTTTTACCCTTTTTCCGGCGATGAGGCTAACTTTACGAAAAAGGCCCGTTGGAGTCTTCTTTAGTTCTTTTCAGATTCTCTAAACATGAAATGATGACCGAGTTTACCTTCTATGGACTCGTTAAATTTTCACATTGAAGGGCCCGTCATGGGATGAACCCCTCCTATCCTAGGTTCGGAAAATATTTGGGATTGGAATCATCTATGAGATGAGCTATACTGAGCATCTGGTTACCCTAATCAAGTTCATAAAAAACACATGAGGCACTCATCATTCATGATGGGGAAAAAGGAAAGCGTTTGTAGTTACACTTTTGTCAGTGGCGGTACCTAGTTGTTCTTAAACATGGCACTCATCTGCATTTGCATATAGTACTTGGGTCATTTGTTTGTCAATGAGTCCCCGCTTACTTTTGAGTCCTGTTACTCCTTTGAGTCATTCAAAGAAATCTTCCATCATTAGTTGCATTAGAAGTTTGCGTCATACTCATTATGTCAATACTGCCAAGTCACGCCATGCCCATATTCAAGAACATGTCTACCATTTATCATCTGCAGTCAGTACACCCGCCACTATGTTGGTCTACTCCGAGTTAGTCTCACATGTTACTGTACCATCCGATCCACTCTACACATATTTTGTCGTGTTTCGTGTCGATGATGGGGGATTCATCATGGCCCTCCTTCGACAGATTCATCTTTGTCAACTTCAACACATCATCCAAAGATTGAATCTAGAAACCAACCAAGTACCTTGGCCCTGCAGGCCTCAATGGAAGGTTACCTCGCTTTCAACATGAGTTTCCATCATTGAATCTTGATTGAAATATTTCATCTTGCGTTCGACTTCAATTCATTTATTCACGCTTGATGATATGTACTATGATACCTTGGGGATCATTGACATTAATGGTGATCTCCCTCGCGCTTGTTAACGGTTTACATCAATGACCAGTAATCAAGTGGTTTCTACCATGTTCGACGTCAAGACATTTGTATTCACATGGATAGATTCGTATCATTGTGGGTTCAACTTGAAGACCCTAGGAAGTCATTCTTTACCCAAGTTGCGATGGAGTTTGTATTGAGTCATATCACACGGATCCACATTTGTATTGGTCGTGGCTGTGTTATGATCTCATCATGGATCTACGCTTGTGTCTAGTACACATGATTGTGTTCAGTTGGTCATTACTACCATGGATCTGCATTGTATTGGTCAGCAGCCATGTTGTGCATCATGTGAGATTGTCAGTTCAGAGTCAGTTGTACTGCAGCAGTGTCCTTTGTCCAACAAGTCTATTTCCATTTCTTCTATCAAAGCACTTCACCTGTCTATCTACATTGGGGGGCATTCTGTTACACCCAAAATCTACTCATCATGAGATTCAGTGTACACACCCCTGAAGATATCTTGACTAAGTAATTAACCTGGGAGGATTTGTACCCAGTTGTACCAGGTTTTGAGAGGTCGTCGCAGGTTGCACTCATGCAACATGCGACGTCGCAACTTCCTTCATTTCAGGGTGTGACGAAGTCAGTTAATGGGCAAAAATAGCTTCTTCGAGCTTCTTCTCAAAACTTGCTAACTTGGGGTCCTATCCCTGACCTCTAGGAGAGTTGGTACTCGGTTCCTAACACCTTGGGAGGATCCCCTATCTCTCTCCTACCATATCTCTCCTATCCATACCCTATCCACTTAGTCCTATATAAGAGAAGCTCTACCCCTCTCCAAAGTGGGGGAAGTATATGGTGTCTACATGCTGGTGAAATCACTCTTGAGAGATCTCTACCCATCCTTGAGAGACTCAAGCTTCCTTAGGAGGAAATGGAAAATGGCTTTGTTGGAGAAGGGCTACAGCGTTAAGTCTTGGTTGTAGTTCTATATCTCTGCTATGTACTTCCTTATTTTTATAGTAATACAAATGCTTTCCACCAATATTGTTCATGTGTGTAATGATATTGAGTAGTCTACCTGCTTAATTGTTCACTTAGATCTCTTATTGTATAGACGCCCTTTACTTGTTTCTCTTGTTTCTTGTCTTGACAGGTCTTGTAGCTTGGATCTGACGACCATGAGACGTGGAGCAACATTCAGGAGAAAGGATTTTGAAGTGAAAGGTAAGACATCTAGTACTCGATCCTTAAGTAGATCTAGGAAATGCATTCATAACCTGTCTTATTTGTTCTAGACTCGCATTGAGATAGGGAGATCCGGCTCGCGTCCACTCGAGTGGATTGTCCGTCAAACACTTTCTCATATTGGAAATACCCCCTATGAGTGTATGCATATATTGTGTAAATGAATGGTAAGTATGTGGTATGTTTACCATTTGATCAATTTAGAGTTAATTGAAATAATAAAAATAATAATGTGCACTTGGGGTTATATCTCCCTAGGAGAACCAAGGTGGCAATGAACCGTCAAGAGGAGCAATATGAATGGTTAATCAAATATTATTTTATTTGTTGCAATCAAGTGTCATTATCCCAATACTTCCTATTATATTGTATTATGTGACAATGTGTTATTTTTCCAAGTTTTTGAATGGGAACATATTCCTCATGCAATCTTAAAGAACATGCAATTCCACACCGAGGTGGAAAGGGTTTGACCTTTGTTTGTTTACTTCAATAGACCAAGGTTTAAATCACAATAGAACCCAAAGGGTATTACCATATGTCTAGTTCACACTGGGCTTATTAAGGTCACATTATACCATCAAAGGGAATCCACCAAAACTATGGCCACATGCATGTGTAATTCATTATTTTGGTATTGTTACCTTACTTAAATATAAGATCGATATGCAAGGAGTTAAGCTTGTTTGGTTTTTGCATTAGCTTCTAACACAATCCAACAATTCAAGGGTATAACCCTAAGAATAGAGTCCTTTGAACACAACTTGAAGAGGAAAATAAATGTGAAAATGAAAGTGTAAAAGGGAATAAAAATGCATGAAGGTCATCACCATACAACCACTACAAACTATTACCACACAAGCAATGCAAAGAAGAAAATCCATTCAAGGTTGAGTTCCATATTTAGAGAATACCTTGGTCACAACACTTTGTTTGTAGTATCTTGGAGGGTATTGCTTAGATGCAGGATCCATCAAATTCAAAGATTGATCATGCACAAGTATAGTGTGTCACCTCCTCAACCATGAACATTAATGCAAAATCAAACTCAAAATGGAAATCTATGGCACAACAAAGTGTTCCAAGAAGAACGTGAGGTTTAGCCTCTTCGTGTACTCACTACCAAAATGGATCCTAAATGAAGAAGGTGCTTGAATCTCTTCATTTTCTAAAATGATTCATAGAAAATGGGAAGTATTGTCAAAGAAAGAATGGAAGAATGTGGCAGCATTAAAATGATATCAGTGTTCTGTCAAAGAAAGAATGGAAGAATGTGGTGGCACTAAAATGATCAGTGTTCATGTCGTGTTGAGGATTCTTCCACACTGAAGCTCTATTTCCAGATAGGTTAAAAACCTTCCCTATGAATACCATGGTTCAGGATAGCATACCTTCTCGTAATTTGGATATGAAATGAGAAAAGACAAACACATTTTTTATTCCAAGATAGCGACACAGAATGTTTTAAAGGTTAGAGAAATCTTTCCAATTAGAGAAATCACAGATCTATGGAGATCCAAAGATATTTTTTCATCGTGACTAAACCTTCAACATATGGATGGAAAGACTTGATTGATCAAAGGCCACTGGCCAGTACAAACTACACAAACTGGATGCTCATCGATAATATACATGGTTTTGCAATCCCAATTTCTCTCATCATAAGATATAAGGTGATCTTTCAATTTCTTTCATCACAAGACAGCATCGGGCAATTACGAATGATCTCCAAGCCTGACACACACAAATCTATATCCCATAAATTTTTATACTCTTATAGGGATGTGATTATATACTTGTACTCTAAAGTTACAACGTCATATAATATTTAGTAGTATAATAGGAACCATTTAAGTGTCTATATAATTAATTAATTAATAAAAATAAAAATAAAAATAAAGGCTTTGGATGTTTTATAAAACACAAAAGATCATAAGAGATTTTAAGTGTGTATATAAATATGATGAACACCGTCCAGCGTAGCTCCACTTGAAAATGTAATGGTCATTTGTATGTACTAAATATTATGTAGAATGGTGGAATAACAACATGTGAATTGTTGATGTTATTTCGTGTCTTAGTGGTTAAGTGATGTCACCTATCATTATTATCTTATTCATAAGTCAAATCAAACTAATTTTTTCTCACAATTACATATTTTTTTTATAGTTATATTTATTTTTTTATTTTTTTTTTATGTAAAAATAATTTCCATTAAGTTAAATAATAGATAAATTTTTTTCTTTCAAATTAGTTTAGATTTTTATAAAAATATATATAATTCCATTTGATAGATAGGAATTTTGATTATAAAACTTTTTATTTAAGAGTTTTGATCAATTTAAAGAAAATCCAAAATTTTTGAAAAAAAAGATCAAATTAACAAAAAAAAATGTTGTTTAATTTTTAATTCACTATGTTAATATAGCTTCACCAAGATTACCAAGGTTCAAGTTCTACCAATTAACATATTAGTGTTTGTGCTCGCACTTGTGTACGCACATTAGCACACATAATGGTGGTTGGGGCTAAGTTTGAGTTTTAGGTGACTTTAGAGAAGTAGTTACTCTCTATTCACGCTTGCTAGCCAAAGACAACCAAATTGCATGATGTTAATGGTTTCCATAATGCTAATTTGGGTGTATTATTATAGTTTTGATAAGGGGAAACTAGTTCATTTTTTTTAATTACATTGAATAATATAATTAATTACTATGAAGTTAATATTAATAACTTATAATGAATCTATATCTATACCTACATCATACAAACATGAGGATAGTTATCTTCACTTTTGTTTGATCGATGGGAATGTTAGTACCATGACCGTATGAATGACTCGACAAGTGGAAATCTCCTTGCAAGCATGTAGGATGATGATGATGATGAGGATGATGATGAGTATGAGGATGATGAGGAGGAGGAGGAGGAGGAGGATGATGGTGATGATGATGATGACAATGACGATGAGGATGAGGATGATGATGGTGATGCTGACGATGATGATGATGATGACAATGATGATGATGATGATGATGATGATGATGATGACAAAAACAACGACAATGATGATGATGATGAAGATGATGATGATGATGAAGATGATGATGATGACGATGACGATGACGGCAACGATGATGAGGATGATGATGATGATGATGTTGATGATGACGATGATGATGATGAGGATGAGGATGAGGATGAGGATGAGGATGATGAGGAGGAGGATGAGGATGACGATGTTGATGATGATGATGATGATGATGATGGTGGTGGTGGTGGTGGTGGTGATGACGAATTAAACGATGATGATGGTGATAATGATGATGACAATGGCGACGATGATGATGATGAGGATGATGGTGGTGGTGGTAGTGGTGATGACGCCGACAATGACGACGGCGATGCCGCCGCCGCCACCGCCGACGATGATGATGACGATGACAATGATGATGACGACGACCATGATGATGATGATGATGATGATGATGATGATGACGAAAATGACGTCGATGATAATGATGATGATGATGATGACGACGACGACCACGATGATGATGATGACGATGATGACGACGGCGACGACCACGATGATGATGATGAGGATGAGGATGATGATGAGGATGAGGACGAGGATGAGGATGAGGATGAGGATGAGGATGAGGAGGATGAGGGTGAGGATGAGGACAAGGATGATGATGATGATAAGGATGAGGACAAGGATGATGATGATGACAAGGATGAGGATGATGGTGATGATGACAAGGATGATGATGATGACGAGGATGAGGATGAGGATGAGGAGGAGGATGATGATTATGATGATGATGATGATGATGATGATGACGAGGATGAGGATGAGGATGAGGAGGAGGAGGATGATGATGATGATGATGATGATGATGATGACGACGACGATGACGATGATGAAGATGATGATGAAGATGACGATGACGACAACAATGACGATGATGATGATGATGATGATGATGATGATGATGATGATGATGATGAGGATGAGGATGCTGCTGATGATGATGATGATGACAAATTAAACATTGATGATGAAAATTATGAAGATGACGATGATGATGGTGGTTATGATGATGGTGATTACAATGTCTTTCTTTTAGAAGGGAGATAGAATGGGAAAATACCATTGGTTTTTCAAAACCATGGGCCTGAAAACTATTGGCGAAAACAACCCCAAAATTTTTTCTCGGGGGCTACGCCCCTGAACCCCCATAACTTGGGGGTGTTTCCCACAAACCCCCGATGGGGGCCCACTAGCTCTCAGACCCCCTCAGGATCATAACCAAACCTGGGGTACGAACACGACTAAATAATAATATCTGTGAATCTGGGGATTATGCTCCACAACCAACATTATGATTGTTCCAAATGATCAGGCAAAGCCCGTAGTGGACAAGATCATACAGGGAAACTAAGTCAGAGTTCGTTACAGGTATTACAAATAAAAGTAAATATTATTTAATTAATCTAAGGTTACAAATCTCTTTTCTGATAGTAAACACTTACTCTGGATATCCTTTTCAGTGGAAACTAGAGCATACTTTAGGAAAGCGTAGCAAATGGGTTCATTACTTACAAAAATGAAATAACTGAAAATATAAATAAATTGATATAATCTCACAAAAGTATGCTACTCTGCAGGTTAGTATCAAACAAGAAAACTAGAAAAAGGAAAATGCACGCCACCAAAGACGTCACAAATCCCCGAGGGGGGATGGGGTGTGGGAACTAGGTAGCTCACTTGATTCTCTCTTATTATTAGTTTATTACAATCATTGATGGAATGCTTTTGATCCTTTAAAGAATATGATCACTAAGCTTACAAAATTTTAAAACATGATTTACAAAATAAGTTGGGCAGGTGCTCCCAGTGCTCTGGATGGTTCAATTCTCTCTAAAAATGGGTGGCACTTCCGCTTACATGGTAGAAAAAATAAAAATCAGCAGGCAAAGTTATCTAAAAGATGCTCAAAACATGTTGGAAATGTCTTTGAACACCGTTAGTGAAAGCCTAAAAATATGCAAAAATTAACCAAGTACAAAAAAAGAAAAATAACTAAGGAAGGCAAGCTAGAAGCAAGCTTCCTTAGGGTATTTGGTTTCCCTTCTAGGGAAGCCAATGAAAAAGCACTATCTTTCCAAATATAACTTTTCAGAAACCAAATCAATCTACTTTCTAAGCCTTTAGATTTTACAATAAAATGACTTGTAAACTAAGTAGATTAGTATGCTTGATCTAGTATGAAATAATGTAAATGTTTAATCAACTACAATCTTAGCATAAAAATTAGATCTACTTAATAAATTTTAATTTGAAAAGGACTAGATATGAAAGGTAAGATAACCAGTAACCAAGAATATTGATTTTTAATGTATGATAGAAGGGAGAGAAGATATGGTCAAGCCTTAATATCAAATCTAAAGGATCTGTTGTTGGGAAGCAGAGGGATTGTGTCCACTTTAGAATCTGAAAAGGGAAGAGTATGCAACTGATCACACCAGCTCCTTCATATTGTCAAACCTACACAACTAATTTGAAGGAGCAGACGAGATCGAAAAACTTGCCAATGAGGATTAGATCCGGTAATCCCTATACAAGAAATAAGAAAAAAATGAGATACAACTATAAGCACATGCACCTTCTAAATCTCTATGCATAAAGAAGTAAACAAATATACTTGAACTCAAAATATTTGTTCTTCAGGTTTGGATCAACCTTATGAAGCCAGACTAATTACCTACAATGCAAAAGAAAACTAGCTTGATATAATATTACCTCATATCTTTGACTATACATCCAAACACCATTTGCTACACACCATGAAACTCCAAATCCTTTTATTTATAAACAAATAATATCACAACGAATTACATGAGAAAGAGTAGATGTTCCACCATCCATCAGGAATGAGGCGAACTTGCCTTACTGAAATAGCCAAAGGAGACCAGGGGGTACCTTTCCAAGAGAGAGTGATCAGGAGTGGAGAGGGTGACTTCTAGAGTTGATTGAGGGAATGATTGAAATTTAACTAAAGAGGAAGGAACCACCTCTCATAGATACTACGCCCTCCCTCATTTGGGATCAACTCCCATCCAATAATCACAGGCCAACTCATATAATGTGCCCCTCTCATGAGAGAGTGTGCCTCTCTACTTGAGATGAAGTCGCCACCTCTCCAAAGTTAGCTCAACCACCAAATCGAAGCCTCAGTTAACTCAATTTTATTTCCAGTTAACTCTGCCACCACTTCGGACATGTCTAGGACAAACTTACTTTGATTTAGGAATGCTGGTTTTTATTTTTTTGGCTATTTTCGAGAGAAAATTCAATTTAGTGATAAATAATTCACAAATTATCTCCCAAAATTGGTTTTAGGGGTCAAATGGGTGCTTTGGGTTAGAAAAAAAGCACCCCCATGGCTAATTCCACCTCCTAACACCACTTTTATGACCTTTTGACTTTCTACAATTAAAACATTCAAAATTTGTGCGTTTTATGGGAAAAATATTTATTGACAAAAAAAAACCTAGGAGGGACTTAGTGCATGTTCATAAGACTAAAAAATGATGACTATCATGGTAAATACATAAACTCAGACTTTAATAACCTCCTAAGCCTAACCACCAAGACAAATCCTCTAGCTTTGGAGGTGTGAATGAACAACTTGAAAATTATACGTCATTGAAAAGCAACATATAATTAACAAGGAAAAAACACTCCGGAGTAATGCATTGATGTCTAAGTCCTAGTAAATCCAAATATTTTACAAAATACATCGACTTATTACAATTTCCCCACGAGGTATGAACATGCAAACAAATTAAAAAAGGTCCAGAATTGGCCTACATGGACTTCTGAACTTTTGAAATTCTGGAAATGAACAAATGACTTGTCATTTCTTCGTCAGCTCAGTTGAATAGTTCATCCAAGTGCAACTTGGAGGTAACTGTCTCCAAAAACAATGAATTTCCTCTACAAGTACATTTTCTACTCAAATTTTGTGCATTTCTAGCTATGGTTCCCCATGGATTCTTTTTCAAGATTCAAAATTAAGTTCCTATGGTTCATTTAGGCCCTACGAGCTATAGGGATATGATACCACTATTGGAAGACTTGGAATGAAGAATAAGCATGAATTGCATTTTCCATTAAGATGTTATACATATAAATACATTTAGATGTGACCCTTAGTTTCATCTTCCAATAGGTCTCTTGGACTTCACTGTGAATATTCCTATTCACCTATCATAAATGTAAATAGCAATAATAATACATAATATACCTAATCCTAAGGATTAAGTTTCCAACACAAAGAACCTTCTTTCTATTTCATTTATCACAAACTTATAGTCTACATTTGAGTTTAATGATCAAGTTCACTATCATATATTGTAGCTAGGACCACCCTCAAATTTTGGCTAGATATGTGAAGAAGGTGGTCTTTATAGGTTCCTTCTTGATACATCAAGCATTGAAGTTGTAGTGCATGATAGTGCGAAGTTGAGTGATCCTTCTAGTTTTGATGAGGCATATGTAAAGAAACTATGGTGGGATGCCATGATGGATGAGTATAATATCTAGGATATAGTTGAAAAACCTACTGTGGAACCATTAAATGATTCCAACCTTATATCTAATGGGAGTATTAAAGAGTACTAAGACAAGTTTGTTTCCAAAGTATTTTCTCAAAAAGAGAGACTTGACCTTGTTGAGGATTTTTCTTTAGTTTCTAGAGTTTTTGAGGTGCATGGGTGAGAAACTCATGTTTTTAGGTGATGAAGGCCCTTTATGGGCTTATAAATGCACCATGAACTTGGTATTTCATGGTCAACAAGTTTGTTAACCATGTTAGGTATTTCCAAGGTTTGTGTAGATTTTTATCTTTGATTTTTTAATATATATATATATATATATATCATTGTATTAAGTCTTGAAAAACTCATGATGTGGTGTGAGAGTAATTTAGCCTATGAAGTTGACATGAAGAAATTTGGAGGTTGGTATTTTTTTAATGAAGTCATCATTAAATAAGGGAAGTACATCTTGAAGGTTCTAAAGATATTTTAGAGTACCTAAGGGGGAATTGGTCTAGGGTTATGTTCTTTTGTATTAGTTGTTGGTTAATATTATGATAAATCCCCTAGTAGAGATGAAGTTTGAGATGAATAAGGAGTAACTTGGTTTGGTGGAGAAAATGTTTCTTGCAAAGAGGAAGTGTTAGTTTTGGTTTCTTTAAACTTGTTCTCCATTATCCTTCAATTATATGAGCACTTAGTGCACAAGAATCAATTTTTTTTAGGGACAATGTCTCATGGGTTAGAATCTCATGATGGGAATTTTTTGTCTCATAACCCAACATATATTTGTCACTTGGACTAGAAGGATGCACTTGTTTCATAAGAATATGTTTTGTTACATAAAAATATGTGGAGTGAGTGTGTTGACACCTAGGGGTGCTTACAAATATGTGAAATAGGTGATTTGGAACTTGTAGTCATGTCCCTATGTACTTGGTACATAAAGGGTGCTCCAGTTGTGGACCCACTATCCATTGTTTGACCTAGACTATAGTTAGGGTTTTATCTTACTTGTAACTTACTCCTTTTACTCTAAGAAAGGAAGGAGGGGCACAACACTACTATTAATAACGATAAGATAGAGGAGAAAGCATAGATAGAACACAACCTCTTATTATGTGATTCTTCATTCGGGTTGATGTAACTTTTAGAGAATGAAGTGAATCTAGGATTTGATAGTGATTACCATGTGGTGCTCTAGCTAGGGTTTCCTATGATTGTGAGAATATTTGATTGACCTAAGTTATATGGGTTTTGCATTTCTAGATTGGTATTATTTGATTTTGTTTGACTTATGGCTATACTAAGAGGGGGGTTGAATCAGTATAAGATGTTTTTTCTCACTTTAAACATTCATCACTTATTCAATAACTTCAAAACAATAAATACACATAAACGCAAATCACAGTACACATAATTTAACGTGGAAACCCTTTTGAGAGAAAATGAAAAAATATTATAATCATAAATTCATGTAGGCACCAACCTATTATTACAATGTTTGTAGGCACCAACCTACTGGAGACACCAATCCCCTCGAATGAGCACCAAATCAACAATATGTAGGCACCAACCTACTAGAGACCCCAATCTCCTCAACTGAGAAACAACTCAATAATATGTAGGCACCAACTTACTAGAGACACCAATCTCCTCAACTGAGCACCATCTCAGTAATACGTAGGCACCAACCTACTGAAGAATTAGTTACAAGAATAATGACATAATCACCTCAAAGATAACTTCATAATCAACTTCAATCTGTTACACAATCAGCCTCAGATCATGTCCATAATTTTCCTCTATTCTGCTTCATAATATGGCTCTAATCTACTTCATAATATTCCTCTCATATGCTTCATTATCTACATCTGGTATGCTTCATAATCTTCCTCTGATCTGCTTCATAATCTGCCTCCGATCTACGTCATACTATATAGAATATGCAATACCCCTATTTGGCCCTTATGGTTTATTGGCTTTAATGTAAATATTGTGTAAATACAGTGTGTGTATTTTCCCTAGTGTGGAGCTCAAGGCCAAGGCCCCACTAGTGGATGTTCAGGTATTAATTGCATAGGAAAGTATTTGAAAATTGATTACCCATGTGTTGTTAAGCCATGAAGAATTGCAAATGATGTAATTATTAATTGTTGCAATAAAATACCCAAGGAACTGGCTAAGGAGGCAACCAATGAGAAGGGGACATGTGTATCCATTAGGGAGAGGTGAGGGCGTTATGGGATTGGTATCCATGCTGCCACATGTCCATTTGTGAAGCCATTTGACCTCCATGCCACCATTGATGCAACTGTAAGAGAGTGGTTGAGAAAACCAGAATCAAAAACCCGATGGAGTATGGGAAACCTGTGAATCTGTATGGAAGGGTATGACTTGTGTTTACTTATCCCTTAAGACACTTAAACACCATGGAATTCGGGACCCGAATGAATAGCCCATGATTGACCTAGAGATGGGGGGGAGTCATGCATTTGTTCACGCACACGCAAATCTGATTCGTGAAGGAGAACAAGTGAGAAATCACGATCCCTCTGTAGGACGAAAAATCACAGAGTAAATTGGCATAGAAACCTTGCGTGTAAGTCTCATTAGTTTTGGAAGACCATGAAAGGAAACCATGTGGTGAATGAAAGGGTGTTAGTAGCTTGAGGAAGCCATGAGAATACCTGGTTTATGTCTGGAGAAAGTTAAATCGCGGGACAGAGAGCTTAGCCGTAGCATGGATAAGCACCAGCTTATTTTAACAAATAAAGAGGGTCAATTAAGGGTTTGGGTTGCTTGATAAACCCAGTGAAGGCTGAAAGTCTCATAGAACTAGAAACTGGACCTTTCTATGCCCACCCTGACTAGCACTAGAAGGGAAGGGGCCTTGAGGGACTGTGCAACAGAGAAGAGGGCCTTCCTTGTGTTGGGTGAGGTAGATAATGTGGGTGCCATGTATTTTGAGTGTTGATATGCCTACATCTCTGTGGTTGAGTTCATTGGATTAGAAATACCCTTTCTATTTCCCTAGCATGCTTGATAAAACCACTGTAGTTTGGATTAAAATGGGTATGTTCCCTGGAATGCTTGATAAACCCAACTACAGATTGGCTTAGCATGGAGATGACATATTGACTATGAGAGAGAGTCCTTATCCCTCCTTAGTGGATACACATCCCATCTCGACAGTGTTCTCTCAGCTGAAAAAGTATAGGCTGGACAGAGACATAAGGTTGGGTGGAATGTTGCTCTCACTTAGCCAGTTGCTTCGGCAGCTTCAAGACTTAAAGATAAGTGTTCCTATGGTGTAAACTGTGATGTTTCATGTGTTATGATTATGTGTAGATGCTCAAGTTGTTGAATGAATTTTGTATGAATTTGATCAATAGGTATACCATGTGTAATCCTGAGTGGAAGGTTGAGTGCAGTTTGAATACTTCATTCAGTTGCATAAGTTTAATGCATTACTAATTTTACATGTGTTAGATGTATGGTTATCCTTAGCCTCATTTATTATATGTATTTTGTTATGAGGTGTTTACCCTTGTAAATGGACTGATTAACCTCACCTAATAATGGGGAATGGTTATATGGAATGTGGTATTCTTAACCCTCTCTGTGATTTAGAGGAGAGATGGGGATATGGTAGGAGATAGATAGAGATTTTTTGAAGGATGGAAGGCACCTTAGAGGGTTTATAGACAAAAATTCAGAGGAGAAAATGAGGAGGTTAGATACCTCAGTTGGGAAGGGGATTGTACCATTGGATAGAGATCTCCAAGAGCTTTCCAATGGTACCAACCTTGCCTCATTTGGACCCAGTATGAGGAAGTTATGACCCTTGGAAGTTGTCTTGGAAACTTGTTGGAGTAAGGGTCTTGACCATGACCCTTTCCGCATCCACAATGCGGATTTCAGATTGTGGAAGGTCGTTTGACGGGAAGTGGATTTCCCCATTACCGCATCTGCAATGTGGATTGCAGATTGTGGAAGGTCATTTGACAGGAAGTGGATTTCCGCATTACCGCATCCACGATGCGGATTGCTGATTGAGGAAGTTCATTTGACGAGAAGTGGATTTCCTCATTTCTGCATCCACGATGCAGATTGCGGATTGCGGAAGGACGTTTGAAGGGAAGTGGATTTCCACATTTCCGCATCCGCAATGCGGATTGCGGATTGCAGAAGGTCGTTTGATGGGAAGTGTATTTCCTCATTTCCGCATCCGTAATGCGGATTGCGGATTGCGGATTGCAGGAGGTCGTTTAGCACGGTAAATTGCAATTCCACATTTCTAAATCCCACAATGCGGATTGTGGTTTGCGGAATGCGGATTGCAGATCGACGGCCATTGCGGCTGTGTGTAGTTTTGGAAGTTAAAAAAAAAAGTCATGAAGGATCTTCGGTGGACTCCGAAGGCCACAAGGGAGGTCAGGGGACGTTACAGAGTGGTATTAGAGCTTCAGTTGCAGCACTAGGAGCTGTTTGTGCATAGTCGCACATGAAATTTCGGTCAAGAAATGCGCCCATGACATGGTTTTGATGAACTTAATTGGTTAATTGATTGACCAAATGATTAATTCTAGGTTTGGATGGGTATGTCAGATTTTAATTGCATGCTTGTGATGTCTAATAGATTCTTTGTTATGCACAGTGACAGCAGCAGAAGTAAACTGAATTGTATAGGAGGGAAATGCACAGAAAGGGAGGATAATTTTCACCTTCAATGATGCACAGGACCCGTTTTGGCCATAGGACGATGTGCTGGGTGAGAACGTCCAAGAGGCACATATAGAGGATTAGTCTGATGGAAGAACGGAACAAGTAACGCACCCAAACTTGGTCGAGACTATGGTAAGCTTCAATGAACGAATGATGAAAGTGCAAGAATAAAAACATCAACTCAACACGGCCATCTTGCAAAGCCTCATAGACCTGCAACAGAGAATAAATGGTGGGTCTAATCCAAGCAAAGAAGGCCGAGAAGAAATAAATGCAGAAATTCAGTCTAGGGGTCGTTCTAGGAGAATAACTCTGAGCCCTAGAAGGAGTTATGTGAGAAGAATGCACAAAACACCCTCTCCTAGGTATTCCTCCAAACAGGTCATATGATCCTGAAGGTTCCCAAGGAATCCCAAGACATGTTTCGAGTAGGAGTAAGAGCAGAAAGAAGCACAGAGGCATGCCACAGGGTGAGTTTAGGAAGGAAAAGCCTCCCACTTTTGATGGTGAAATCAAAGAAGGTCAAGAAGCAGAAGTATGGCTTCTTGGAATTAAAAAGTACTTTAGGATGCACGAGTACTCATAAATGAAAAGGCTAGGGTTTCCATCTATAACCTTAGTGGAAGAGATTCAATTTATTGGGAACACCTCATGCAAGTGAAGGGCATTAGTGAAAGAAGGTCCAGGTGGGAAAATTTTAAGAGATACTTCCAGGAGAAATACCTAGCAGCTAGGTATTACGATAACAAAAGAAAAGAGTTCAATGAACTCAGATTAGGGCAGAATACCATGGATGAGCATGTCCACAAGTTTCTGGAGCTGCTAAGGTATGTAGACTACATCAAGGATGAAAGGGTGAAAATGCAATGTTTCCTTGGTATTCTACCACAGAGTTACAGAGATAGAATAGAGTTTCTAAATCCACCAAGCTTAGATGAAGCCATTAGAATAGCATAGCATTGCTATGAGAAAGGTAAAGGTAAATCATAGAAGCTACCAGCATGGAAAGGTAAGCCCGAGAGAGGGTTTGAACAAAATAAAAGTGGATTCAAACCACCATTTAGAAATCAACCCAGAACCTTTCCACGGGACCAGCAAGCGAGAAGAGAATTCAAGCCAGCTGTGGAAGCAGAAAGGACACCAAAAGGGCCACTCCAATATTGGGGATGCAAAGGAAATCATATGCTTAAATATTTCCCACATCGGAAGGAAAATCCAAGGATCTTGCACAACATTGAAAGAGCAACTACAGTGGGAGATATGGCAAGGGAAACACCTAGAATTTATGCAGCACTGGATGATCACCAAGCAGACCATCAATCAGCAGTGGTGGATATTGAAGGTAAGATGTCTAAGCGATATATTTATGTTTTGATCGATCCAGAGTCTACTCATAGTTATGTGTCTCCTGGGGTAGTTGAAATTTGTTCTCTTGGTAAGATAAAGCATGGTAAGGCTTGGCTAGTCCAATTAGCCATAGGTACCAAGAGGAAGGTAAGTGAAGTAGTGAATGAGTTCCCTATAGAAATGAATGGACTCCTCACCCATGCAAAATTTAATGTCTTACCATTGGGATCATATGATGCCCTAATCGGCATGGATTGGTTGGAAAGACATAGAGCCAAGTTGGACTGTTATGAGAAAACAATTGAATGTCTTGATGATAAAGGAAGGCCAAGGTTGGTAAAAGGAATTCCAAGGCATGTTTCAGTAAGGTAGATTTCATCCTTACAGCTGAGAAAGTTCTACAAAAAGGGTTGTCAATTATATGTTGTGCATATATCAAATTCAACAGAAGATAAAGAACCCGGGTTAGAGTACTTCCAACTGTTACGAGAGTTCCAGGATGTATTTCTAGATGAAGTGCTAGGGATACCACCCAAGAGAGATATTGACTTTTCCATTAACCTTGTTCTAGGGACAGCACCAATTTCCAAGGCTCCCTATAGGATGAGCACACCAGAATTGATAGAATTGAAGATGCAGCTGCAGGAATTAATGGATAAAGAATATATAATACCTAGTGTATCTCCTTGGGGTGCACCTGTGTTGTTTGTCAAGAAGAAGGATGGAACATTAAGGTTGTGTATTGACTACAGGAAGCTCAATAAAGTGACAGTTAGAACAAGTATCCATTGCCCGAGATTGATGATTTGTTTGACCAAATGAAGGAATCTAGAGTGTTTTCTAAGATTGACTTGAGGTCTAGGTACCATCAAGTGATTATTAAGGAAGAAGACATTCATAAGACAGCCTTGAGGACAAGGTATGGCCATTATGAATTCATAGTGGTGCCATTTGGTCTTAACAATGCACCTGCTACATTCATGTGTCTCATGAATAGTGTCTTCAACAAATATTTGGATGAGTTTGTGATTGTATTCTTGGATGACATCGTTGTGTATTCAAGGAATGAGGAAGAACATAATGAGAATTTGAGAATGGTATTGCAAGTCCTTAGAGAGCACCAGTTGTATGCAAAGCTGAGTAAATGTGACTTCTATCAGCAGAAAGTGCAGTATTTGGGTCATGTTATATCAACAGAAGGCATTGCAGTAGATCCAAAGAAAATTGAAGCCATCATGGATTGGCCTAATCCAAGGAATGCAACATATGTTAGATATTTTATGGTCCCGGCAGGTTAATACAGAAGATTCGTTGGAGTATTCTCTAAGATAGCTCACCTGATCACTTCATTGCAGAGGAAAAATATCAAATTTGTATGGTCTGGAAAATGTTAGAAGAGTTTTCAGCAGCTGAAGTAATTACTTACCAGTGCTCATGTTCTAAAGATTGCAGATCCAATGAAAGACCTTGTGGCATGCAAAGATGCTTGCATTGAAGGGCTCGGTGGAGTGCTCATGCAAGATGGGTTTGTAATTTGCTATGATTCCAGAAAGTTAAAGGAACATGAAAGGAATTGTGCCACGCCTGAATTAGAACTGGAATTCATAGTGAATGCTCTCAAGACTGATCATATGAGTTTGAAATACTTGTTTGACCAACCAAATTTGAATGCTAGACAAACTAGATGGATGGAGTTTCTTTGTGAGTTTGATTTGGAGATAAAGCATGTCAAAGGTAAGGAGAATAAGGTTGTTGATGCACTCAGTAGAAAATTCCATATTGCAGCAGTAAGTATGTGTAAATTAGACTTGAAGGAAAGGGTTCTATAAGCTCAAAACAGTGATGAAGTTTACCTTCAAGTCAGGGAGAAATTGCAGCAGGGTGTTGTGGATGAAAAGTATGCAAGATATCGACTGGGTGAAGATGATGTTCTCATCTATCATGGTACCAGGCTATACATTCTCGATAGTGCATATTTGAAGAAGCTTGCGATGGATGAGATGCATCAAAGGCCATATTCTGGACATCCAGGATATCAGAAAACTATAACAGCAGCAAGGAAACAATACTTTTGGCATGGTATGAAGAAATACATAGCTGAGTACATTGCTAGGTGTCAAAAGTGCTAACAAGTCAAGGAAGAGCATCAACATCCAGCAGGATTGTTACATCCATTTCCATTCCAGAATGGAAGTGGGAAGTGATCTCTATGGATTTTATCACAGGTTTGCCAATGACAGTGAAGAAGCATGATTCAATAATGGTAGTGGTGGACAAGCTAACAAAGGTAACTCATATCATTCCATTCAAGTAAACTCACAAGGCCAATGACATTGCAAATATCTTCATGAGAGAGATATTCATATTGCATGGATTTCCCAAAGCAATAGTTTCTGATCGGGATACCAAGTTCACATCTAATTTTTGGAAAGGATTGTTCCAGGAATTAGGAACTCGGTTGAATTTTAGCACAACCTATCATCCTCAAACTGATGGTCAGACTGAGAGGGTAAATCAGGTCCTATAATACATGTTGAGGATGTATGTGATGGACAATCCATCTAAGTGGGAAGATTATCTACATTTGCTAGAGTTTGCATACAACAATGGACAGCAAGCATCATTGAAGATGAGTCCTTTAGAAGTGTTATATGGCAAAGGATGCAGAACTCCAATGAATTGGGACAGCCCAGTGAACAGGGTAATACTTGGACCGGAAATGATTAAGGATATGGAGCAAGAGATTGTTAAGATCAAACAGGATTTGAAGGCAGCACGGGACAGGCAGAAGAGTTATGCATATCTGAAAAGAAGGCATAAGGAATTTCAGATCGGGGATCATGTCTACTTGAGATTGAAACCAAGGAAGAGTTCCATGAAGTTGGGAAGTTGTGCCAAGTTGGCACCAAATTTATTGTGGGTCATTTGAATTCCTTTATAGGATAGGACCAGTTGCATATAGGATTGCATTTCCTGCTAACATGAAGGCTCATAATGTTTTTCATGTCTCTTTGCTTAAAAAATATGTACATGATCCTAATCACATCTGTTGTTAGGGAAAAGTCCTTATAGTAGGGGAAGACTACCAACGTACTAAGGGATGACAGATAGACACATAGAGCTTTTCATACGTTGCTATAAACAAATAGGATCAAATTTCAGAGAAAATGTACCTTGTTTATGACAGTTGGTCCAAGATTTTCTCCCTCAATCTCTGCAGCAACAAACCTGCAAAACACACACAAACCTTCCTCAAACCAGTTTGACTATAAATAAACATTGATATTAACAAATGACATAACATCAAATTATAATCAAAGGATAATAAACATTAATACTTTTATTGGGAAAGGAAGAGTGTCTCAATATTTTATTGTCAAAGAATGTAGTAAGTACAAATGTTATACCTGACTCTGCATCAAGCACCTTCACAACTAGGCCCTAGGTTCCTGCTCCTCTCTCTTGAATTGGAATTTCTTCAGCATAACAATAGCTCTCTCAAATTGTCTCTTTCTCATGCTCTCCCCTTGTATTCATAACAAGGCAAGGAGGATTGGTTTGAAAGATGGTTGAATTGGGAAGTTAGGGAAGGTTGAATACCTGCCTCAACTAATCCCAATTCGTATTCTTAATATATTTTTTCAACTTTTATTAAGATACCTGCGACCATGACATCTAGAACCATGTGAGTCACTCGCGACTTACTAGCTTAGCAGTTCGTAGGTGCAACTTTTAGTTGATACCTGCAGGTTGTCAATATAAAGACCTGCAGGTGACCCACCCTATGTCAAGTATAAAGGTCACAGTTTTATACTCAAATTGTCAGAAAAATAAGTTTTTAAGCTAAAGATGGTGGGGTTCAGCTCCTAAATCATCTAAGGCTAAGTAAGCTCTTCCATCCATAGTGTCCTTTTGTGTGACTGATGGGGCAATGTGGTCACGGATGGAGAAGTGCTAATTTGATAGATAATAGGTGCCCCCTAATGTGTGAGGTCAGAGGGAAACTATGGCCAAAATATATTAAAATCCAAGCCAGAGGAGAAGCAAGGAAACCATGGGACAAAGTCACAAAAGTACCTAAAACAAAAGCCAGGCCAGCGAGCAATTACAATCATGACATCAGGATATGTTTAGAAGAATATAATCTCCAATACATAACTGAAAGATGTATATAGCATGGCCACTGAAATACAAGCGTGGATCCATGTCAGATAGGAGATCATAGCCATAACAACAAACCGGATCTATGTCTCATCAAGAGCCAAAAATAAGTGTGGCTCAGTCTTGCGCAACTTTGGCAATAACAAACTGTGATGATGTTATCATAGGCCCAAGGTCTTCATCCAAACCGTCAAAGTACAAATCCTAACCATGCGAATAAAATGAGTTGAGGTCGAACATGGAGGATACTGTTTGATTACCGGTCAATGATGTAAACTGTTAACAAATGTGAGGGAATCCACTATTAATGAAAATGGGGCCCAAGGTACCTAGTACATTCTAACAAGTGCGAATAAAGGGTGTTGAGGTTGAACACTTGAAGAATCCATCGAGTAGGAGACATTAATGTATTCCCACTACTCAATACCAAGAGAAATTGCCACTGATGATTGCAACCCCCAAGGTACTACCGATAACTCTAAACTTCATTCCCATATCAAAATGAGTTTAATTCGATGGGAATAAGTCTGTTGGAAGGGAGGCCTTAAGGAATCCTCCATCATCCAACACGAGGATCAATCAGAAAATTGAGTTGATATGGAGTAGGACTAAGTACATGATGAAACAAACTGACACTGAGGAATAACCAACACTTGAGATCAAGGTAACTGCAGAATGGCCGACACAGGTTGTATCCTTGAACAGTAAGCACGACACAAGAGTAACATGGGAAGCTTTTAACATAACGAGACCATGATATAAATATGCAATGTAGGAGACATTGATAGATTATCCTTATGATTGGAAGAGTAACCAATCGGAGGAGTAAAAACTCTGAGATCAGGCTCATCCTAAGGTCAAAAACTAAAACCAAACTGTTTGATCAAATCAAAAGGTGCTTTGTTCAAGGATATGACTGACTTGCTTCCTTTAAACTGAAAAAGATGTTTGACATACTTGCCTTCCCTTTTCTCTTTTTATTGAAGAATATCCTTCTTGTTGTTTCTAATGAGTCCAAGAAAGCAAACTCAATAGTCCTTCATTTTTAAAGAAAGCTTGAAGAAAGAGGGAGAAGACTGCTTGATACAAGTCCAACCATGTGTAATTTAACGAGTCCATGGGAGGGAAACTCAAGACCTTCTTCATTTTTTAACGAGTTTGAAGAAGAGATAGACTAGTACCCGATACATTGATCCATGGATTTTAATATCGACCCTGGATCTATTCATGCTCACTGGTGTTTTCAATTTAAGGGGTCTGAAAAACTTAAACTATAACTCCATACACCTATTCGTGGATTTTAATATCGAGCCCGATTTGGTTTGTGCTCTCTGGTGTTTTCATATTTAAGGAGTCTGAAAAAATTAAACAAGAACTCCATATACTTACTCGTGGATTTCACACCAAACCCGAGTTAGTGAATGCTAGCTTGGTGTTTTCATGTTTTGAGAGTCTGAAAACCCTAAATAAGACTCCTAAAAAGTATTTTTCGTAAAGTTAGTCTCCTCACCCGAAAAAGTGTAAAACAATGAGAGAAGAAATCTTCTAGCCACATATGACTAGAGTATACCTTTTTCGTAACTAATCCACGAAGGTCCGTAAAAGGGGTAAACTTATACCTAAGTGGATGTCTGTTCACTTTCTTTAACGAGTTTGAACAAAACAAGCATACTCGACGATCTTGTTTGATTTTAAAGAGTCTAATAAGAGCATGAAATAACTCTATAAAAATATTTTTTGTAAAGGTTTAACTAGCCCGAAAAATTAAACTCGTGACCTCCTTACTATTTTTAACGAGATCAAAGGAGATATGGAAGAATGCTCATATCCTCCTTACTGTTTTTTAACGAGCTCGAAGGAAAGGTGGAAGAATGCTCATGGCCTCCTCACTATTTTTAACGAGATCTAATGAAAGGTGAAAGAATGCTTGTGGCCTCCTTACTGTTTTTAACGAGCTCGAAGGAAAGGTGAAAGAATGCTCGTAGCCTCCTTACTGTTTTTAACGAGCTCAAAGGAAAGGTGGAAGAATGCTCGTAACTAGATCAATGTCCAAATGAATGGCATACTGCATTATAGACTCTAGGAAAACTTCAGCAGAAGGAAGTATATCATCCCAGATAGAACACATATCTAAACATTCAGATGTAGTCATCACATGATCAACTGTCGGGACCCAGTCCCGAGAAGGTGAGCATGAATTAAAAGGCTTCTTCTCGGTAGCAATTGGGATCAAGGAGAAAAATGCCACATAATTATGTTGTGACATGGTGGTGCCTACTGACGAGGGATATACTTGGTCTACAACTGGGTAATAAGGAAGATCAACAAATGCAAGTTGATCAATAGAGACAATGCTTTCGTTGTGAGGAAAATGCATCACACGAAAGAGCGTAGACACCACAACATGCATAGAATATACGTAATCACACCCTAGGATCATATCAAATTCCATAGGGTCCTTTAAAACCATAAAATCAACTAAGATTGTTCTTCCACCCAAATTAATAGGTACCTGAGAGAGGAATCCCAATGGTTCACTAGGCATTCTATCGAAATTCAACGGCCAATTAAAAATTGGAACAAGGTTAGGGAAACTTAAATCTCTCCAAACATAAGGGGATAAAATACTAACAGAGGCTCCTTCATCTACAATACATCGGTGAACCGCATGGTTTCTGATATCAACCTTTATCTGGAAAGGTGTAGAAGAAGGAAGGCGAGGCCTAGTTAAACTATTCCAATCAAAGGAAATGACCAGATCTTGGTATGGGTTCACTCAGCACATATGAAGTGTCCCCTTTTTCAGAAACATCCAAACTGATAATGCAGAAGACTCCGGGGGTAGGTCCATCAGTGTCCAAAGGACTGATGGGATCGGTCGAATATTGCATTGATTCGATCACTTCACTCTCCGAAGGAAGAGTGGGGTTGACTAAAGACTATTTTGGTTCAACCACTTTATCAATCAAAGGTTGTCCAGGCTGTTGGGAATCTATAGACAACTCAGGAGAAAAGGATCCTTCAAACATGGACCACACTCTCCATACCTTTGGAATAACAGGGCACAGGTGAGTAAGGTGATCTCCCTTACAAATTTTACAAGGGAACTTTGGCTTGCGTCCTATAAGATTAGAATCCTTTACAACAACAATACTCTCAGCATGACTAGCATTAGCTGATAGCATGCCCCCAGCATGAATTGCAGTGGTTGGTTGCTCAGAAGCAGAATAATTTTGAACTATGGACCACAGTCTTTGCACTTCTTGAAGTACAGGGCACAAATAGGTTAGGTGATCTCCCTCGCAAAACTTACAAGGGAACTTAAGCTTTTGTTTATTAGGTTTGTCGACAATCTTAATGTTCTCATCATGACTTGCAGTGGCTTATTTAGTGTCTCTAGTATGAATCACAGTAACCGGTGACTTGTCATTAATATGACCAGCAGTGATCAATGGCGTGTCCTCAACATGAGAAACAATGGTTGAAAACATACTTTCAGTATGATTTGCAGTGACTGAAATTTTTCTCCCAGCATGAATTCCATAGGCTGGGTAAGTGCCCCCAGCATGACCTCCAGAGGCTGGGTGGGTGCCCCCTGCATGAATTCCAGAGGCTGGGTAGCTGCCCCCAACATGACCTCCAGAGGCTGGGTTTGTAGGTTCAGTATGATTTACAGTGACTAAGTGAGTTCTCCCAACATGACCTCCAGAGGTTGGGTAGGTGTCCCCAGCATGACCTACAAAGGCTGGGTGGCTTCCTCCTTGCTTTGGAATCTTCTCCCTACTCTTCCTTTGTCTATTCCTTTTAGACTGTTGGTTACTAGTATTACTACTTTCACCACATGAGGTAGAAGGAGGAAAAGAAGATGTTACTGGCGAAGAAGGCATAGGGTTTTGATGCTCTTGATTTGAAATGCTTACTTGATAAGTGTCAGGAGCATGCAAGGCATTCAGAGTGGAAAACAACCAAACTAGTATCCCTATAGTGAATCTTAGAAGATTCAAGGTATCCATTAAGGGAGTACCAACGTTCTCAACGAATGTAAAAGCACAAGGAGCCCCCTCAACAAGGGTTCCTTGATTGGTGTTCACTGGAATGCTAGCCATAGTTTCTGACTCAACGAGACAAAAATATCTAAGGCCAACTAAGAACGGGAATCACAAAGAGCACACCACTAGAAAATGTCCTAAAGTGATCCAAACCAGGAAAATAAATATAATACTCTCAAAAGTAATTCTGGGAAGATGAGGGCCTAGAAGAAACTAGTAGAATATCGAAGGTCAGTTACACAGTTTCCACATACATATTATATGGGTGTAAGCGTTTGAATCACCAAACATCCCTCCCTAAATTGTTGTGGAGGGTTACCTCCCGTGTCTGTCCTAGGTGCAGTGGAAATATCCTTCCACTATACCTGTGTAGAGCCCTAAAGTCAAGATACTAAAGGCTACCAAAAATATATAAAGATCCTGAGGGGACAATCGTTAGTCCAGCCAAAACTCATGGGTAGGGTAGAAAATCCTAAAATCCAAGAGTACTCAAGGCACTAATGGACCCTCGTACACGGATCAGTCTTGGTGTATGCTCGAATGAAAAGTGGGGGGTATCCCCAACAATTTCACCCTCACACGACCTCTTGCTTAACTCTATTTTGGGTAGAGCTTACCAAAATACTTCTATAAGAGTGGATTTACCTAAATGATAGTTTGCACTACGATTTGAGATTTGATAAGCTTGGATAGTTAAAGTGTGTTCTAATCCAAGATCCTAGCCTAAGCTAGTTGATGTATGGGTAACCTAAAAAGAAATGTTACTAATAAATTTTAAATTAATTTTTTTTTAAAGGCTATTGTTTACTCAAAGGATCATGCAATGTGTGATGTGGTTACAATTGGAAATAAAGTGCATATAAAATATAAAATTTCACAATTGTGCTTTCCGTTTTTCTTTCAAAACTGAAAATCAAAGTAAACCTAAGCAGAAAATTTTTTTATTTTTTATTTTCAAAGATAGTAGAACTAACAACTATAACTACTTTGAAAAATAAATGACAAATCTTGCAATAAAAAGGGAAGTTCTTTTGTTTTTCGAATTTGATATTTTCTTTATCTACGAAAGAAATACAAATGAAATAATGAACAAACAAGACTTATCAAGAGTGCAAGTAAAGAAACATGACCCGAACCAAAACAAACAGACCTACAACAAGATTGACAAAGACTGACCCAACTAGTTGCTTATGAGAAGTAACTAATCCTTTGGAACACGATGCCAATAAATAATACTGATGTGTAAGACAGAAAAACAAAGAACCCTATGCATAGATCAAATTGCTCCTGAAAACCAGTAATAAAAAAGAAACAAGCACTCTCCAAACAAAAATGGGCTAGCAAGATAGGGCAACTTTACCAACAAAAAAACCCAAAAAGAAACTCTTCAAAAGGTTTAAGACAGATTTGAAGCACCTAGAACTAGATCTAGTGTGTATCAAATCAGACAAGGACTTCCAAAGCCACAGATAAAACCCCTTGAGTTCAAACCCTACATAAAAAGTGAAAAACTCGCGACATTGATATGAAACAAAACGCGGTGGACGTGTGGGTATATATACAAGCAACTCGTTGTTAGGGCAGAAAGTTTGCAACTGTATATACATACAGGTCGGGGGTGGGCCTTACAAACCTAAAAAAAAAAGAAATGAAAACCTAAAAATCCACTGAACCAAAATCGAACACTAAAAGGCCTCTAAAAGGCTGTGAAATGAACTCAGATAAAACACAAAAATGCTTAACATGTGCCAGAAAACAAAGCAAATCCAAAATCAGATCAAAACCCCAAGATCAAACCCTAAATCAAGAGTTCAAATCTTCCAAGAAACCTGCAGCTGTATACACTAACAGCTCGTGGGTGCAACTGAAAAAAACCGCGGGTAGCACAATGTGCAACTCGTGAGTGTAACATAAAGTATGCACCTGTATCTACAGGAAACACGCGGGTAGGTTCTGATAGAAGGAAAAGAAAAACTTTGCAGACCACATGAAGTGATATAAACTTCTGAAACCCACAAATAATTCTATAACTCCCACGAATTATTGAAAAGCTACATATTTGATAATTGATGAATAATAGATGATGATTTACATTTACAATGATCAGACTTATATAAGTCCATTCGTGACTTTCCAACCTAAAGTCATGACTCTTTGATAATTATTAATTATTAATTGTTAATTATCTATTAATATCAATATTAATATTAATGTTAAGATATATTATTAATATGTTTATATATATTTTTTATATAACATTGCCTCTCTCTTAGAAAGGCTTTGTCCTCAAATCCTTATAATGTTGTCGCACCGTTCCTTGTGACGTCGTAGTTGATGAAACTTGTTAATACGAAGTTCTAAGTGTAGAACATAACTTCCGATATGTTGATGGATCAATCTAGCCAAAATTGATTTGTTGTTGACTGTTGGGATTCACTATTGATCTGTCATCATGAGTTTTCAGCACATTAGTACCATTATCTTTCGACAATTCCAACTTTTTAGGATACTGGTTTATATGGTTGGGGTGTCAATAGGGAGTTATTGTTGTTTGTTTTTCTGCTGGTTTGAATTCTTTTTGAATTGTGACGAAGACTAAATTTGAATTTATTTCTTCTTCCTCAACTTGATTTTGTTTTCTGGAGAGTCTAGATGCTTCCTTCTAGATTTGTGCTACTTTGTTCTCAAGTAGATTTTTATTACTCTGAATTTTCTCGAACCTTTCGTCTTGTGATTTTTTGTCCTCTTTTAACTTCTTGACTTGTTCCTCTAGTTCTTGTTTAAACTTTCTGAAGTGTTGGTTTTCTTTTTGCTTTTCTAGTATTCTTCCTTCAAGGTCTTCATTTGAATGCTCTATCTTCCGACTATGTTTCAGCTTCTTGATTTTCGTAAGTAATGTCTTATTATGAATTCTTAGTCGAAATAGTTCTTCGGTATTGCTTGCTAATTCGTCCTTGAATTTCTTAATTTCTAGCTTATGTGTCTTCTTAATGTCGTCATACTATTGCTGAAGTTTTTCCTTCTGTTGTTGATGTTGACATCTCTCTGATTCTTGATTTTCTAGCTTTCTCTGGTTTAGTGTCAATTCCATATTTTTATCCATGATGAGCTTGTGTAAGTGCTTTATGTCATCTTCTAAATCATTATTACTTCCATATGAAGATTCTTCGACATTTTTGAAGTTTTTGATTTTATCTTCCAGGTTTTGATTGTGGCTTCTTAGATGTGAAATTTCTTTATCTTTATCTAATAACCTATTCTGGAGCTCTCGTTTTTTATTTGTTAATCTTTGATTCTCCTGTTCTGCTAAATGATTTCGCATTTCTAGCTTTATAATTTCAAATTGAAGATCGCTATTGGTTGCTTTAGATTTCCTTAATTCGTTCAATGTTGCTTGTGACTGCGATGCCATTTCTGATTTTGAATTTGCTATAATTCACGACTTCGTCTTTGCTTCAAGTTCTTCTTTGACTTGGTCTTCTTTGATGATACTGGTCTCGACTTTGACAATAATTATTCTTCATTGACTTGACTTCTTGATAAAGGAGTCTTCCTTGATTTTGTCTTCTTCCCTTTCGAATTTTGGAAAGAATCCTCCTTGAATTTTATTTATTTATT